>OZ038497.1:56794997-56807497 GCA_964036315.1 Acanthosepion esculentum | reverse complement strand
CAAGGCTCTATCACATTTGCTGGCGACCATTCTAAAAGGAAAAATCTGAATTCAAACCCTCGGAGGGCTGTTTGGTGATTTCATGGCACACTGTACTGTATTTCTCTGATAATATTTATATAACATTTTGTGGATTCTACACAAGTCGTCATCGCTTTAATCAAATGATACTTGTGACTATTCTTGTGGTTACCTTATGAAAATTAAGTGTTTGTGAATATCTACGGATGTAGATAGATAGATAGATAGATAGGTATATAGATAGGAACAGACCGGTATATAGATAAACAGAAATATAGCGTGTGAGAAAACGATGAGGTCTTGGAGAGGATGTAAACAAGGAGAAGGCTGATACTTAACATCAGGAAGAAGCAGCTGAAGTTCCTGGGACAGGTAATGAGGGAGGAAGGACTGCAGAATCTGATAATCACCGGTCGAATAGAGGGAAAGAGAGACAATGACATAACTAGCGGCTTTAAGCAAGCGGATGACAGAACGTGGTCTGCCGGTGGTGGCAGAGGGAAGTAAATTGTTGAGAGCTGCAAGGAATAGAGGTGGATCGTCTACGTCCTGAAAGGACACGGCACATAGAAAGAAAGGCATGTGTGATAGTGCCTGTGCGCATCTACGCCTCGAAGAGCTGAACGAATAGCATCAAAGCTGAATCTATCAATGGCCAACCTTCCTTATGTAAAGTTTAATCGAATCAGATAAGCTGTTTCTTTTTGGTTTTATTTAGAATCGTATTGATTGGTCCATAATTCTTAGAAAACTATAGCAACTTGTCTGAATGACGTTATAATCTTTTAAAGTCCAAATTAAAAGCTTTTAGCTGTAAAGAAGCTTGTGTGGTTGGCTCTAAAATAATTGTTTATTAGAATTGAATTTGTATTGGCTCAAAGTTAATACATGAATCGTCATTTAATTGGCTCAGTGCGGATTTTAGAAGAATGTATATAAATTAAAACATTCACAGTAAATGTAGGACAACATTTTTCATGGGCCACTTTAGTTTTATCTGAATTGCATGTAAGAAACACTTTGAAGATTGCAGAAACGAGGTATTCCGGGAATATATCCAATCATTTAATATTAGCTAAAAGCAAAGAAGCCTACCTCGGAAAATTGCATCAGTTCACTTCAAAATAAAATCTTTTGAGTCTGAAATCTATTGCAAATCAAACAGGGATCTGAATCCGACAGGGTGGTGAGATGAATATCAACTAGGAAACGTTTATCAATCTAAATGTTTTATTTTTACTAAAGCTTCTTCAGAAAAGAGACAGACAGAAGAATTTTATTTGAATCGATTCCTATTAGTCAGTTTTGTATCACGTGCATTTAACCGTATATAATTGTATATGTATGCAAATTTGTAAAAATTCCATATCTAAGCGGGCATCGGATGATAATGTATATTTGTGTATGTGGGCGGGGTTCTAATGTTTTACTTTCTGTGTATGATGGTAAATTACATCCTGCAGCAAGTCCTCTGATCGCGAAGTTTTGAGGAGTGTCGAACCACCTCATAAATACTGTTGTTCTCAAGTCCACCACGACCCGGGATGGTAGCACCTGTCAGGGTCCAGGTATGGTAAAATAGTTACCCCCCCAAAAAAAAAACGTTGTCAAAACAATATGAAAGTATAAAATAGATTTTTATAGTAAAAATACCAGCAATACATTTTTCAAAAAATAATTATCAGCAATACATATGACTCGAAAGAAAAAAAACGTCTTTACAAAAATCCATCAATAAAACCTGATCTACAAACTGATTCCTTACAAAGATTATGTATTATTCTAAAAATCTTGTCGGCATTAAATAAACCATTGAGGTTGATATGCCGTAAAACAAAATAAACCTAAACAATCTAATATTTTACCCTTTGCGGGGTTAGTCGGCGGAGTGGGGCGGTATTCTGGGTAAATCTGGGTCTCTTTTTTTATGTATGTACAGTTTTTATCCATATAGAAGTTAGATCCTTTAAGAATGGATTCAAAGAAGCATGGCGATGAAATGTAATCTTTTAGACGTGTGTTTATAGTTGGTAATAAAGTTATTATTAAGTTTTCAATGTATTTCTCCTTAAAGAGTTATGATCTTTTTTTAATTTAGGATGGCATTAGTGAAATCAAAGTTATCTCCAGCAATACGAGGGAATTAGATCGTTTGTCTAAACGCAAATCTCTCTTGTATTTGTAGATGCGGATAATCACGTGACATATCCCAGACATAAATACACCCATTTGCAAATTAATTGAAACAATTAATTAGTTTCCTTTCTTTCATCATACGATCAATTATAGATCCACCGCAGTGATAGGGTTTAATAGATTTCTATTTTTTCCTCAGATTAGGTCATTTGCAGTGGTGTGCAGTAATATGGATCTATTTTCGGGGTGTATGATGAAATTTGTTTGGCCTTGAAAAAAATTGTGTCATCTGTGATGGCATCACGTTTTATCACGCCCAGACACGATTGTCTCGATTGTCGATTAGTTGTCCTACGGCCATTGTCTGCGACGGACGTTACTCCAAGGAAGCGTACGAAAATTGTAACGCTGCACGAACATACTGGCGAGCCTTATCAGTGAGCAAATCAAAGTACTATTGTCTGTCCCGGTAACTCTCCTGATTTAAATCCAATCGATAATCTGTGGTCAATCTGCAAGGAACGATTTTGTGGAATGGACATACGAAATACTAACATGTGCACTGTGTCATGTTTCATTGAAAAAATCCGAAAAAAGTAAATAATGACGGAATTATTCGTTTTGTTTTAATTAATATGCACAGGGGTGTATATAAACAATTTATTTGATAAAATCCTGGCATTTGAATTGATGTTGGGTTTATTTTTCTTCCTAATTATATCTCTGATTGTCTTGGACGTGGAGATAACAATCTTAGTATGAGTAATGGATAGCGGTTCGGATTGAGGAATCGGAGAGCCGAGTTCGAATTCCAGTCGAATCAATTACATTCACTTAGGTGATAATACCCTTGGGAAAGGTATGAATCCTATTCTTCTATCTCTCCAGGTATGGGTAAATAGCAGGACAGACTGGGTTCTATAGCCTTGGATGGCAACTGGTCTACCGCAGAAAGAAATGGCAACCTACTGCGGGAAAAGAGACTGACGAGGCAGTCATGTATCGAATGATACATGACTGCCTACGCGTGTATCATGCATGGCACATAACTTACTGACTGAATTTGTTTGTGAGTTTAGTAGAGAGAGTTTTGGTGGGCAGGACTATGAATTTTGTGTAATTTTTTATAGAAGAATTTATTTGGCTTTGTGGATTTTATAAGCTAGTTTTTAAATGATGTGGCTAGTGAGAAAGTTTGAATGTTTTCTCAATACATTTCTCTACTTCGCTTAGGTATTCCTGGTTACATATCAAAGGGTCCTAAGGTAGAATCCTGTGATTAGTCCAGATTTTATTCTTTGACTGTGGTGTGAATAGAAATTAATTAGATCATTTTTACTATTACGTTTACGATAAACTTTAAAACCTATTTTTTTATTCTTACGCATCTCAGCGTCCCTTTCAAAACACGCGGCAAAATTTCCATTCCTGAGCTCCGTCTTTTGATTTCGGGTTTCCATTCGTCATGCCCACGAGCATTTATCAGCGATGTGTGTTTAAAGCAAATAACCCAGAAATCATAGGACACAAAATTTTAACTGTAAGTGTTGGGATCACAGATCTAGGGGATGTGATTTTTAAAAAAATCTCTGAGCATGTGGGGCACGTCGAGACGGTGTAATGGTTAGCAAGCTTGTCTAGCTAGAACAAATTACGACTTAGCAGTGAGTTCGATCATCACTGGGTGCCCTCTACTTTCAGCCTTGTGCCACATCTAAGCTACGCTTGGAAAATCATTTGTGCACCTCAAGGTGGTGTAATGGTTAGCAGGCTTGTCCCGCTAGAACAATTACAACTGAGTAGTGAGTTCGATTCTCACTGGGTGCCCCCTACTTTCGGCCTTGTGCCACATCTAAGCTAGCTTAGAAAATCATTTGTGCACCTCAAGGTGGTGTAATGGTTAGCAGGCTTGTCCCGCTAGAACAATTACAACTGAGTAGTGAGTTCGATTCTCACTGGGTGCCCCCTACTTTCGGCCTTGTGCCACATCTAAGCTAGCTTAGAAAATCATTTGTGCACCTCAAGGTGGTGTAATGGTTAGCAAGTTTGTCCAGCTAGAACAATTACGACTGAGCAGTGAGTTCGATCCTCCCTGGGTGCCCCCTACTTTCGGCCTTGTGCCACATCTAAGCTAGCTTAGAAAATCATTTGTGCACCTCAAGGTGGTGTAATGGTTAGCAAGTTTGTCCAGCTAGAACAATTACGACTGAGCAGTGAGTTCGATCCTCCCTGGGTGCCCCCTACTTTCGGCCTTGTGCCACATCTAAGCTAGCTTAGAAAATCATTTGTGCACCTCAAGGTGGTGTAATGGTTAGCAAGTTTGTCCAGCTAGAACAATTACGACTGAGCAGTGAGTTCGATCCTCACTGGGTGCCCCCTACTTTCGCCCCATCTAAACTTTGCTTGGCAAATCAATATCTCTGAACATGGCCTGAGAAATCTATTCTTTCTGTCATTGTAAACACAACGATCACACAATGTAATCTCACTGAATAATGTCTCACCGCCGGATGTGTGTGTGTGTGTGTGTGTGTGTGTGTATCACTGCGTAAACGATTTTGAACCCTGTCACGGCTGGAATGTGGCCATCTAGCAATTCGTGTACAGATATGGAATCAATTTTCCCAGCATCTCGATAGCCGGTCACCACGACCTCCATTATTTAGCAACACAAATTCAGACATTTGCATCCAAGACACGCCTTGCCGCATCCACAAAGTTGAATCGGTTTACGGCCATATCACGTTGAAACATCGGTTCTTGTACGATTAAGTTAAGCAACGGTGAGTCTGGTCAGTACCAAGAAGTGTGCCCGCTTGGGAATACCAGATGCTGTAAGCTTGGGTGTGCGTGTGGTGTAATCGATAAAGGCTCGCAATGGGAAATAGGAGATCCGCGTTCATATTCCAGTCGCGTTCGTTACATTACCGTACGTGCTAATACATTTGCAAAAGTATGAATCTACCCAAGACATGTAAAAAAAAAATTGTTAATACCAAAAAATATATTGTTACTATTCAAAAATATGTTTTGGTTTTAAATAACATACAAAAGGTTGATAAACCGTTAAAATCAAATCAATTGTGAACAAAGCGTTGAATCACTCACATTCCCTATGTATCCCATTGCTAAGTAAGATGATCTTCTTCCTAAGAATCGCTACGTTGTGGAACGGAATCCCACTGTGATTTTTCTCTGAAATTTAATATGTCAACTTCTACAATTCTCCGATCAGTCGCTATCTATCCGCCATACGCTTGTAAAATTCTCTTTCTACTCGTATTGTATTTTGTATACAGTGTAACGCGGATATAAGAGAGTTGTCAGGACCGGAGAAGAAGTATCTTATATCCGGGTTTCTCTTATATCAGGGTCTGGTCTATTTTGTTTTATTAACACAGGCTCTAATTTGGAACCAGATAAAATCTCTCTTATATCCGGGTTTCTCTTATAGCCGGGTTTCTTATATCCGGGTTACACTGTAGGAGAAAATTAACCCCTCTATTTTTTGTCAAATCGAACTCTTGTCTTGAAAAATATATAAAATAATAAAAGGATTATTTATTTCAAATAACACGATGGCTACATCGATCATAACGGAATAATGAATAAGTTAAAACTCAGCATTTCAGACGGCAGTAAAAAGTTCGTAGAAGACCTCGAATGAAAAATTGTTTTGAAAACAAGAAAAATGGGGACAATAGTGTAGAAAATAAATAACATATGAGGGCCCCTAATGCCGGTACGCGGTGGGGGTAGCACACGCATGTAAAACAGTAAAATGTGTGGAGGGGACATCGCGAAATGAATATGGCAAGGAGAAATATTTTAGAGCATATTTAGGGCACACGACAAAGAAAAGCAGTATGTGGACGAAGATGTAAGAGCAGTTGACACTTTTGTGAAGGTGCGACCCGAGGGCGTCGAGCTGGGGGGTGGGGGTGGAATCAGTCTATAGCAGCGTCCCAGCGGCCGTCCGATCATCAGGCGACGCCTTTCGTCAACTGAGTTTCCCGCTGCGTTGCTGACGGCTCACAAGTTTGTCTCAAACATTTTTAATGGACACCCAGTTTGAGGTTGAGGTCGGGAAGCTTAAGTGCGAAATATCATTAAAGCCGCGCAAGAAGAGTCACTTTTAATACTTGACCATCTTGGGAGGAATGCGCTTTCCTCTGATTCTGTTGGTAGCCATGGGGGTGGAAGGTTCAGTTGAAATTGGTCAGCTGTTTAGACAATGACCGGGCATAATTTTGTTTAATGTTTCGCAACGTTTTGTTATTCGAGCGTTATCGTATTGGTCTGAGCTCTAAAACGCCGTTAGTTAAAAGAAAGAGGGTGGATATGAAAAAGATTTATGGCAAGATCAGTTCAGCAGGGGGTGGGCGAGGTTTTACTAGTATTCATTTGAATCCAGTCGATAAAATACTAACGTGGTATTCTACACACACAATAAATACGTGCACACAATTTATACTGAGTGTAACAGCAAAATTGTCCCATTGTTACATTAATCTTTGTATCTTAGAAAAGATTAAAGATATCTTACTGGAATTCGCATAGTTTTTATAACACTATTGGACTCTCCTTTGAACAATAAGAGTGTATTTAGCTCTAAGATGAAATGATGATCCCTCTTGCTGCTGTGACCTTCTAATCCAGTTTTCCTCTCTACTGTTCCCTCTTTTAAAAACTTATTCACCATTTTCTTAATAGCACTTGAATGAACTTTGAAGATGAAAGCCAGATTATGAATGTTGGTACTATTACTGAAGGCCTGAATGATCTTTTTTCTCTCACCATTGCTCAGTTGGGAAGACATAGTGGAGTTGACATAAAACGATTTTAAGCTGTTTTCTTTCTAGCTGTAAAGGGTTTTTCAGTGATTCTTACGACAAATGGTGTCAAGATGTCTGAAGGTCTTATCTGAAAACCTGGAAAAAAAGAAACTCAGTTAGTTTAGTCTTTTTTTTTAGATATGAAACATTTTTTGGTATGGACAATTTCGTTGTTACAGCCAGTGTGTGTGTGTGTATATATATGTATATATACACATACACACACACACACATATATATATATATATATATATATGTGTGTGTGTGTGTGTGTGTGTGTATGTGTGTGTGTCTGTGTGTGTGCTTGTATGTATGTGCGTATAACAGTCTAACATGAATAGAAATGAAAAAAACCTAAAAACAAAGCCCTTCAAGATGGCAAAAGAAATGGTTGGAAGTCAAGAAAATCCTTAAAATTCCATTTCGTTTATAATTTGTTTCATGAATATAATTATATATTCAACTCTACAAACGGAAGATTTTTTAGAAATGGAATCAAAGCATGCGAAAGGGATTTTTAAGGATTTTCTTCTTATTATATTGCTCTGTTACATTGAACTCCCTTTGGATTAATGTCTTCCTTGGAATTATCCCTCCCAATTACCAATTGGTATATATATATATATATATATATATATATATATATATATATATATATATATATATATATATTGTGTATTTAGGTAGCAATCCTTCTTCATGCACATTTCATTAAAAACGACTAACAAGGTGCATTTATTTAGTTTTTTATATAATTTCTCGTGCGATCTAATAAAGTTTTTCTTTTCAGATGATAAATTACATAAAAACTGGCCGAATGTTCTTTTTATCCGAGCGCTTTCGGCTATCCATTTTCAAGGATTATATTTCAACTGTTTGAATTAGAAATAGATTGTTATATGTATATTTTATAAAATACATATATATATATATATATATATAATGTCAAATTGTAATTGGTAAGTATTATTCCAAAGAGGACTTTTAGTCTATATGAGAGGTCAATATTTGATGTAGATTAAATTCTAATAATAATTAGGAAAAAACCTTAAAAACCCATATTCGGTAATAAATTTATTTCGATGAATATACGAATATCCATCTCATCAGATCGACTACATTCTCTGAAATGGAATCTATATATTCAGATAGACAGATATTCAAGTATAAAATAGGAAAGAAATAAAAAATACAAGATGGAACAATAGGAAAAAAAATTAACCTAGAACAGTTTTTTCAGGGGGCGGGGCTTACATTTAGTAAGAAAGAACAAGTTAACATAACGGTTAAGGGAAGGTAAAGAGATAGGAAAAATCAAATTTAGTAGCGTTAAAATGTGTCAAAATAAAGTTTACAAAATGACGTTTTTAACGTGGTGTCTGTAGAGACTGCGTCATCATCATCATTTGATACAATCATCATCACATAATACTATATATATATATTTTTTTTTTGCGTGTGTGTGTGTGTGTGTGGAGAGAGAGAGATGTATGAATAAAGTTAAAAGGGAAGCCTTTTTGTACCAACGTGTTTCGTCTCATGGCGGACTTTATTAAGGTAATTATGAGCAGAAAGTGCAATGAGTTGATCTCGTGGATCACAAGAACACACAAGAAGAACATACAAGGACAACACACTGTGCCTAAGAGGTCTCACGTTTTCTACTGAAATGAAGTGGAATGACTTGCCTGGTATATTGCTGTCAAATATGGACTGATGGCCCGTTGTACGTCTCTAGGTCATCGACAAAATCTAGAGACGAATATGCAATGTGATAGGTCCTGATCTGGCATCTAGTCTACAGTCGCTTTCTCACAGACGTGCCGTGGCTTCCTTTGCTGTCTCTTTTACAAGTATTTTCACGACAACTGTTCCGACGAGCAACTTTCGCTGGTTCCCAGACTGCATGAATTTAAGCGAGCTACTAAGCTGGCATCTCACACCCAGATTTCACTGTCAAAACGGTTAAATGTAACCGTCTCTTCTACTCAAACGGCTTCTTCTCCCGCACTTCCCGTCTGTGGAACTCCCTTCCGCTTGTTTGCTTCCTCGATGACCATAATCTTCAAATATTCAAGTGTAATGTCAATCGACATCTGACACCCGGAGCTTGTTCCCCGTCCTTCTCTGTATCCTTTCCTCAGACACGCCTCTTTACTCTTGTTTTCAATCGTCTGTAACCCCGTGCGTGCTAGCGGCACTCCGCCTTGCTTGGGGTGAATTGCTTTAAAAACATTCAATTACTACAGTGTACATTAATAAGTCTACTATTAGTCTGTGCTTCGAATATTACCGTATCTGGTTTGGTGGTTCTGTTTTCTATCTCGAGATTCTTGACAAAATCCCAAGAAGATCTGCAACGTTATCTACCCTGATTAGGTATCTCAGCTTCAGTCATTTTTCCCACTTTAGGCTGATTCCTTTTTACTTCATCTATAAATATATTCACGATAAATATTCTGTTGGGTTTTTCTCATTGCTACCTCGATTTCACGAATAAAAGTGCAGTACCAGATTGGCTGAAAGGTATTCATTGTTAAAATTGCTAGTTTTAGCCATTAGTACTATTCACAGATTTCCTTCTTTCTCACGTCTCGCTTGTGGACATATCTTCTTGTTTTTTGCTTATTATTATTAAAAAATTAAAATGCAATTTATCATCTTTTGTCTGCTTGAATCGTGTTCTCTTATTGTCCACCCTGATTCTTTCACTCTCAGTAACTCCTTGAATCCTAGTTAATTGTATTAATTGCTTGTGTGAAATGATAAAACCCACTCATATTAAGATTCAAGCTGGTGTCCCTTTCGCCATAGGGAAACTTGATTTTACGCGCCATTTTCGATAAGCGAAATACCTAATATTTATCTATCTATTTTTATTATTAACCAATTACATGTCATGAGTCCCATTTCAGGATCTGTTAAAATTAAACTCACTACATATTATTCCTTGTATTTACATTGAATTGCTTACATACATTGCATTTGCAGAGTTATATTTTACAACACTTAGCCTTTAAATTTTTTTATTATTAGCCGTAAGAAGACACTTTCTGTCGTAATTTTACATATCACGAGTAAAAAAAATAATGACTATTTTGAAAAGTATTTTTTTAATTATTTCTAATCAATATTATTTTTTGATGTTTTATACACATATATATTTGATGTTCTAGTGTCTATAAAAACGACAATGGCAACTACTGAAAATAAGGAATAAATAAACTCCTAAGACATCTGTCTGGGCCAAACATGCGCATTAAAAAAGTTTGGCAATTAATGGGTTAAACAGTTTACTCCAACCTACTTGTATAATGTCACTAAGACGGGACATATTACTTGGAATGGAAGAGAATCAAAAGAATTTAGTGAGGAGAAAAGACAATAAAAGAACAAGATTCAAGAAGGCAGAAGATGGCGATTGATATTGAATTTAAATTTTAGAATATTATAAGTAATAGGAAAGCAAGATAGCGGAAGATAATTACAGACGTGAGAAGTAAAAGACACTATTAGAATAGCACGTTCTTTCGTCCGTTCTTCTATTTGGGACAGTTTATATCTATCTATCTATCTATCTATCTATCGTTCGATCGATCGATCTATCTATCTGTCTTTCTATCTATCAATCTGTCTATCTAGACGTTAGAATAGGTAGTGCAAAATCTTTCTTGAAGCTTTTATTTTAGTTTTAATTTTAAGCTAATATATTATGTTTAATATTTTCATATAAGCAAAATATTTTGCTGTATTTCCAAACTAATTTAAATTGACTTAAATCAATATACATCGCCATTTGTAGCGCCATTTTAGTCTTCTGTTATCGCAATGAAATTCTGTTTTATATAAAAAATATTTCAAATATAAAATATACTTTTCTGAGATATTATTTGTGGAATATTAGCTGATTTAAAGTTTAATTAATCTTATTTGAACAAATATTACATAATTTAAATTTAAAATATTTCAGGAGTTCATTTTTTCCACGACGGTAGCTGATTATTTAATGTTTTAAAAGGTTGACAGCTTAACTGACAGACAGAAGTTTATGTAATGATTTTTTACGGGGGTATATCTCTAAAAAGTACTTGACAAATATGAATTGCACCTATTTTAAACTGCTCAGTTTTAAGAAAATATTTGCCGTAATTTAATGTTTTATAGAATTTTAGTTACATCGTATTTAAATTTAATATAGTTATCACTGTAATTTTCTGATTATGTCCTGTATGGACGTCCGTATTTACAACAATCTGTGCGTTTATGTACACAAAAATGTTTTCAAAATTCTTTTAGAAATGTTACAGGGGACCAGGGGACAATGAATTCTGGCAAAATACAATACCTACACAATCAGATTATAATACACAAACACGTAGGCATATTTAGATATATAAACACGCAAAAACAAAATCGAAACAGGAAATAGATGTCCACGACCCTTAAAAAAAAACAGACAACGTATACATACAAAGGCATATACAAGCAATCATACACACATACATTAATAAAGACACACACATATATATACCAACAAATATTCAAATTTGAAAGTGTTAGTAAACGAATTCAAACAGACTATTAAAATATAACTTACATGGGCAAAGATATAAAGATAAAAATGGTTCAATAGATAAAACATAATAGAGGTGGAATCGAAACAAATATTCGTCAATGAACGCTGTAAAGACAAAAGTCACTAAAGTATAGAGAAATGGATAGAAAAATAAATATGGTCATTCAATAAATAAGGTGAATTTTTCGGTATAAGGACTTCTAATACAGATAGAAGCTTACTCTTTTTTATTTCGTTTTTGTTTTACTTCTTTTTCACATGGATTTAATTTCTTTTGCAGATTAAAAAAAAAACTTTGAGAGTTTTGGCGATTAACAAAGATGGCCGACCAAGAAGCATGCTCCAGGATTGAACAGCGGTCAGTTATCAAGTTTTTGGTTGCTGAAGGGTGCAAACCAGTTGACATTCATAGGAGAATGTCAACTGTGTATGGAGCCACATGTTTCAGCCAAAAAATGTCTACAAGTGGGCTACATTTTTTAAAGAAGGACGGAGCAGTGTTGAGGATGAAGACAGGCCTGGGAGGCCTACAGAAGTGAGGTCTCCTGAGGTGATCGAATCAGTCAATGACCTCATTCAGTCTGACAGGAGGGTGACAGTGGATGACATTGCAAGGACTTTGAGCTTATCTGTTGGGACAAACGCAGGGGTCATCAGTCAGAAGGAGTCATCTTGCATCATGACAATGCAAGGCCTCACACAGCAGCCCAAACGGTGCAGACCATCAACGAGCTGGGCTGGGAACTGCTCCCTCATCCCCCTTACAGCCCAGACCTTGCCCTTTCACCTGTTTGGTCCCTTGAAAGCGTTCACGAGAGGCACGAAGTTTAAAAGTGACGATGAAGTCAAAAGTGTTGTGAGCGACTGGCTGAGACATCAGTCCAAAGATTTTTACGCTGAGGGAATACAGAAGCTTGTGCACAGATGGGAAA
>OZ038497.1:56592497-56792497 GCA_964036315.1 Acanthosepion esculentum | reverse complement strand
TATATATATATTTGTCATCCACAGACAGACTGTTTCGCTGTTTCACAGCTCATCAGTGTGGCTAGACGTCCGGTTGCCTCTAGCTAGAATAGAAACCCGACAGAATTTGCGTCAGTAGGAACTTCTCCCACTAAGCCGTCGGCGCACGGCAGGGATGAAGGTGAATTTTAGCGTGTTTATTTTTAGATTTAGATAAACACACAGTGACTGACAGTGACTCAATTCTGCCGAAGAGTACACGTACAGACATACACATATACAGCCACAAATATACATATATGTACACACACATATGAATATATTAACATTTATACCTATATAAATGGAAGAAGAGAAGATCGTGGACAATAAACTGACTGATTGATAAAAGAAATAAGATGATTGAATATACAAAATAAAATATTTAATATATAAAAAATATATGAAAATATAAAAATATAAATATAAATCCACATGCATATACATACACACACACACATCTATATGCATGAACACATATATACAGATACATATACAATCATGCAAATATAATAGGAGGGACTGAAAATAATACAACATTTTTACAAATTTGAACATCTTAAATTCAGTATGTGATTTATCTTCAAAATTGTGGAAACCAAATATACACATATAAACATACACTCAACACACACATCCATATATATACAATATAACACACACACACACACACACACAGTTACACATATATATATATATATGTATATATATATGTATAAAAAATCACATACTCATATGAATGCAAAAACACGTATACATACATATATGCATATTCGAACCAATGTACGTATATTTATATATTTGTGGAGAAATATATGGGTATATATATATATGCATATATATGTGTATACTTTATGGCCTTATATATCTTATATGTTCTTCCTATTATATTTGCATAATTGTGGAAATAAACCATAATTATTACCGTATTTTCACGTGTTAATCTTTCAAGCCTGAAATATTTTAACTGCAAAATAAGAAATATTTTGTTTCATGTATTTATTTATATAATGTTTTCATTTTACACTTCTTTCTATATATATATATATACATATATATATATATATATATATATATATATACATATATATATATATATTTATATATATATATATATATATATATATATATATATATGCACACATATACATAAAGGTAACTGAACATATATATATATACATATATACATACATATATATATATATATATATATACATACATACAGATTCAATTGTTGCACGTAAAAAAAAACACACACACACAGACATATATATATATATATATATATATATATATATATATATATATATATATATATACATACACGTTAGGAAAAAGCGTGACACATTTTCTGCAGTTCGGGTTATAACTTTGATATTTCACGCTACTTTAAGTATCATGACTTCCTCCCTTCATGGAGAGCCACCGATCTTAACGGATGGAAGCACGGAATCGTTAACAGGAAATAAACAATGGCATCTTTGTTTTAAAACACGAATCCTTTTCCTCCCTAGTGTCACATTTTGGCTTTATCTTTCTCGTTATGCCGCCATCTTGATGTAATATTATGTCACAATAAATACATAAAGCCACCATAAAATAATTTCGGTTAATGTTTTCTCATATGAAGGAAGTTAGAAAAAATAGAATATGTTAATTTCATTATTTCATCTGTAATTTCAAATTTACGGTCAATGCACTGAGAATAACGCAAAAGTACTGGAATGTATAAAAACATGTATATGTGATGCCTTACACTTCCGCAAGTAAATATCTGAGTGTAACAAAAAAAGTCAGTTTGCAATGATTAATCTCATTTCTTTTAAGGTGAAAAATGATTTCACCCTTCATTTGATTTTTAAGATTATTTATTTTAAAAAATGCAGCTATGTAATTATAATTTAATAATGAAAAATGTTGTTAACTTGAATTAATAATTCATTTTGCATTTTCATATTTAAAATTCTGGCATTAAATAACACATTCAGATGTTGATATGCTGCTAAACAAAAACAAAAAAACAATTTAAACCAATTGACGATAACCTCCAGTGGAGAGATTCATAGCGGCTTCTCGATCTCACGTTTTCCGCTGGCATGAAATGAAAAGATAATATTGACTTATTGATAAAATACAAAGAAGAATCTGCAATATTATCGGTCCTGACCTATCATCTCGACTTCAGTCACTTTCCCACCGCTGTAACGGAGATTCCCTGTGTTTTTCTATAAAAAAAAATTCATATTGATTCTTCTGATGAGCATTCCCAATTGGTACTGAAACTTTACGAATCTAACAGCAGTACTCCATAGGTAGCTAGGTCCATTAAATTTTATAGATGAAATTGCTAGACGTAATCGTATCTTTTATGATAACAATTTGTCGATATTTTGTCAAGTAAATTTTACACGTATGTCCCCCTTAGAAAAAATTATTTACATTTCCGGCTGTTAATAGAGCTGCCAACACGTAATAAAAACACCTAACTCTGTGTTTAAAAAAATGCATTTCTGCTATATTTTAAAGCAAAAATAAGTAATATTTGTCTTAAATAAATTAAACGCCTGTTACAGAAGTCTAATAAGCAGAAATAAAATTGCTATCGACAGAAAAAGTATATGAATTGGGCATTGAAAATGTCAAAATGTGAACATAAGAGTTGAAATTTGAAAATTTTGATAGTAAGAAGAGAGTGTATGTGAAATGAAAACCAGGAGAACGCCTGAATGATGAATGGTTCCAACAGTTAAATATGCTGCTGGTTCTGTTATGTGCTGGGTCTCTGATGGTGTTATGGGTATTATGGAGGAGACAGGGCTGGAGATTAGATTCAGCTTAAGGGAATTATGAAAAAGAAACATATTATGCGATTTTGAAAATAGCTGCTATACCATCTGTTTTACACATAACTGAAAAAGAATAATCACCTTTCAACAAGGCAACGTCCCATAACTTTATTTTAAATTATGTTAAAATTACCACGAGACAAAAAAAAAGACACACATTTGGAAATTATGACTTAGCTGTCTTAATCTCCTGATCTCTTTCCCACTGAATTAATATGGAATGAATTGTATAGGAGAGTTTGAAAAGAATACCCAGAGAGTGAGAGTGAGCTTTTTCAGTGTTGGAAGAATGCTTGGAAAAGTCCGGCAACTACTTTTTCTCTTGATGGAAAGAATGCTAAGAATGTGTAAAGCAGAAATTAAGGCAGATCTTTGTTTTATTGAGGAAAACCAAATACGATGGTGTTGTATGATAAAAGCTTTATTGTCAAAATAAAGCTGTAGTTATTTAAATTTTATATTTTACTTAATAAAAATACAAAATAATTAATTCAAAGGTGTTTTTTTAAAGAAGTGCAGAGTAACTTCAAACCAGAATGGCCACTGAAAGACTGAATGATATAAAACAAAATGAACTTTTACAAACACATGAGAATCTTGGGGTAGTAAAGTTTGGATCTTTTTAATCTGGTATGGAAACATTTTAAAATCCAGTTTCAGAAACTTCTGAAGTGATGTTCTGGCGTTGCCTAGTTGAGCAGAGCCACCATAGGGAGAAAATGATGAATCCTGAAGGAGACTCTGCCGTACAGCTTTCACTGCTGCGTCAGTCCGACAGTGCGCTTAGGACCTTTTCCCGGAAGATTGCCGACTGATAAAGTTCATTCCAACCGGGCGATTACGTTCTGAATCACGTTATTGGAAGGATATTTTCTGACATTAAAATGTTGCCGGTATTTTTTCTGAGTTTAAATAATTGATCTTTCACTGGAATTGCAAAACTCAATGATGTTTACTAGTTGCTGGACAGCATATTTTGCCATTGTAATCCCCAAGGGATGTTCTATATTCTGAAAAATAAAAAAAAATGTTAAACGAACAAGTTATCACTGTTTTTAAATGCTTCAGTTTTTCAATGGCCACCCTAGATAGATAGAAAATTTTAGAAGCACCCCCACTTACAAAAATCTGACCAAATAAGCAAAATCTAGGAATTTGGTGGTTTAAAGTCACCATGACCTAACCAAGAACTTTTCAAAACCAACCTCATTATCTTTGTCTGTCTCTCTATCTATCGATATATATATATATATATATATATATATATATATATATATATATATATATATATATATATATATATGGTAAAATTTCAAAGAATAATTCTGTGGATAAGACCAATTGGTATAAGAATAACTATTGAAAAATTGATAAAGTCAGAAAAAGAAACGCGTCCGCTAAAACTAAATTTATTTACAACTTGTCATTCTTATAATATATATATATATATATATATATATATATATATATATATATCTGTGTGTATATATATATATATATAGGTGTGTGTGTATGTGTTTATATATATATGAATATATATATTTATTTTTTATTTTTTATGTCACAGTGGATTGATATATTTATATTTCTTTCTATGTGTGTGTATATATGCACATGCGTATATGTGTATGTATATGTGTATGTATGTACATGTGTGTATATAGGTATATATGTGTATATATATGTATATTTATGTTTCTATTCGAAGTGATGAATGTGTGTACACATACGTATGTATGTATTTTTTATATATATATTGTTATATATGTATGTATGTATATATATGTATATATATATATATATATATATATATATATATATATATATATATATATATATATAAAGTATACAATATTAATGGGGTAAAAATGATCAAGATCTAGAATGGAGCGTATGTAAATTTAAAAGTGGGTACAGAGATCAACTGAAGTTTAAGTTTAAACATAAAACTGATTGTATCCAGCCGATATTGGACTCAACCATGGAGTGGGGCGGGTAAATACGGGATTACAGTGTAGCATTAGTCTACCTTAGGTAAAGAAAGAGAGTTCACACTCAAAAAAGAATATCTGGATAGGCTCTCTGTTTTATTTGTCTATATGTCATCTGATATTTATATTACAAGAATTTCTTTCACATAGAAATTAATATAAAATGTAATAAATTATCAAAGGAAAACGTTAAAGTGAAATTCTACTGAAGCGTATTTAATACATTAACACTAATCTGGGAAAAAAGGAAATATATTTAAGTGATAGTTAAAAAGAATGAAAAAAAGAACAGTATTTATATTATTTTAATGATGCCTTTAGCATAAAAGATGCAAAGACAATAAAGTAATAAAAACATTTATACATATATATATATATATATATATATATATATATATATATATATATATATATATATCAGTATAGTAATTCGTCGAGTCTAGAAGAAACCTCAATCGAATGCAGAAAGCGCTGGACGGCCGTTTCGTCCAATTTTGGATCTCATCAGCAGTGGATGCGCACCGATATTCAAACCCGGACCGTTTCGATACAACGCAAGCGTTATACCAACTGTACCAACTGGGCTTTTTGACAAAGAAGAAACTGAAAAGACTCGGTTTGGTGCCGTTACTCACAATTCGATGGTGATACTCATCCAAGTATTTATAACCCAAAGAGCCAATACTTTTCTTTCCCACGAACTGCTCAATCGCAGAGCATTAGTTGGGTCAAACAAGGACATACAAAAAATAGAATTTGGGAGATTTAGGAAAAAATGATTTTCCTAAATCCTCAAAATTCTAGTACTATATATATATATATATATATATATATATATATATATATATATATATATATATATATATATAAATAATTATTTACCCGCTGGCTCACTCAGCAAAATGTGGCACAAGGCCGAGTTTAAATTGGGGTATCCGAGCCCATATGCTCGGGCAAAAATTCCCTATAGACCACGTAAAAACTGAGTCAGTTTCCCGAGACGAGACTCTGCCCTTCGGCAGAGCCTCGTCTGGGGGATACCCTCTGACATGTACCAGGTATTGTGTATGTGGGTAGCAATCCATCTTTTATACAGTTTTTGTTGTCAAGATGTGGTGGTTGCGTTTTCTATATAATTAATGTGTTTGTATATTTTTCTTTTCACGACATAAATTATATAAAAATTGTCCGAATGTTCTCCAAGCGCTTTCGGCTATTATCAAAGATGAATTTAATGCTACTTTTAATTGAACATATGAATAAAATTCATACAAACAATATTAGTAATATGATACAAATAATATTAGTAATAAGCTCTTATGATCTGTAATAAATCTAATAATAAACAAAATATAACAATGTAAAAGGAGTGCTCAACCACAAAAATTACTGACCATTAATGAATTAATAACCATAAGGAAATTACAAAACATAGTTCAAATTACGAGAATTATTTTTTTTTCTTTTTGTTTTTAGGCCAGCAGAAATTTCGGTAAAAAATAGCCCAAGTGTTAAGTAGATCTATAATATTAAATTAAGCAAGATAATCTATGTGACTTCTCTGGTTAAACAAATCAGGATGTTCACTTGATTAAGAATATAAAATTAAATTTATTGAATCTAATTATGAGATAACTGTCTGTGATAAAATTCTTAAATAACATTTTTCATTAATTCTAGAGTGCGAAACGTTACATTATTGTCTCGTATTTGCGAAAGATGGTAATATTAAAATTCAACATACAAAATCAAAGTAAAACACGAATTGTTAATTAAAAAAAACACTAATTTTTTTAATTAATATGGCCATTATTTTGAAGAACACTATCATAGAGAAAATATTTAATTAAATTTGTGATTAAATTCTCAAGGTTAATTTCTTTTCAATTTTTAATTACAATCTTTTGTCAATTTCACGTCGAAAATTTTTTTTACCAATAACTTTAAAATGTTGCAAATTCATATAAAATGAAATGACAGAACCTTATATTTACCTCATTGTTTCAAATAATAAACATCTTAATCCAAATGTAAAAAGTAAAGTTTTATTTGAAATATATATATATATATATATATATATATATATATATATATATATATATATATATACGTGTGTGTGTGTGTGTGTGTGTGTGTGTGTGCGTGCGCGTGTGTGTGTGCATGTGTGTGTCTTTACTACAAATATTTTCATGGCAACTGCTCTGACGAGTTATTTTTCACTGGTGCCCCAACTGAATGAATTTAAGCGTGCTACCTACTAGGTTGGCATCTTGGTACCACCCATTTATTGTCGAAACATATGTAACCGCCTCTTCTACTCCAACAGTTTCTTCTCTTGCACTTCCCGTCAATGGAACTCCCTTCCTCTGTTTGGATTTTTGGCATAATTTTAAATTCACCCTCGTTACATTTATAGATGTTTTGTGATACAAAGAGTTTTCTGTTGTCTGGTAATTTTATGTTGCTTTTGTGTAGGGAGACCCTGTTGTTTAGTTGTTGGCTGATACCTATATATGACTTCTTGCATTTTGTGCCTTTGAATGCATAAATCAATGCATTTTTGAAGTTGGAGCTGAAATTTTTAGTTATTATGAATGTCGTTTTGGGGTTTTCAAAAGTGTAGGAATTTCCTTCTATAATGATGTCACAAACCCCACATCTTTTTTCGTTGCATTTCGTGACTCCCTTTATTGTGTGTTGGTTAAATTTGGTTAGAATACGTTTTAGGTTTTTAGATTGGCGTTTGCTTTTAATTATTTTGTTTTTTTTAGTATATTTTTCAGTTTGCAATTCTTGCTAAATAGGTCTAGATATTTTGTATTTTCTGTAAATAGTTCTAGATTAGCGTCTACTCAAGTATTAGTATCCAATAAAATGACATTTAAATTGGTATATATATATATTTAAAACTTAATAGAGATTTGATTTAGATTTCTAAATAGGTAATTTTAATTTTTTACTTTTAATTTTAATTTCAAATTTTATAAATCTTTTAATATCTATGATAACCTTGCTTAGTTGTCAAATTTTTCGAATCACCCTATACTTGTATCTTGATTGGCTACTCTAGCTTATGTAACAGCGTTTACTCCTAGCTAAGGATCGTTGATTAATTTGAAACTTTTAAAACCATTTATTCTATATTCTATATCATCACTTGACAAGACACCAGAAGTGTTGAAACAAAATGGCTACTTTTGTCGTGATTTTATAACATATTTATGTTGTAATATTCAAATAAATAATTATATATATATATATATATATATATATATATATATATATATATATATATATATATATATATATTTGAACTTTGTTATTAGTGGATATTTAAATACACATGGAAACCTACCAAATTCCATCTGCAACATATTCTTTGATAATACAAATATAATAGGCCCATCTCCATGTAAAAAGAGGCTAAAAGTAATGGCGGCATTATCAATTAAGAAAATAAAACAAAACACGACTCAATGATATCAACTATGAAGACGTCCACAATGTGCTGACCGAACAAGCGAGCTGCTTTAGAGCAGTGAGACAATTACTGCTACCGAGGTGAGGACCTATAATATTGTAGACGTTTCTTTCTATTTTATCAAGTGTCTCTAAATACATAGCACCAGGCAAAAAATTGCTGCATTATCCAATGCAAAAAAAACAACGAATAGTAGTCCTATAAATGTATGATATGTTTTGGAGGCTTGAAAATTAACAAACCATTACTTGCTCAGTTAACAGCAGATTGTATTTCATTCTTTATTTCAGCTGCCAAGTTAACTTTATCGAAGTGATCGGAGTTACTATTAAAACAGGAGTAAATAGCCGAGTCCTTAGCATAGATACCGTGTTGAGAACTGATGACATCGGGAAAGTTGTGGATGAAAATTATGAATTACTTAGGTCCAATAAATACGTTTTGATAAGTTTATATATTGTTAAATGTATATGAAAGAAACTTCGGCAAACAATTTAGCTGAAAAGGAAATATTTTGATAGATCGTAATAGTTTCAAAACTCAAAAGTTCTCAGCCCAACAAAGGAGGGATTTCAAAATAAATTCTGTCCAAATTTTAGACATCTGGTCAGATTTTGGGAACTGGGGCGGAACGAGATGATTTCAACACGCTCTCTTTCATTCTACTGATATTTCAAGACATTTCCGTTGCTTGTTTTGTTGTGACCCCGAATGTTTGCAGAGATATTTTAAACAGCCCATTCCGGCCTCATATATCCCCTTCTTGTCATTTTCGGTCGTAAATAATTGAAAGGTACGAAACAGATCCCGGTAGCAATGACCTAGGCAGATTTAATATCCTGGAATGACCGGCTTTCTAGAGAGCTTCTTCAACAGAACCATAAACGATATAGCTCTGTAAAAATATTCGCCGGGGAAAGAAGGGTATTTGGTTGGTGTTACCAACTTTACACGAACGTTAAAACCAACGCGAAAGTTCTCTGCAAGTGAAATTCCTTAAACTGACATCTACAAGACGTACTGAATTCGAAGAACAACCTGGCAGCAGCCAAATGGTGGAGATTTTCTTGAATTTATTATTTCGAGTGTCGATGTCAGAGGTTGGTGAAATATGTCGGTTACTCATGAAGTCTAGACAGATGTCATTCATATACAACTTAATGCTGACCAAAGTTTTAATGGTTTTACCCTTTACTTATACCTGGGGATGGAGGCGAGGGCGTCGGCTAAAATTCTGTCAAAATGAGACCAAAAGAACGTGACCCCCATATTTCGGTTTGATTGTTCAATCGATGAAGGCAATAACACTAGCTTGGAAGTCCAAGAAGTGATATTGGTAGAGCTGACTGTTGACCCCGAAATGGGGGTGTAGCGACTTTGAGAGAAGGTCCGAACTGAGTGTGAATATTAGTTTTTAGCAGCGTTGGATAAAGTGGCAACACATTTGTCAGGACAAGAGACACACTAGTTCAAAGAATATCCATTTTTGTCAAATATTTAAAACACTAATTCAAAGAATATCGAATGTTTCTCTCAAATATTATTAGCTGAAACTGAGATATCCAAAAAAAGGCATCGCACGTGGAACTAAACAATCTACCCCAATGAACGAAATAAACGGTTCAGTTCGAAATTCCAACTCATATCACCCGAAGAAGGCCGGAGCGTACAACGGCCGAAACGTCGTAAATATGACGACAAAGATAAATCAACAGTTCGAATAATGTAAATTATGCAAATAGTTACATTACCTCATCTCAGAAATATAGACAGATACTGAAGAATGTGGGTGCGTACAACGGCCGAAATGTCGTAAATATGGCATCGAAGATAAAGATAACAATCTGAACAATGTAAATAATTACAGTACCTCATCTCAGAAATATAGACAGACCCTGAAGAAGGCTGGACCGTACAATGGCCGAAACGTCGTGAATATGGCAATAAAGATGATGACAACAGTCCGAATAATGTAAATTTTGCAAATAGTTACAATACCTCCTCAAAAATATAGACAGATATGAAGAAGTCCGGAGCGTACAATGGCCGAAACGTCACGAAAATGGCAATAATAATGAGAACAACAATTAACAATATAAACTGTGCAAATAGTTACAATAACGCATTTCAGAAATATAGACAGATCCTGATGAATGCCAGTGCGTACAACGGCCGAAATGTCGTGAATATGGCAATAAAGATAAGCTCAACAGTCCGAACAATGTAAATCTCAGAAATATAGACAGATTATTTTAAGAATTTAAAGAATACAATAAAAAGTATTATACAGTCTTCACTTGTTGAGTAAAGCGTTTGCCATAGTTATTTTACTATAACAACGTTATTATTGCTTTAAACGTTATTTTAAGGGATACTCGTTTTTGAGCAGTCCCTCCGTTTATTTATTAAACAGTATGTTTATTTATTTATGTCTACGGGGCTGAATATTCGATAATTCTTATTAAAGAAAAATATGCGCTCTCCAGCAGGATTCGAACCTTCGACCCCTTGGCAGAAGGAACCGTCATTATATTTGACTTGACGGATGAAATTTTTAAAAAGAATAATAAAGTGTTTAATAAATAAACGGAGCGTCTACTCAAATACGAGTATCCACCAGAAATAAGTAAGAAAAACCCATTACTTCTTTAAAATAATAATATAACAACGTGTAATTTTCCACCGGTTTGCTATTGCGATGCCAGCTTTTACGAAACTGGTTGAGCTTCCTGTAACAATTAATGCCTTGATAGTTTCTCATTTAATGTTAACCTTCAAGATATCCTTTGAAATAGTGTAAAGGTAGGAAACAGATCTCGGCACCAATGACCGAGGCAGATTTTATATCCTGGAATGACCGGCTTTCTACAGAGTTTCTTCAACAGAGCCATAAAGGATATAGCTCTGTAAAAATATTCGCCGGGGAAACGCTGGAAATGCGGGAAGAATCCATTGTGAAGTAGAGCCTGAAGAAGGCCGGAGCATACAACGGACGAAAAGTCGTAATTATAGCAATAAATATGCGGACAACAGTTCGAATAATGTAAAATTTGCATATAGTTAAATACATCTTTTCAGAAATATAGACAGATCCTGGAGAAGGCCGGTGCGTACACAACCACTTCTACTGTTGCAGAAGTACACATGGTGCCCCTACGACCTACACGTCACGGGATAAAAAAAAATGCATTTATAAATACAGTTTGAAGAAGAGATATAATTCTATACAATAAATGCGAATGTCAATATGTCACTGTGTCACACTTTTTTAACTTTATTCCTAGAGACCGTAGCCCAACATATCATACCATTTTGAATTCAGGCCAACTTCGTGAGTAAACATTCTGGGACGGATCCGGACCCGCAAGCCTGAGATGTTTTATTCCCAAGTTTTCTTTATAGCGATTGTTTTCGGATTCCGCCATCTTAGCTTCTACTAATAAGAAAACAAGTAAAGGGACACAACTCTCTAACTTTCAATAGCTGAGCTGAGAGCATAATCATAAATGTACGTCTGTTTTTATTTACAGTATGCCTGTCAACAAGTGAAAAATCTCAAGACTCGAGCTATGATATGGAGATGTTAAAATCATACAAGAACAGAAGTGTAAATATCTGGGAAGCGTTTTAATAGAAGAGGAACGATGTGATATCGAAATCCGAAGGCGCATTGGAGTAACAAATATTAACTTCCAAAAAGTTTCGTTAGAAACAAACTATATCTGCTAACTTTCTTTTCGCACACGTCATAGGCTTCCGTCGGTCAGGGTTGACCATGGGTAACATCCTAGTTGTCTGCTTGGCTAGAGCATCGACGACTGTGACTGTAGAGGCCGTTGCAGAAGTTGCATGTGTTTTCAGTCTGCTGGTCTTTTAGAGATGTCACTTTATGTTGAGTCTTGGCGCATGGTTCGTTCTACTTCGTCGCCATTGTTGAGTCTTGACTCATTGTTGAATCTCGACTAATTCATGGAATAATAATGCAACACAAAATGTACTTAGAACAAGAATGTATTATAACAAGAAAATGTACACAATATTTACATATAGTGTTTCTGTATATTTCTGGGAAGACGTTCCTGGAGAATGTGTTGACTAAGTCGCAGTCGGGCAGAGTCTCTAGCTGGATCTCTGTATTCGCCTCCTCGTCTTCCGGTACCAACCATTATTTATATAGTCGGTAGTCACCTGTGCAGATTAGGTCGATCCTACCACAACACTTTACTTTCTCCGGGCTCGCCTTTTCATGGCGATTTGTGTCAGCTTCTCCTCCCCTGACTTGAGGTGTTTGGTCATGCTCCCTCTCCATTTAGACCGACTCTCTCAGGACTCCATACAGGATGTTTTTGGAGATATGGCCGTCTGGCATGAGGTGGACGTGGCCTAACGAACGGAATCTACGCTGTCTGAGCAGTGTGAACATGCTGGGCTGACCTGCTCGAGATAGAACCTCAATGTTGGGCACCTTGTCCTACCACACTATTCCCAGGATGCGACGGATGCTTCTCATGTGAAAGTTGTTCAGACGCCTTCCTTGCCTGGCGTACGTGGTCCAAAACTAGCAGTGTGCTGATGACGTAGGCGTTGTACACTGTCATCTTGGGATTGGTCCACACAAGTGGTGTGAGGCGCGCAATGGTTGTGGCTGTCTTCCCGATTCTCTTCTCAATCTCTGCGTCTAGGGAGAGGTTGTCAGTGATGGTGAAGCCAAGGTACGTGAACTGATGGATAGCATCGAGCACATAGCCGTCAACAGTGATAGCTGGTGGTGTTTTCGGTAGCTTGTCCCAGTTTTTCTTTTTTAGGCCGATGGTCAGCCCGAAGTCTCTGCAGGCCTGGGAGAAACGGTTCATCAGTGACTGAAGTTCACACTATGTATGAGTCGTTGCCACCGCATCGTCGCCAAAAAAGCATTTCCCTGACAAGGGCTTTACGTACTCTTGTACTGAATCCGCTATCTGATCTTGTACGCAGAATGTAGGTAATTGAGTCTTGCCTTATAATGACTGTTTATCAAAGGCACACATATTCTATAGAAATAGTTTACCTGATGAAAAACAAGGAAATATACGTTTGTTTCCTCTCGGTAGACACATATTTCTTCAGAGGGATTCGTTATAGAAAGCTGACCAATCAAAATGTTTTGTTAAAAGCAATAGAGAAGTTATTCGACTAAAATATCTCATTAGAAATGTATAATGATTAACGTTTTACTTCGAAGCAACCCCCAAATCCAGGAACATAAGCGGTAACCGAAATTACAAATATGTCGGATTTTATCCATTTCCTAAAGAAGTGTCTTTCAACGTTAGGATAGGAAACAGAGGAGATATGTATAATTTGAGAATCTGGAAGGTATGTGTTCAAAAGGACTATTCGGATTTTGTTTGATCAGGAGGCCTTACGTGGCCGAGTTGGTCTAAGGTTCTAGGGGACGTACGTTCCAATCCTGCCGGAGGGTGCCTATTTTTCTAACAAGTTTTCTCGAATATACAGACCGATAGATGTAAATAAATATACTATTTAATAAATAAGTAAACAACACAGCATCTACTCAAATATGAGTGGCCATTTAAATATCGTTTAACCAAATAAATTAGAAATATGGCGGATTTGATCCATTTCCCTAAAAAATAATACAGTAACACATGTCTTCGTTTCTTCATCAGAGAGCAGACTGTAAGTTTTTACTATTCATAGCGTCCCGGGTATGACGATAAACTACATCGGGCAGCAGGGCTTCTAATCACGAGGTTTTGAGGAACGTGGAACCATCGCTGGTTTTCTCAGGTCCACCCTGTCTCGGTATGGTAGCAACCGTTAGGGTCCCAGCTATAGGCAAATAGTTGACTTCCAAACTGGGGACAAAACACTACGAAAATGGGAAAAAAAATATGTTTTAATACCAGCAATGCGTTGTTTGTTAAAAAGAATTATCAGGAATAAATCTTTGAAGAAAAAATTATGACCATTAATACACTTTTGAAAAGATTAACAGAAATACATTTTAAAAGAAAGAAATATTACCATCAATAAAAATCTTGTCGGCTTAAAATAACCTACTGAGGTTGATATACCGTAAAAGAAACCAAATCAAAGCTATTCATAATTAAAGGATCTACTCTCAATAAAAAACCGTTTTTTTTTATTAAGATCTCAACTGTAACACGGATATATGATAGATGGCTAAAGTTGCCGGGAAAATTATCGGCCTCATGTATAACTCCAGAAAGCACCTTACTCATTCTGTCATGCGATATCTTTACAACATTGAGATCAGACCAAAAAAGAAGTATTGCTAACACAACCTCACAATCCTCACTTTTCGACTGTGACACATTTCAAAGGTCTCATGGGTGATGAAAGGTTGTCCCCCTACATTTCTTTAAGAAATTACCGTTTGGGTATGCATTAACATACTTTGGTATTTTGCTCAGTAAAGCAAGCATAGAAAGAAAATTAAAGAACAAATTTCTTAACCAAATTAATGAAATTAATTTTGCCTCATGTAATGTTACGGACGTTGAATCAAGAGAATAACGTGTTTATGGTCATGGAGTCGTAACTGATGTGCAAGTATGAAATTTGTTTGCAAAGTTTCGATCTAGACAAACATCGTTGGAAGATTAACTCAGACCGGAACGTTGAACTTTGACGATGAAGCTCTAAAGCAATTACTTGACAGCAATCCACAGCTAAGTACTCGTGAATTAACAAGGATGTTAAACGCATCCCAATCTACCGTACGCCGAGATAGAAAACCCCGGGAAAGTCAGCAAGCTTGTCTTTGAACCCACATAGAAACAATAGCAAAGTTGACCATTTATTCATAGCAACATGTGTTCTAGCGCAAAAGAGAAATAAGCCGTTCTTTAAATATAAATATAACGGTTGATAAAAATTGTCAACACACGAAAATACTGATCGCAAATTGTAGTGGTTACGCAAGAATAAATCTCCACAACCTGTCTGTGCTCCATGGAAGAAAAGCGTGTGCCGGGATCATGGGGCTATTATTTATTTAGAATTCTTAAAATGCGATGAAACACTAAATGCTCATTTATACGTCTAGCTGCTGCAAGGTGTCCGTAGATGTTTGGTTGTAAATCGTCCTTTACTAGGGGAAGGAAAAACTTTGAATTCATCTGTAACCTGGAGAGCGTTGGGCCCCGTCAGGCTTTCTTGGCCAGGAAACACTACTTCTAAGGTCACTGCAGTATACATAGTGTCCCTACGACCCTATGGGTTGCGGGACAAAAGATGCATTTATAAATACAATTTGAAGAAGAGATATACTTCTGTATAATAAATAAATATATAATATACTTCTGTATAATAAATTCGAATGTCAATATGTCAGTGTGTCACACTTTTTCAACTTTATTCCTAGAGACCGTAGCCCAGAATATCATACCATTTTGGAATCAGGCTGAATTCGAGAGTAAACATTCTGGGCCAGATTCGGACGCGCAAGCCTGACATTTTGGATTCCCAAGTTTTCTTTACTGAGATTGTTTTCGGATTCCGCCGTCTTGGCTTCTACTAATCAAAAACATTTAAAGGGACACAACTCTCTGACTTTCAATAGCTCATGTTCGAATGAAAAGAATTACTGTACTCAAATGACAGTTTTTTCAACATAAAATTGTCCGTGTTTTCATATTTATTCCTAAAGGCTGAAGCCCAACCATACCATTTTGGTATCACGCCGAATCCGTGATCTAATTAAAAACATTCTGGACCTGAACCGGACCTGCAATCCTGAAATTTTGGATTTCTAAGTTTTCATTACTGCGATTTTTTAAAGTGATTTTTGTGACAATTTTTATGTTTTATTTATTTATTTTTTTTTTGTACAATTACAATTTTTATAACTTGGAAATAAATTTGGGAATAATCGAAATTAATTGCGGAATCCAGCAAAAGTAACCCATGATATAAAAATATTTGTTTGTACGGAAAGTAAGGACCTACGTACATCAAATTCTCTTTAAAATAAGTGGCGGCAAAATAATTATCATTGAACTTTTAAAAGGTAAGCTTAAATATGAATGCAATAATTGAATGCAGCAATCAATTTTTCAAGTTCTTTAGTTTATCGCATCTGCTCCTCCCTACCTACTGTGATGAAAGCCGAATCAAGAGCCCTCCGCCGGAGATAGATTACATGCCGTTTGACAGGGCGGCTTTTAAGCTAGTTTGAAGTATGATTAAACATTATTAAACACTGAGTCTTTTGTATTTCTTAAATCGTATTTTCTCTAACTGTTGCAATAATTATCACTATCATACTTCTGCTTGTAGCTTCCCTCATTGTTCAGTTCCTTATTTAATTTACACGACCGTTACGCCATGCCATTACCTCATAAATAGAAGTATTGAACGTCTGTTTCGTTAATATGGCAAAAAATCTATTTATTTGTACACCCTTATCTTAAAATAAATGTATTAATGAAAATGTTTGCAAGACATATTTTCGGCTAGTAATAATAATAATAATAATAATAGTCTCAGCAGAAGGAGAAATGTATGAAAGAAGGAAGAAAGGAGGGGGAGAGAGAGAGAGAGAGAGTAAAATAAGAGAAACGATATCAACAAGCGATGATAAAAGAGAAAGAAGCTGACTTCAGAGTACAAGGAGAAAAGAAAAAAGAAATCAAGAACAAACAGAAGAAGAAAAAGAAAGCGAAGAAAAAGAAAACGAAGAAGAAGAACGCTAACAATAAAATCACCATAGCAACCAACTCAATTTCTTAACATCTGAGAAAATCACCTGATATGGACACAGAGACCTGACCTACAATCAGGTATGAAGGTGAAATTTTAGCGATTTTAAATAATTGTTGAAACTTAATCGATAAACTTAACAGAAAGAAAAAAAAGAGGGAGGTAACCTTTCCAATATATTGGATTTACGAACATTTTGTTCGTCTATGTATTAATCTAAAAGTGGTGAATTGATCACTTCCCTATTCTAAATGATTTTTTTTATTTGATAAAGATTTCTAATGAAGTAAAGAAAGAGGAAATCTTACGTATTAATCGTTTAAATTTAGAAATCTAGATTATATAATCCACGCTACCAGCATTATCTCCAAATTCGTTGTTATTGAATGTTGGCTTCATTTATCATACCGAAAAGCAACAAATTTTTAACTCCAACTGAAGTAAATTACCGTAACCTCTCGCTTATTGAATATTGCGCTTTGTCCTCATTTTATCCTCTGCCTTTGCTGTGATTAAAAACAATTTACGTGATAGTCTTCATCTTTGGAGCATGCTCATTCTTCTAAACCTGTTCTATACATATCTTCGCCCATAGCTTCTCGCGTTTCCAAATTTAAACGCAGACCTTATTTACTCTGTTGTTTCCTTTGGTGCCTTATTAGTATCTACCAGAGGGACAGTTACTATTTTTTTTTACAGTGAGGTTCATAATGTACAAGACCAGTGAGCCACCTGAGCTAGATGATTAGAGATTAATAGGCACAGTTTATGTCGATATTTATGTAAGATAACGGTTAAGCCTATACAGTTTAAGATTTTAACTCTAATTGTTTTAAGAGTCGGTTCCACAGAGCAGTGATTTGCACGAATGGAACTTACTTCTCAATGATGGAATACGAAGGAAATTAGGATCATTCGCGCAGCATGGTGGGTCCTCGCCGTGAAGGTTAAAACTGGTGGAACTAAGGAATGTAGTTCGTCTGAGTCCTTTCCATTGAAGTAGCGATAGAGTTGTGAGAGGCTTGCGACATTTCGTTTGTGAGAGATATGTATGGCACCGTTCGTTTTAAAGTGTGTTCAATTAAGACGGATTATATATAAGGGTGTCTCATTAAAACGGATCAAAGTCAGCAGTAAATAAATCACTTTTATTGGTGAAAATTTATTTATTTCTCTATTTAATCATGTTATTTAAGTCATGGTAATTATGTGTAAAAAAAATAATACCGCCCAAATGTCAGCCAAATCTGAAAGAAAAAGAAAAAATCATTAGACGCTTAAACTTAATTCACATTTAAAATCGGTTCAAGTTATTGGAAGACACTTTAATTATCCTTCTGTCTCTACATTTCGTAACTTTGCTTTTTCTCTGTACTTATGTTTTTTTGTTTGTTTGTTTTTTTCGTTTTTTTTGTTTTGTTTTGTTTTGTTTTGTTTTTTCAGTACTGGGTAATTGCTGTTCATCTTTGTGGGGTAAAGATCGAGCAAGTTCTAGGCTTTTCACTTCTTCAAAAATTCACAAGTTATTCTCATTCTTTCATGTTTTTTTTTTCATTTTTTCAAAGAATTAATGAACCATTTTTTTAATCCGATATTTCTATTAATTCAAAAGTGGTTTTATGCGAATACCCGACTGTTATCCTCATTGCCATATCCACAACGTTTCTGCCGTTTTACGTTCCGGCCCTCTTCAGGAGATTTGAGTTTCGAAGCCTTTATTCATATTCCCACGTGCCATGTCTCTTCTGTATATCTCAGCATTTTTTCCTCTTTAAATCAACTTGGTTGACCACAGCTATAGACTGGTATCGAACTCCCAACTCTTTGGGTCTAGTCACCGGATTTAACCGCCGTCTATATACACTGGGCCATGTGTCCTTGACATGTAAAGGATGTAAGTAAAATATGGTCTAAGCAAAATTTACCTCGAGGCGAAGGCACCAACCTAAACGACGGCTAGATAATAATGCGCACCCGAGATGACCAGTTATGCCGACAAATATCCCACCGAGCGTGTGAGCAACGATGATGTCTTAGAGAGGATTCAAACAAGAAGGAGGCTAATAATTAACATCAGATAGAGGCAGCTGAAGTTTCTGGGACACATAATGAGGAAAGAGCGCATGGAGAACCTGATACTCACGTGTCGAATAGAGGGAAAGCGAGACAAGGGAAAACAACGCATGACATACCTGATGGGCTTTAAGGAAGCGGATGACAGAACGTGATCTGAGGGAGGAAGTAGACGGCAGGAACTTTCTGAGAGCTGCAAGGGATAGAGGGAGGTGGAAAGCCATGATCGCCTACGTCCTGAAAGGACATGGCACATAAAAAGAAAGGAGTGCGCAATCTACCACAGGAAGAGAAAAGGATCAATGAATGAAAATAACATCTAATTTAGACAATACGATAGATTTAATTTTATCAAGATTGTTGGAATTTAATTTCAGATGAGTTGTTAAATTCATATTTATTTCATTATTTATTTTAAGGTTTACGTTTATTTTGTTTCATTACCATGTTAGCAAGAACAGGCGATGTCAGTGACTGTTGAAAGATCTCCTGAAAGATGACGTAAAGCAACATGTGGTTCTACAGAAGGATGTTAAGGATATGTGAGCAACGACGAAGTTTTGGAGAAAATGGGAACAAAAAAAAAAACTAATAACATCTGGAAGAGACAGTTGACGTTTCAGGAGCACAAAATGAGGAAGGAGGGCTTGGAAAATCTGACACTCACGGGATAGAGAGATTGCAATAGGAACAGAGGAAAACAACTCATAATATGTTTAGTGAGATTGAGTAAATGGATGGCGAGACAGGGCTTAGGAGAAAGAAAAGAAAGACAAACTTTGTTAAGAGCTACAATGAACAGGAAGATATGGAGGGCCATGATTTCCTAAAGAAGAATAAGTGATACGTAAATTTTAGAACATTAATAGTTAGGAAACTTGTTTCAATCTAACGGGCAAGTAATTTTTTCTTGTCATAATACATCATGCACATTTATAAATCTACCATTCGTCTCTTCATTGAATATTAAATCGTAAATAACGCAATTACTCGAATCTGAGGATGCCAGTCTACTAGCTAATCCCTATTGCAGATGCCTGCTCAGGTACATTTGTGCTTGTTCAACATCCACAGAGCCTACCTGTGGTTTATACTGTTGACCATGTTCACCATAGTCTATGAATATAGAATCAAGCGCAGTACGTAATCTGTTCAATGAATCAAAGTTAAAGATTAACACTCACGAGTCAGACACTCTAGTGAATCTGACTATATCGCCAATATCACCAGCAGCTGTTCCGTAATTCTTCAGTCTTCGATATCAAAGGCTAGCTGTGAATATTCCGGAAAAAACCTGGCCGCCTTTATACACGTTTAATTGAATATTTTGAGCCTTCTGATTGGTTAAATCTTATATTGGTGAACTATAAAATGAGTCAGCTCATTTTGGCTGGCTTACTAGTATACCAAGGTAGCCAAAAACTCCAACACCCCCGATTTTGGGTACATTATGGAACCGTCTTTTATAATATTAGTAAAATCAATATTCATATGGAACAAATACTTTAGTATTCATAAAATTATTTTATTTTATTTTTTAAAATTAATATCCACAAAAATTAGTTATATCATTTTGTCCACTGTTAAGTATTTCAGGTTAATAAACATTATTAACAATATTATAAATTTGGGTTGTAATCACAACAAAAAAGTGGAAAAAGTTGTTATTTTATCCATAGCTGGGACCCATTAAAACAGGCACTATCACTCCGGGTCAGAGTGATTCTGAGAGTCATTCAGCGGAGGATTGGGCTAAAAGTAGGACTATTTACGTTTATACCCCGAAACTAATGACTAACATTCATACCAAAAACTGACGTCTCTTAAAACAATAATTAATGGATGCAGTTTTACGTCCTACCCAGGACTAATAAGAACCTTATAGGTCAGTACCAAATATGACAGGAATGAAAGCCCCTAATTTCAATTTTGTAATTGGCTTTGTAAACAAATTCGACACGTTATTTTCCGATTGAACATATTCAATTTGTACTGTTTTCTTTTGTACCTATTTAATATCAATATGCTTTGATCTTTGATGTATTATTGGATTTTTAGCCAAAGCAATACTGGCCTGATTTTCACAGTGAATAGTTATAGGCTAACTTATTATCAGTGTTGTAATTGTTTTTATTAGTAATTTAAGAAAAATAACCTCTTGTGTTGCATCAGCAGTCTCAACAACTTCCTGCCCTTTGTAGGTATTAGAAAAATGTGTGGTTTTGGTGTTTCCTTTAATATTCCTAGGTATGATGAACATCTAAATCCAGCCGTAAGGCCTCCGGTCTGGATATTGGAGGTTTTGAGGAGTGTGGAACTACCACTTAATTGCTGTTGTTCCGAACTCCACCCAGACATCCTATAATTCCTCAAACACACACACATAATTCCACACACACACACACACACACATATATATATATATATATATATATATATATATATATATATATATAAATATTATTTCAAAGTTCAGAAGAAAATTCAATTTTGACATTAAATGACAGATAAGAAGTTGATATGCCGTTAAACAAACATAACAGACTGTCTCTCCTAAACCGTGTCCTGCCAGGAATTTACACAAGTTCGATAAGTTGTTTACTGGCTGCTTTTCTCTGTCCCATTTGTCTTCAATATATTCTGTGAGTGTCAAATTTTCCAAGACCCCTTTCCTCATTATGTAACCTAGAAATGTTAACTATGTCTTTTTGATTGTCTGTATCTGCGTAATTTTGTTTCCGTTTTCTCTAAAACTTCGTCGTTGCTCACATGTTTAGTCCATGGTATTTACAGCATCTCTCTGTAGAATCACATCTTTGTTCCTACAAGTCGCTTATGCATCTGTGTGTAGACCGTCCAACAGTCACTGCTATGTAGGACGACTGATACTATGTAACATTTCAATACACTTTTCTTTGTTTCTAACGAAGTATTTTCTTTAGTTACTTAATAGATTGTTTAGATTAGGACGGATAGAGCGAAAGAAATATAAAGGGGGGACACAAGAGAAAATAGGTGTGCAGCCATTCTTTGGCTTATGTGAAATTTTTGCTTTGTATACCATTTCAATATGCGTGTGTATAGATGGATGGATGGATGTTGGATTTAACGGCATGTCAACTCCTATTTGGGTCAATTTATGCCGAAGCCTTATTAATTTATGAATTTAAGTTGGTTATTTTGTATGAAAGGCTGTTGGGTTTTGAAAATTTTTTTTTTTTCTCTCAAAAGAGTATAGTTGGTAATATTGTTTTTCAAAAGAGTATAGTTGGTAATATTGTTTTTCAAAAGAGTATAGTTGGTAATATTGTTTTTCAAAAGATTATAGTTGGTAATATTGTTTTTGAGCTGGTAATAATATTTTTTCATTTTCATTCTGGTCTTTTGTGATCTTTATAAAAAAGCAATTATTTTGTTGATAATATTTATCAAATACGCGGATGTAGTTTGTCGTCATACCCAGGACGCGGATGTAGTTTGTCGTCATACCCAGGACGCGGATGTAGTTTGTCGTCATACCCAGGACGCGGATGTAGTTTGTCGTCATACCCAGGACGCGGATGTAGTTTGTCGTCATACCCAGGACGTGGGAAAGATCTGGAAGTTCACTATTTGCCCATAGCTGGGACCCCGACAGATGCTACCACCCCGGGTCTGGGTGGACCTGGGAACACCAGCAATTAAGAGGTGGTTCCACGCTTCCTCAAAACCTCCTGATCAGAGGCCTTGCTGTTGGATGCAGTTTAACGTCGTACCCGACGGTGTGTATAGAGAATACGAAGATAGAAGCAAAGGGTGAAAATGAATTATTATTATTATTATTATTATTATTATTATTATTATTATTATTATTATTATTATTATATGCGTATGTTATGTTTCCTGCTTTGTATCCTTTGGAACCAGACCCAAACTATGGTCCTTAAGCCCTATAGGAGAATTGTCAATTGACAGCACTTTTCATAGTATATGGGATGTTCCTGGTAGGGCGATCTTTTGGGCAACTTGTATGTTGATGTTACCTGGGACACTGTTAGTAAAATTGTCCATTCCTTTTCTCACGAGGCCCAGAGCTTGGGTCACTATTGATACAGTCACAGTCTTCACTCCCCACATGTCGATCTCCAGGTCCTTGTATTTGGACAATTTCTCGATAATTTTCATGGAGGTGTTTCTCTCAGATGGTACTGCTATGTCAGTAAGCATACACCTCCTGAATTTCTTGTCTTTTATGATTATATCAGGTCTGTTTGCTGTTATTTCTTCTGTCAGTTTGAATTGGCATGTCCCAGAGGATAGTTACATCGTTATTTTGGGTAACTGTGTATTATTATTATTATTATTATTATTATTATTATTATTATTATTATTATTATTATTATTATTATTATTACCATCTTATTCACAGTTTTCCGTTTTAAAAAGGAGATCTTTCGTTATGGGTCTTCTCTATCAAGTCACCCGACCTCAAACAGATAGAACCTTTCGCAGTATATTTGCAGAGTCAAGCAACGCAGACTTCTCAAGCGACGGGATAACTGGGGCAATAGGAGCCTAATCATCCCACGTTGTGGCTGCCTCAATCCGGAAGTTAGTATACTTTTTAAGCTTTTCAATTTCTTTAATCTTGATATTATTTTCACTGGGAACAGCCATATTTCTTTCAATCTTTTAATCGATGGTGATGTCTGGCTTTGTGGCCTAAAGTATACAGTCTGTTTGGATGTTGAGATCCCATAATATCTTGACTAGGCCGTCTTTGTTTCCGATCACTTTGGTTTGTCGTTGCCACCATTTCTGTTCCTCGTCAAGTTCATACTTCCTACTTTGGCACCAATGCAGATGGGAGGCTACTTTATCATAGCGGCATCAAGTAGTCTATATTATTATTACTATTATTATTTCTTTTGATTTCTGGTGTATACTCATTGCTTTCCGGATCTCGACCAGAGATCTAAGATTAGAAATGGCATCATGACATTTTCCTCTGACCAATTTAAAGAAAAGCTCACATATTTTACATACAGTACTCTTGAGAACATCTTTTGTATTTCTTTAAGGCTTGGGCTACCAGGTATCCCTTCAGTGAGAATATTGGAACATTTCTCACCAATCCGAGAGCTCCAACTACAAATGGAATTGTTGATGTCGTCATGTGCCACATTTTTGAGATTTCGAATTCATGGTCCTCGAATTTTGATAGCTTTTTGAAGATCTTCAAAAATACATTTCAGTCTGCTAGAACAGCCATTTCAATAAGGAGGCAATAATTTTGTCTGCGGTTTCTAATAACGATGTCTGGGCTATTAGTTTTGATTGTTCTGTCTGTGTGTATTTTGAAGTCCCATAAAATAGTTACAGGTCACATCTCCTTCGTCTGCGTGGTGATCATGTCAGTTTGTGTCAGTTTCTTTTCCGTAGAAGTTGCAGATTTCCAAGTGCAAATATTGACCCACTATGTCGTGCCGTGTTTTATATTCAGTTAGTGCCAATAACGCGCAAAATACAAGATGGAAAATTGTTTCTATTATTATTATTATTATTATTATTATTATTATTATTATTATTGTTATTATTATTAATGTTATTATGTTATTGTGGCATTCTGACTTTCTTAATAGAAATCCAGTTCCTGAGGTATGGTGGAACAACACTCTCCAAAAATCAAGAACTTTTCGGAGAATCCGCGCAGAGTTAATGACGACAGTTTTATGGAGGTGTACAATTTTGGTTTCAATTCCAAATTTTCCCTGAGTGCTTTTTTAGTTTTCTACGGTGTACCAAGCGCACCCATTGCTACAACACTTATTTCTACATTCGTGTTCCATAGTTGGAGGTTTTCTATATTTTCAGTTTTTTTAGTGTCTATTGTTGTATCCGATGCAACAATAAAATCAATAATTTGACACTTGCTATACTCCTTATCTATAGATAGGGCCCCTTCGTGCTTCGGTGACAGGATCTGTATAAAATGAAAAGTCTCATCATATCGTGTGACTCTTATTTTCTATCCAGTCAGTAAGTGCCATGCACGATATACGCGTAGGCCATCATGTATTTTTCGATACTTGACTGACTAGGCAGATTTTTTTTTCCCGCAGTAGGTTGTCATTTCTTTGTGCGGTAGACTAGTTGCCATCCAAAGTTATAGAATCCTGCTATTTACCCATAGCTAGGGGGAGAGGTAGAGGATTTATACGTTTTCCAAGGAAGTTAATGTAAGTGACTATAATGGATTCTACTGGAATTCGAACTCGGCTCTTCTATTCATCATTTTCGAGCCGCTTTCCATTACTCCACCGTACCTCCTTCTATTTTCTCTTACTACTATTATTATTATTATTATTATTATTATTATTATTATTATTATTATTATTAATTTAGCCTCTGTTGTTTCGCTGACAGATGATCAAATATATCTAAATTGTTTTTCCGCATAAAATAGGATATTTATAATACACACACACACATATACATACATATATATATATATATATATATATATATATATATATATATATATATATATATATATATATATATATATATATATATATATATATATATAGTTTAACTACAAAAGTCATAAAAATAGTTTCAACAGTCCGCGCATTTCGGCTTATAATTTTCTCTTTTTATCATGTTTTTTTTTTTCAGACAAAAAATGAAATTAACCGTTGCGACACAGAGATCCGTTCAGCTTCATTCAAATTGTGTGTGTCTGTATACTTTAATATGCATGTGCTAAAGTATACATTAATTCAATGGCAGTCCTAAAATATTTCTGGAATTTAAAAAAAAAATCGAAAAATTCTATTTATTACTGAATATATCTCCCGAAATTAAATAAAATCTTATAATTATTTTATTTTTTTTTATAGTGTCAAAATATTTTTCTTTTTCTCTCTCCAACTTTAGGATTTTGCTCACCTTATGGTTGGGGTTGTAAGAGGGGAATATATTATTCCAGTGTATTGCTTCAAACTCAAACAAATTTTGTGTATATGTTTGTGTGCTTGTGCTTGTCGACCTTAAATGGTAGAAACTGGTGTAAGTCACACAGGCACACGACAGACAAGATCGTAGATATTACATATGCAGATTTAATTCACACTCAGTTTGTGGCGGACATTGCCAGTTCTTCTTTCAATATATAGCATTATTATTATTTTATTTTTTTCATTGCTGTCTTTATTGGTATTATTATTGTTTTGAATATCACGTAAGGTAGCAATTTTATCGAATCCTGAAATTAGGAAACGGAGTCTAATTTCCAATCGATTTCTCCAGTTGCAAAATACGCTTTACAAAATTCCCCTCACGCAAATTTCGTCACACTGAGTGGACAGTTCAATCAATTTGCGAAAATCAATTAGATATAATCGATGATTAACACTGGATCTTAATGTTCAACCTACTTGATTACACCGAGTGATTCGTGTCGCAATTAAGTCTTCAACTGTACATTGTCGTTAAGCAATCGAGGTTAATTGAATAAAATAATTAATTAGGCATTAATCTTGAAGGGGGAGTATGACAGAAAAGGGTTTAAAGAGGAGAGTCAAGTTAAAGACTGGAATGTACGAAAACATCCAAAAATCTGTTTTTTTCTCGCATCGTTTCTCTAAGGAATATCGGGTCAATTAACTAAGCTTTGAAAACTTGATATATTAGGATGATGCAAGAGGTTCGCAGCAACAGCATTTTCACACTGTTTGTGAAAAACTCTAAGTGTTTTGAAAATGTGTCTTCTATTATTAATACGTGTGAAATCAGTTAACACGTTCGAACGGGGAAATGGCGAGAGGAAAATAATACTTAGGTCAAGAAAGTCAGCAAATTGCGTTCGATAAATGCCGTCTGACAAATGCTACTTACAGCCATATCACGTTGAAACACCGGTTCCCGTACGATGACTGAAGTTAAACAACGGCCGACCACAACACGTTGAAGCCCGGGTTCCCGTAAGTTCACCGAAGTTAAGCTACGTCGAACTTGGTCAGTAACTAGATGGGTGACAGCTTGGCAATAACAGGTGTTGTTAGCTTGGATGTGCGGGTGGTATGGTTTACCACCACGTCACGTTGAAAGTTACGCAACGACGAGATTGGTCAGTACCTAGATGGGTAACCGCATAGGGTTGCTGTAAGCTTGTATGTGTGGGTGGTATGGCCTCCGGCCACAACACGTTGAAACCCCGGTTCCCGTTAGTTCACCGAAGTTAAGCAGCGTCGATTCTGGTCAGTATCTAGATGGCTGAGCCCATGGGAATGCCAAGTGCTTAGCTTGTATATGCTTATTGCCATGTGGTATGGTTTACGGCCACACGACGTTGAAATACCATTCATTGTACGATCACCAAAGTTAAGCAGCGTCGCGGCTGGTCAGTAACTATGTGGGTGACGGCTTGGGAATACCATGTGTTGTAAGCTTGGATGTGCAGGTTAGGTCATGGTTCATGGCTCGAAAATATTAATCCAAGAGCCGAGTTGCAATTCCCGTTGGGTCTGTTATATTCACTTACGGGTAAATACGCTTGAGAAAGATATGAATCCACCTCTTGTCAAAGTCATCTATGGGTTAATTAGTGGGATATTTATTACTAAACTATTATTACCTAAGAAATGACGATAGTTTTTGCTAAATGTTGTCTCCCAGATGCAACTTTAAAAAACGGTTCCAGAATTTGGGATTGGAATGTCTTTCGCTGTGTATTTTCCAGATTTAATGTCAGTGAAAGCGGTGTAATGTAAGGATGAGTTTTCTCAATTCATTTATTCAACTTTTATAGTGAGGCAATCCATAAAGAATTAGACGCCCTACACCATAAGATATGTGGGGGACGCAGAATCGAAAAAAAAAACTGCAGGAACTCATTTAGAAGATAGTCAAGGTAAGCGAGAAGAAAGGATGAAACATCAGTTATAAGAAGAGTGTTCGTATGGCAAAAGGATGGAACATCAGTTGTAAGAAGAGATTTCGTATGGCAAAAGGATTGAACATCAGTTGTAAGAAGAGAGTTCGTATGGAAAAGGATGGAACATCAGTTGTAAGAAGAGATTTCGTATGGCATAAGGACGGAATATCAGTTGTAAGAAGAGAGTTCGTATGGTAAAAGGATGGAACATCAGTTGTAAGAAGAGATTTCGTATGGTAAAAGGATGGAACATCAGTTGTAAGAAGAGAGTTCGTATGGTAAAAGGATGGAACATCAGTTGTAAGAAGAGAGTTCGTATGGTAAAAGGATGGAACATCAGTTGTAAGAAGAAAGTTCGTATGGCAAAAGGATGGAACATCAGTTGTAAGAAGAGAGTTCGTATGGCAAAAAGATGGAACATCAGTTGTAAGAAGAGATTTCGTATGGCATAAGGACGGAATATCAGTTGTAAGAAGAGATTTCGTATGGCATAAGGAATGGAACATCAGTTGTAAGAAGAGAGTTCGTATGGACAAAGGACAGAACATCAGTTGTAAGAATAGAGTTCGTATGGCAAAAGGATTGAACATCAGTTGTAAGAAGAGAGTTCGTATGGTAAAAGGATGGAACATCAGTTGTAAGAAGAAAGTTCGTATGGCAAAAGGATGGAACATCAGTTGTAAGAAGAGAGTTCGTATGGCATAAGGACGGAATATCAGTTGTAAGAAGAGAGTTCGTATTGGTCAAAGGACAGAACATCAGTTGTAAGAATAGAGTTCGTATGGCAAAAGGATTGAACATCAGTTGTAAGAAGAGAGTTCGTATGGCAAAAGGATTGAACATCAGTTGTAAGAAGAGAGTTCGTATGGTAAAAGGATGGAACATCAGTTGTAAGAAGAGAGTTCGTATGGCAAAAGGATTGAACATCAGTTGTAAGAAGAGAGTTCGTATGGCAAAAGGATGGAACATCAGTTGTAAGAAGAGAGTTCGTATGGTAAAAGGATGGAACATCAGTTGTAAGAAGAGATTTCGTATGGTAAAAGGATGGAACATCAGTTGTAAGAAGAGAGTTCGTATGGCAAAAGGATGGAAATTCAGTTGTAAGAATAGAGTTCGTATGGCAAAAGGATGGAACATCAGTTGTAAGAAGAGATTTCGTATGGCATAAGGAATGGAACGTTAGTTGTAAGAAGAGAGTTCGTATGGAAAAAGGACAGAACATCAGTTGTAAGAATAGAGTTCGTATGGCAAAGGGATTGAACATCAGTTGTAAGAAGAGAGTTCGTATGGTAAAAGGATTGAACATCAGTTGTAAGAAGAGATTTCGTATGGCAAAAGGATTGAACATCAGTTGTAAGAAGAGAGTTCGTATGGCAAAAGGATGGAACATCAGTTGTAAGAAGAGAGTTCGTATGGTAAAAGGATGGAACATCAGTTGTAAGAAGAGAGTTCGTATGGCAAAAGGATTGAACATCAGTTGTAAGAAGAGAGTTCGTATGGCAAAAGGATTGAACATCAGTTGTAAGAAGAGAGTTCGTACGGTAAAAGGATGGAAATCAGTTGTAAGAAGAGATTTCGTATGGCATAAGGAATGGAACATCAGTTGTAAGAAGAGAGTTCGTATGGCAAAAGGATTGAACATCAGTTGTGAGAAGAGAGTTCGTATGGTAAAAGGATGGAACATCAGTTGTAAGAAGAGAGTTCGTATGGTAAAAGGATGGAACATCAGTTGTAAGAAGAGAGTCCGTATGGTAAAAGGATGGAATATCAGTTGTAAGAAGAGATTTCGTATGGCAAAAGGATTGAACATCAGTTGTAAGAAGAGAGTTGGTATGGTAAAAGGATTGAACATCAGTTGTAAGAAGAGATTTCGTATGGCAAAAGGATGGAACATCAGTTGTAAGAAGAGAGTTCGTATGGTAAAAGGATGGAACATCAGTTGTAAGAAGAGAGTTCGTATGTCAAAAGGATTGAACATCAGTTGTAAGAAGAGAGTTCGTATGGCATAAGGATTGAACATCAGTTGTAAGAAGAGAGTTCGTACAGTAAAAGGATGGAACATCAGTTGTAAGAAGAGAGTTCGTATGGCAAAAGGATTGAACATCAGTTGTGAGAAGAGAGTTCGTATGGTAAAAGGATGGAACATCAGTTGTAAGAAGAGAGTTCGTATGGTAAAAGGATGGAACATCAGTTGTAAGAAGAGAGTTCGTATGGCAAAAGGATTGAACATCAGTTGTAAGAAGAGATTTCGTATGGCAAAAGGATTGAACATCAGTTGTAAGAAGAGAGTTCGTATGGTAAAAGGATGGAACATCAGTTGTAAGAAGAGAGTTCGTATGGTAAAAGGATGGAACATCAGTTGTAAGAAGAGAGTTCGTATGGTAAAAGGATTGAACATCAGTTGTAAGAAGAGAGTTCGTATGGTAAAAGGATTGAACATCAGTTGTAAGAAGAGATTTCGTATGGCAAAAGGATTGAACATCAGTTGTAAGAAGAGATTTCGTATGGCAAAAGGATGTAACATCAGTTGTAAGAAGAGAGTTCGTATGGTAAAAGGATGGAACATCAGTTGTAAGAAGAGAGTTCGTATGTCAAAAGGATTGAACATCAGTTGTAAGAAGAGAGTTCGTATGGCAAAAGGATTGAACATCAGTTGTAAGAAGAGAGTTCGTACGGTAAAAGATGGAACATCAGTTGTAAGAAGAGAGTTCGTATGGCAAAAGGATTGAACATCAGTTGTGAGAAGAGAGTTCGTATGGTAAAAGGATGGAACATCAGTTGTAAGAAGAGAGTTCGTATGGTAAAAGGATGGAACATCAGTTGTAAGAAGAGAGTTCGTATGGCAAAAGGATTGAACATCAGTTGTAAGAAGAGATTTCGTATGGCAAAAGGATTGAACATCAGTTGTAAGAAGAGAGTTCGTATGGTAAAAGGATTGAACATCAGTTGTAAGAAGAAATTTCGTATGGCAAAAGGATTGAACATCAGTTGTAAGAAGAGATTTCGTATGGCAAAAGGATGGAACATCAGTTGTAAGAAGAGAGTTCGTATGGTAAAAGGATGGAACATCAGTTGTAAGAAGAGTGTTCGTATGTCAAAAGGATTGAACATCAGTTGTAAGAAGAGAGTTCGTACGGTAAAAGGATTGAACATCAGTTGTAAGAAGAGAGTTCGTACGGTAAAAGGATGGAACATCAGTTGTAAGAAGAGAGTTCGTATGGCAAAAGGATGGAACATCAGTTGTAAGAAGAGAGTTCGTATGTCAAAAGGATTGAACATCAGTTGTAAGAAGAGAGTTCGTACGGTAAAAGGATTGAACATCAGTTGTAAGAAGAGAGTTCGTACGGTAAAAGGATGGAACATCAGTTGTAAGAAGAGAGTTCGTATGGCAAAAGGATGGAACATCAGTTGTAAGAAGAGAGTTCGTATGGTAAAAGGATTGAACACCAGTTGTAAGAAGAGAGTTCGTATGTCAAAAGGATTGAACATCAGTTGTAAGAAGAGAGTTCGTATGGCAAAAGGATTGAACATCAGTTGTAAGAAGAGAGTTCGTACGGTAAAAGGATGGAACATCAGTTGTAAGAAGAGAGTTCGTATGGCAAAAGGATTGAACATCAGTTGTGAGAAGAGAGTTCGTATGGTAAAAGGATGGAACATCAGTTGTAAGAAGAGAGTTCGTATGGTAAAAGGATGGAACATCAGTTGTAAGAAGAGAGTTCGTACGGTAAAAGGATGGAACATCAGTTGTAAGAAGAGAGTTCGTACGGTAAAAGGATGGAACATCAGTTGTAAGAAGAGAGTTCGTATGTCAAAAGGATTGAACACCAGTTGTAAGAAGAGAGTTCGTATGTCAAAAGGATTGAACATCAGTTGTAAGAAGAGAGTTCGTATGGCAAAAGGATTGAACATCAGTTGTAAGAAGAGAGTTCGTACGGTAAAAGGATGGAACATCAGTTGTAAGAAGAGAGTTCGTACGGTAAAAGGATGGAACATCAGTTGTAAGAAGAGAGTTCGTATGGCAAAAGGATTGAACATCAGTTGTAAGAAGAGATTTCGTACGGTAAAAGGATGGAACATCAGTTGTAAGAAGAGAGTTCGTATGGTAAAAGGATTGAACATCAGTTGTAAGAAGAGATTTCGTATGGCAAAAGGATTGAACATCAGTTGTAAGAAGAGAGTTCGTATGGTAAAAGGATTGAACATCAGTTGTAAGAAGAGATTTCGTATGGCAAAAGGATTGAACATCAGTTGTAAGAAGAGATTTCGTATGGCAAAAGGATGGAACATCAGTTGTAAGAAGAGAGTTCGTATGGTAAAAGGATTGAACATCAGTTGTAAGAAGAGATTTCGTATGGCAAAAGGATTGAACATCAGTTGTAAGAAGAGAGTTCGTATGGTAAAAGGATTGACCATCAGTTGTAAGAAGAGATTTCGTATGGCAAAAGGATTGAACATCAGTTGTAAGAAGAGATTTCGTATGGCAAAAGGATGGAACATCAGTTGTAAGAAGAGAGTTCGTATGGTAAAAGGATTGAACATCAGTTGTAAGAAGAGAGTTCGTACGGTAAAAGGATGGAACATCAGTTGTAAGAAGAGAGTTCGTATGGCAAAAGGATTGAACATCAGTTGTGAGAAGAGAGTTCGTATGGTAAAAGGATGGAACATCAGTTGTAAGAAGAGAGTTCGTATGGTAAAAGGATGGAACATCAGTTGTAAGAAGAGAGTTCGTATGGCAAAAGGATTGAACATCAGTTGTATGAAGAGAGTTCGTATGGTAAAAGGATTGAACATCAGTTGTAAGAAGAGATTTCGTATGGCAAAAGGATTGAACATCAGTTGTAAGAAGAGAGTTCGTATGGTAAAAGGATTGAACATCAGTTGTAAGAATAGATTTCGTACGGTAAAATGATTGAACATCAGTTGTAAGAAGAGATTTCGTATGGTAAAAGGATTGAACATCAGTTGTAAGAAGAGATTTCGTATGGCAAAAGGATTGAACATCAGTTGTAAGAAGAGATTTCGTATGGCAAAAGGATTGAACATCAGTTGTAAGAAGAGAGTTCGTATGGCAAAAGGATTGAACATCAGTTGTAAGAAGAGAGTTCGTACGATAAAAGGATGGAACATCAGTTGTAAGAAGAGAGTTCGTATGGCAAAAGGATTGAACATCAGTTGTGAGAAGAGAGTTCGTATGGTAAAAGGATGGAACATCAGTTGTAAGAAGAGAGTTCGTATGGTAAAAGGATTGAACATCAGTTGTAAGAAGAGAGTTCGTATGGCAAAAGGATTGACCATCAGTTGTAAGAAGAGATTTCGTATGGCAAAAGGATTGAACATCAGTTGTAAGAAGAGATTTCGTATGGCAAAAGGATGGAACATCAGTTGTAAGAAGAGAGTTCGTATGGTAAAAGGATTGAACATCAGTTGTAAGAAGAGAGTTCGTACGGTAAAAGGATGGAACATCAGTTGTAAGAAGAGAGTTCGTATGGCAAAAGGATTGAACATCAGTTGTGAGAAGAGAGTTCGTATGGTAAAAGGATGGAACATCAGTTGTAAGAAGAGAGTTCGTATGGTAAAAGGATGGAACATCAGTTGTAAGAAGAGAGTTCGTATGGCAAAAGGATTGAACATCAGTTGTATGAAGAGAGTTCGTATGGTAAAAGGATTGAACATCAGTTGTAAGAAGAGATTTCGTATGGCAAAAGGATTGAACATCAGTTGTAAGAAGAGAGTTCGTATGGTAAAAGGATTGAACATCAGTTGTAAGAATAGATTTCGTACGGTAAAAGGATTGAACATCAGTTGAAAGAAGAGATTTCGTATGGTAAAAGGATTGAACATCAGTTGTAAGAAGAGATTTCGTATGGCAAAAGGATTGAACATCAGTTGTAAGAAGAGATTTCGTATGGCAAAAGGATTGAACATCAGTTGTAAGAAGAGAGTTCGTATGGCAAAAGGATTGAACATCAGTTGTAAGAAGAGAGTTCGTACGATAAAAGGATGGAACATCAGTTGTAAGAAGAGAGTTCGTATGGCAAAAGGATTGAACATCAGTTGTGAGAAGAGAGTTCGTATGGTAAAAGGATGGAACATCAGTTGTAAGAAGAGAGTTCGTATGGTAAAAGGATTGAACATCAGTTGTAAGAAGAGAGTTCGTATGGCAAAAGGATTGAACATCAGTTGTATGAAGAGAGTTCGTATGGTAAAAGGATTGAACATCAGTTGTAAGAAGAGATTTCGTATGGCAAAAGGATTGAACATCAGTTGTAAGAAGAGAGTTCGTATGGTAAAAGGATTGAACATCAGTTGTAAGAATAGATTTCGTACGGTAAAATGATTGAACATCAGTTGTAAGAAGAAATTTCGTATGGTAAAAGGATTGAACATCAGTTGTAAGAAGAGATTTCGTATGGCAAAAGGATTGAACATCAGTTGTAAGAAGAGATTTCGTATGGCAAAAGGATTGAACATCAGTTGTAAGAAGAGAGTTCGTATGGCAAAAGGATTGAACATCAGTTGTAAGAAGAGAGTTCGTACGATAAAAGGATGGAACATCAGTTGTAAGAAGAGAGTTCGTATGGCAAAAGGATTGAACATCAGTTGTAAGAAGAGATTTCGTATGGCAAAAGGATGGAACATCAGTTGTAAGAAGAGAGTTCGTATGGCAAAAGGATTGAACATCAGTTGTAAGAAGAGATTTCGTATGGCAAAAGGATGGAACATCAGTTGTAAGAAGAGAGTTCGTATGGCAATAGGATTGAACATCAGTTGTAAGAAGAGATTTCGTATGGCAAAAGGATTGAACATCAGTTGTAAGAAGAGAGTTCGTATGGCAAAAGGATTGAACATCAGTTGTAAGAAGAGATTTCGTATGGCAAAAGGATTGAACATCAGTTGTAAGAAGAGAGTTCGTATGGCAAAAGGATTGAACATCAGTTGTAAGAAGAGAGTTCGTACGATAAAAGGATGGAACATCAGTTGTAAGAAGAGAGTTCGTATGGCAAAAGGATTGAACATCAGTTGTAAGAAGAGATTTCGTATGGCAAAAGGATTGAACATCAGTTGTAAGAAGAGAGTTCGTATGGCAAAAGGATTGAACATCAGTTGTAAGAAGAGAGTTCGTACGATAAAAGGATGGAACATCAGTTGTAAGAAGAGAGTTCGTATGGCAAAAGGATTGAACATCAGTTGTAAGAAGAGATTTCGTATGGCAAAAGGATGGAACATCAGTTGTAAGAAGAGAGTTCGTATGGCAAAAGGATTGAACATCAGTTGTAAGAAGAGATTTCGTATGGCAAAAGGATTGAACATCAGTTGTAAGAAGAGAGTTCGTATGGCAAAAGGATTGAACATCAGTTGTAAGAAGAGATTTCGTATGGCAAAAGGATTGAACATCAGTTGTAAGAAGAGAGTTCGTATGGCAAAAGGATTGAACATCAGTTGTAAGAAGAGAGTTCGTACGATAAAAGGATGGAACATCAGTTGTAAGAAGAGAGTTCGTATGGCAAAAGGATTGAACATCAGTTGTAAGAAGAGATTTCGTATGGCAAAAGGATGGAACATCAGTTGTAAGAAGAGAGTTCGTATGGCAAAAGGATTGAACATCAGTTGTAAGAATAGATTTCGTATGGCAAAAGGATGGAACATCAGTTGTAAGAAGAGAGTTCGTATGGTAAAAGGATTGAACATCAGTTGTAAGAAGAGAGTTCGTATGGCAAAAGGATTGAACATCAGTTGTATGAAGAGAGTTCGTATGGTAAAAGGATTGAACATCAGTTGTAAGAAGAGATTTCGTATGGCAAAAGGATTGAACATCAGTTGTAAGAAGAGAGTTCGTATGGTAAAAGGATTGAACATCAGTTGTAAGAATAGATTTCGTACGGTAAAATGATTGAACATCAGTTGTAAGAAGAAATTTCGTATGGCAAAAGGATTGAACATCAGTTGTAAGAAGAGAGTTCGTATGGCAAAAGGATTGAACATCAGTTGTAAGAAGAGAGTTCGTACGATAAAAGGATGGAACATCAGTTGTAAGAAGAGAGTTCGTATGGCAAAAGGATTGAACATCAGTTGTGAGAAGAGAGTTCGTATGGTAAAAGGATGGAACATCAGTTGTAAGAAGAGAGTTCGTATGGTAAAAGGATTGAACATCAGTTGTAAGAAGAGAGTTCGTATGGCAAAAGGATTGAACATCAGTTGTATGAAGAGAGTTCGTATGGTAAAAGGATTGAACATCAGTTGTAAGAAGAGATTTCGTATGGCAAAAGGATTGAACATCAGTTGTAAGAAGAGAGTTCGTATGGTAAAAGGATTGAACATCAGTTGTAAGAATAGATTTCGTACGGTAAAATGATTGAACATCAGTTGTAAGAAGAAATTTCGTATGGTAAAAGGATTGAACATCAGTTGTAAGAAGAGATTTCGTATGGCAAAAGGATTGAACATCAGTTGTAAGAAGAGATTTCGTATGGCAAAAGGATTGAACATCAGTTGTAAGAAGAGAGTTCGTATGGCAAAAGGATTGAACATCAGTTGTAAGAAGAGAGTTCGTACGATAAAAGGATGGAACATCAGTTGTAAGAAGAGAGTTCGTATGGCAAAAGGATTGAACATCAGTTGTAAGAAGAGATTTCGTATGGCAAAAGGATGGAACATCAGTTGTAAGAAGAGAGTTCGTATGGCAAAAGGATTGAACATCAGTTGTAAGAAGAGATTTCGTATGGCAAAAGGATGGAACATCAGTTGTAAGAAGAGAGTTCGTATGGCAAAAGGATTGAACATCAGTTGTAAGAAGAGATTTCGTATGGCAAAAGGATTGAACATCAGTTGTAAGAAGAGAGTTCGTATGGCAAAAGGATTGAACATCAGTTGTAAGAAGTGATTTCGTATGGCAAAAGGATTGAACATCAGTTGTAAGAAGAGAGTTCGTATGGCAAAAGGATTGAACATCAGTTGTAAGAAGAGAGTTCGTACGATAAAAGGATGGAACATCAGTTGTAAGAAGAGAGTTCGTATGGCAAAAAGATTGAACATCAGTTGTAAGAAGAGATTTCGTATGGCAAAAGGATTGAACATCAGTTGTAAGAAGAGAGTTCGTATGGCAAAAGGATTGAACATCAGTTGTAAGAAGAGAGTTCGTACGATAAAAGGATGGAACATCAGTTGTAAGAAGAGAGTTCGTATGGCAAAAGGATTGAACATCAGTTGTAAGAAGAGAGTTCGTATGGCAAAAGGATTGAACATCAGTTGTAAGAAGAGAGTTCGTACGATAAAAGGATGGAACATCAGTTGTAAGAAGAGAGTTCGTATGGCAAAAAGATTGAACATCAGTTGTAAGAAGAGATTTCGTATGGCAAAAGGATTGAACATCAGTTGTAAGAAGAGAGTTCGTATGGCAAAAGGATTGAACATCAGTTGTAAGAAGAGAGTTCGTACGATAAAAGGATGGAACATCAGTTGTAAGAAGAGAGTTCGTATGGCAAAAGGATTGAACATCAGTTGTAAGAAGAGATTTCGTATGGCAAAAGGATGGAACATCAGTTGTAAGAAGAGAGTTCGTATGGCAAAAGGATTGAACATCAGTTGTAAGAAGAGATTTCGTATGGCAAAAGGATTGAACATCAGTTGTAAGAAGAGAGTTCGTATGGCAAAAGGATTGAACATCAGTTGTAAGAAGAGATTTCGTATGGCAAAAGGATTGAACATCAGTTGTAAGAAGAGAGTTCGTATGGCAAAAGGATTGAACATCAGTTGTAAGAAGAGAGTTCGTACGATAAAAGGATGGAACATCAGTTGTAAGAAGAGAGTTCGTATGGCAAAAGGATTGAACATCAGTTGTAAGAAGAGATTTCGTATGGCAAAAGGATGGAACATCAGTTGTAAGAAGAGAGTTCGTATGGCAAAAGGATTGAACATCAGTTGTAAGAAGAGATTTCGTATGGCAAAAGGATGGAACATCAGTTGTAAGAAGAGAGTTCGTATGGTAAAAGGATTGAACATCAGTTGTAAGAAGAGAGTTCGTATGGCAAAAGGATTGAACATCAGTTGTATGAAGAGAGTTCGTATGGTAAAAGGATTGAACATCAGTTGTAAGAAGAGATTTCGTATGGCAAAAGGATTGAACATCAGTTGTAAGAAGAGAGTTCGTATGGTAAAAGGATTGAACATCAGTTGTAAGAATAGATTTCGTACGGTAAAATGATTGAACATCAGTTGTAAGAAGAAATTTCGTATGGTAAAAGGATTGAACATCAGTTGTAAGAAGAGATTTCGTATGGCAAAAGGATTGAACATCAGTTGTAAGAAGAGATTTCGTATGGCAAAAGGATTGAACATCAGTTGTAAGAAGAGAGTTCGTATGGCAAAAGGATTGAACATCAGTTGTAAGAAGAGAGTTCGTACGATAAAAGGATGGAACATCAGTTGTAAGAAGAGAGTTCGTATGGCAAAAGGATTGAACATCAGTTGTAAGAAGAGATTTCGTATGGCAAAAGGATGGAACATCAGTTGTAAGAAGAGAGTTCGTATGGCAAAAGGATTGAACATCAGTTGTAAGAAGAGATTTCGTATGGCAAAAGGATGGAACATCAGTTGTAAGAAGAGAGTTCGTATGGCAAAAGGATTGAACATCAGTTGTAAGAAGAGATTTCGTATGGCAAAAGGATTGAACATCAGTTGTAAGAAGAGAGTTCGTATGGCAAAAGGATTGAACATCAGTTGTAAGAAGAGATTTCGTATGGCAAAAGGATTGAACATCAGTTGTAAGAAGAGAGTTCGTATGGCAAAAGGATTGAACATCAGTTGTAAGAAGAGAGTTCGTACGATAAAAGGATGGAACATCAGTTGTAAGAAGAGAGTTCGTATGGCAAAAGGATTGAACATCAGTTGTAAGAAGAGATTTCGTATGGCAAAAGGATTGAACATCAGTTGTAAGAAGAGAGTTCGTATGGCAAAAGGATTGAACATCAGTTGTAAGAAGAGAGTTCGTACGATAAAAGGATGGAACATCAGTTGTAAGAAGAGAGTTCGTATGGCAAAAGGATTGAACATCAGTTGTAAGAAGAGATTTCGTATGGCAAAAGGATGGAACATCAGTTGTAAGAAGAGAGTTCGTATGGCAAAAGGATTGAACATCAGTTGTAAGAAGAGATTTCGTATGGCAAAAGGATTGAACATCAGTTGTAAGAAGAGAGTTCGTATGGCAAAAGGATTGAACATCAGTTGTAAGAAGAGATTTCGTATGGCAAAAGGATTGAACATCAGTTGTAAGAAGAGAGTTCGTATGGCAAAAGGATTGAACATCAGTTGTAAGAAGAGAGTTCGTACGATAAAAGGATGGAACATCAGTTGTAAGAAGAGAGTTCGTATGGCAAAAGGATTGAACATCAGTTGTAAGAAGAGATTTCGTATGGCAAAAGGATGGAACATCAGTTGTAAGAAGAGAGTTCGTATGGCAAAAGGATTGAACATCAGTTGTAAGAAGAGATTTCGTATGGCAAAAGGATGGAACATCAGTTGTAAGAAGAGAGTTCGTATGGTAAAAGGATTGAACATCAGTTGTAAGAAGAGAGTTCGTATGGCAAAAGGATTGAACATCAGTTGTATGAAGAGAGTTCGTATGGTAAAAGGATTGAACATCAGTTGTAAGAAGAGATTTCGTATGGCAAAAGGATTGAACATCAGTTGTAAGAAGAGAGTTCGTATGGTAAAAGGATTGAACATCAGTTGTAAGAATAGATTTCGTACGGTAAAATGATTGAACATCAGTTGTAAGAAGAAATTTCGTATGGTAAAAGGATTGAACATCAGTTGTAAGAAGAGATTTCGTATGGCAAAAGGATTGAACATCAGTTGTAAGAAGAGATTTCGTATGGCAAAAGGATTGAACATCAGTTGTAAGAAGAGAGTTCGTATGGCAAAAGGATTGAACATCAGTTGTAAGAAGAGAGTTCGTATGGCAAAAGGATCGAACATCAGTTGTAAGAAGAGAGTTCGTATGGCAAAAGGATTGAACATCAGTTGTGAGAAGAGAGTTCGTATGGTAAAAGGATGGAACATCAGTTGTAAGAAGAGAGTTCGTATGGTAAAAGGATTGAACATCAGTTGTAAGAAGAGAGTTCGTATGGCAAAAGGATTGACCATCAGTTGTAAGAAGAGATTTCGTATGGCAAAAGGATTGAACATCAGTTGTAAGAAGAGATTTCGTATGGCAAAAGGATGGAACATCAGTTGTAAGAAGAGAGTTCGTATGGTAAAAGGATTGAACATCAGTTGTAAGAAGAGAGTTCGTACGGTAAAAGGATGGAACATCAGTTGTAAGAAGAGAGTTCGTATGGCAAAAGGATTGAACATCAGTTGTGAGAAGAGAGTTCGTATGGTAAAAGGATGGAACATCAGTTGTAAGAAGAGAGTTCGTATGGTAAAAGGATGGAACATCAGTTGTAAGAAGAGAGTTCGTATGGCAAAAGGATTGAACATCAGTTGTATGAAGAGAGTTCGTATGGTAAAAGGATTGAACATCAGTTGTAAGAAGAGATTTCGTATGGCAAAAGGATTGAACATCAGTTGTAAGAAGAGAGTTCGTATGGTAAAAGGATTGAACATCAGTTGTAAGAATAGATTTCGTACGGTAAAAGGATTGAACATCAGTTGAAAGAAGAGATTTCGTATGGTAAAAGGATTGAACATCAGTTGTAAGAAGAGATTTCGTATGGCAAAAGGATTGAACATCAGTTGTAAGAAGAGATTTCGTATGGCAAAAGGATTGAACATCAGTTGTAAGAAGAGAGTTCGTATGGCAAAAGGATTGAACATCAGTTGTAAGAAGAGAGTTCGTACGATAAAAGGATGGAACATCAGTTGTAAGAAGAGAGTTCGTATGGCAAAAGGATTGAACATCAGTTGTGAGAAGAGAGTTCCTATGGTAAAAGGATGGAACATCAGTTGTAAGAAGAGAGTTCGTATGGTAAAAGGATTGAACATCAGTTGTAAGAAGAGAGTTCGTATGGCAAAAGGATTGAACATCAGTTGTATGAAGAGAGTTCGTATGGTAAAAGGATTGAACATCAGTTGTAAGAAGAGATTTCGTATGGCAAAAAGATTGAACATCAGTTGTAAGAAGAGAGTTCGTATGGTAAAAGGATTGAACATCAGTTGTAAGAAGAGATTTCGTATGGCAAAAGGATTGAACATCACTTGTAAGAAGAGTGTTCGTATGGCAAAAGGATGGAACATCAGTTGTAAGAAGAGAGTTCGTATGGCAAAAGGATGGAACATCAGTTGTAAGAAGAGAGTTCGTATGGTAAAAGGATGGAACATCAGTTGTAAGAAGAGAGTTCGTATGGTAAAAGGATTGAACATCAGTTGTAAGAAGAGAGTTCGTATGGTAAAAGGATGGAACATCAGTTGTAAGAAGAAATTTCGTATGGTAAAAGGATTGAACATCAGTTGTAAGAAGAGATTTCGTATGGCAAAAGGATTGAACATCAGTTGTAAGAAGAGATTTCGTATGGCAAAAGGATTGAACATCAGTTGTAAGAAGAGAGTTCGTATGGCAAAAGGATTGAACATCAGTTGTAAGAAGAGAGTTCGTACGATAAAAGGATGGAACATCAGTTGTAAGAAGAGAGTTCGTATGGCAAAAGGATTGAACATCAGTTGTGAGAAGAGAGTTCGTATGGTAAAAGGATGGAACATCAGTTGTAAGAAGAGAGTTCGTATGGTAAAAGGATTGAACATCAGTTGTAAGTAGAGAGTTCGTATGGCAAAAGGATTGACCATCAGTTGTAAGAAGAGATTTCGTATGGCAAAAGGATTGAACATCAGTTGTAAGAAGAGATTTCGTATGGCAAAAGGATGGAACATCAGTTGTAAGAAGAGAGTTCGTATGGTAAAAGGATTGAACATCAGTTGTAAGAAGAGAGTTCGTACGGTAAAAGGATGGAACATCAGTTGTAAGAAGAGAGTTCGTATGGCAAAAGGATTGAACATCAGTTGTGAGAAGAGAGTTCGTATGGTAAAAGGATGGAACATCAGTTGTAAGAAGAGAGTTCGTATGGTAAAAGGATGGAACATCAGTTGTAAGAAGAGAGTTCGTATGGCAAAAGGATTGAACATCAGTTGTATGAAGAGAGTTCGTATGGTAAAAGGATTGAACATCAGTTGTAAGAAGAGATTTCGTATGGCAAAAGGATTGAACATCAGTTGTAAGAAGAGAGTTCGTATGGTAAAAGGATTGAACATCAGTTGTAAGAATAGATTTCGTACGGTAAAAGGATTGAACATCAGTTGAAAGAAGAGATTTCGTATGGTAAAAGGATTGAACATCAGTTGTAAGAAGAGATTTCGTATGGCAAAAGTATTGAACATCAGTTGTAAGAAGAGATTTCGTATGGCAAAAGGATTGAACATCAGTTGTAAGAAGAGAGTTCGTATGGCAAAAGGATTGAACATCAGTTGTAAGAAGAGAGTTCGTACGATAAAAGGATGGAACATCAGTTGTAAGAAGAGAGTTCGTATGGCAAAAAGATTGAACATCAGTTGTAAGAAGAGAGTTCGTATGGTAAAAGGATTGAACATCAGTTGTAAGAAGAGAGTTCGTATGGTAAAAGGATTGAACATCAGTTGTAAGAAGAGAGTTCGTATGGCAAAAGGATGGAACATCAGTTGTAAGAAGAGAGTTCGTATGGTAAAAGGATTGAACATCAGTTGTAAGAAGAGATTTCGTATGGCAAAAGGATGGAACATCAGTTGTAAGAAGAGAGTTCGTATGGTAAAAGGATTGAACATCAGTTGTAAGAAGAGATTTCGTATGGCAAAAGGATTGAACATCACTTGTAAGAAGAGTGTTCGTATGGCAAAAGGATGGAACATCAGTTGTAAGAAGAGAGTTCGTATGGTAAAAGGATTGAACATCAGTTGTAAGAAGAGATTTCGTATGGCAAAAGGATGGAACATCAGTTGTAAGAAGAGAGTTCGTATGGTAAAAGGATTGAACATCAGTTGTAAGAAGAGATTTCGTATGGCAAAAGGATTGAACATCAGTTGTAAGAAGAGATTTCGTATGGCAAAAGGATGGAACATCAGTTGTAAGAAGAGAGTTCGTATGGTAAAAGGATGGAACATCAGTTGTAAGAAGAGAGTTCGTATGGCAAAAGGATTGAACATCAGTTGTGAGAAGAGAGTTCGTATGGTAAAAGGATGGAACATCAGTTGTAAGAAGAGAGTTCGTATGGCAAAAGGATGGAACATCAGTTGTAAGAAGAGAGTTCGTATGGTAAAAGGATGGAACATCAGTTGTAAGAAGAGAGTTCGTATGGCAAAAGGATTGAACATCAGTTGTAAGAAGAGAGTTCGTATGGCAAAAGGATTGAACATCAGTTGTAAGAAGAGATTTCGTATGGCAAAAGGATGGAACATCAGTTGTAAGAAGAGAGTTCGTATGGTAAAAGGATGGAACATCAGTTGTAAGAAGAGAGTTCGTATGGCAAAAGGATTGAACATCAGTTGTAAGAAGAGAGTTCGTATGGCAAAAGGATTGAACATCAGTTGTAAGAAGAGATTTCGTATGGCAAAAGGATGGAACATCAGTTGTAAGAAGAGAGTTCGTATGGTAAAAGGATTGAACATCAGTTGTAAGAAGAGATTTCGTATGGCAAATGGATGGAACATCAGTTGTAAGAAGAGAGTTCGTATGGTAAAAGGATGGAACATCAGTTGTAAGAAGAGAGTTCGTATGGCAAAAGGATTGAACATCAGTTGTAAGAAGAGAGTTCGTATGGCAGAAGGATTGAACATCAGTTGTAAGAAGAGATTTCGTATGGCAAAAGGATGGAACATCAGTTGTAAGAAGAGAGTTCGTATGGCAAAAGTATGGAACAACAGTTGTAAGAATAGAGTTCGTATGGCAAAAGGATGGAACATCAGTTGTAAGAAGAGAGTTTGTATGGTAAAAGGATGGAACATCAGTTGTAAGAATAGAGTTCGTATGGCAAAAGGATGGAACATCAGTTGTAAGAAGAGAGTTCGTATGGTAAAAGGATGGAACATCAGTTGTAAGAAGAGAGTTCGTATGGTAAAAGGATGGAACATCAGTTGTAAGAAGAGAGTTCGTATGGTAAAAGGATGGAACATCAGTTGTAAGAAGAGAGTTCGTATGGTAAAAGGATTGAACATCAGTTGTAAGAAGAGAGTTCGTATGGTAAAAGGATGGAACATCAGTTGTAAGAAGAGAGTTCGTATGGCAAAAGGATTGAACATCAGTTGTATGAAGAGAGTTCGTATGGTAAAAGGATGGAACATCAGTTGTAAGAAGAGAGTTCGTATGGTAAAAGGATGGAACATCAGTTGTAAGAAGAGAGTTCGTATGGTAAAAGGATGGAACATCAGTTGTAAGAAGAGATTTCGTATGGCATAAGGAATGGAACATCAGTTGTAAGAAGAGAGTTCGTATGGCAAAAGGATGGAACATCAGTTGTAAGAAGAGAGTTCGTATGGTAAAAGGATTGAACATCAGTTGTAAGAAGAGAGATCGTATGATAAAAGGATGGAACATCAGTTGTAAGAAGAGAGTTCGTATGGCAAAAGGATTGAACATCAGTTGTAAGAAGAGAGTTCGTATGGCAAAAGGATGGAACATCAGTTGTAAGAAGAGAGTTCGTATGGTAAATGGATGGAACATCAGTTGTAAGAAGAGATTTCGTATGGTAAAAGGATGGAACATCAGTTGTAAGAAGAGAGTTCGTATGGCAAAAGGATGGAAATTCAGTTGTATGAATAGAGTTCGTATGGCAAAAGGATGGAACATCAGTTGTAAGAAGAGATTTCGTATGGCATAAGGAATGGAACATCAGTTGTAAGAAGAGAGTTCGTATGGACAAAGGACAGAACATCAGTTGTAAGAAGAGAGTTCGTATGGCAAAAGGATTGAACATCAGTTGTAAGAAGAGAGTTCGTACGGTAAAAGGATGGAACATCAGTTGTAAGAAGAGAGTTCGTACGGTAAAAGGATGTAACATCAGTTGTAAGAAGAGATTTCGTATGGCATAAGGAATGGAACATCAGTTGTAAGAAGAGAGTTCGTATGGCAAAAGGATTGAACATCAGTTGTAAGAAGAGAGTTCGTATGGTAAAAGGATTGAACATCAGTTGTAAGAATAGATTTCGTACGGTAAAAGGATTGAACATCAGTTGAAAGAAGAGATTTCGTATGGTAAAAGGATTGAACATCAGTTGTAAGAAGAGATTTCGTATGGCAAAAGTATTGAACATCAGTTGTAAGAAGAGATTTCGTATGGCAAAAGGATTGAACATCAGTTGTAAGAAGAGAGTTCGTATGGCAAAAGGATTGAACATCAGTTGTAAGAAGAGAGTTCGTACGATAAAAGGATGGAACATCAGTTGTAAGAAGAGAGTTCGTATGGCAAAAAGATTGAACATCAGTTGTAAGAAGAGAGTTCGTATGGTAAAAGGATTGAACATCAGTTGTAAGAAGAGAGTTCGTATGGTAAAAGGATTGAACATCAGTTGTAAGAAGAGAGTTCGTATGGCAAAAGGATGGAACATCAGTTGTAAGAAGAGAGTTCGTATGGTAAAAGGATTGAACATCAGTTGTAAGAAGAGATTTCGTATGGCAAAAGGATGGAACATCAGTTGTAAGAAGAGAGTTCGTATGGTAAAAGGATTGAACATCAGTTGTAAGAAGAGATTTCGTATGGCAAAAGGATTGAACATCACTTGTAAGAAGAGTGTTCGTATGGCAAAAGGATGGAACATCAGTTGTAAGAAGAGAGTTCGTATGGTAAAAGGATTGAACATCAGTTGTAAGAAGAGATTTCGTATGGCAAAAGGATGGAACATCAGTTGTAAGAAGAGAGTTCGTATGGTAAAAGGATTGAACATCAGTTGTAAGAAGAGATTTCGTATGGCAAAAGGATTGAACATCAGTTGTAAGAAGAGATTTCGTATGGCAAAAGGATGGAACATCAGTTGTAAGAAGAGAGTTCGTATGGTAAAAGGATGGAACATCAGTTGTAAGAAGAGAGTTCGTATGGCAAAAGGATTGAACATCAGTTGTGAGAAGAGAGTTCGTATGGTAAAAGGATGGAACATCAGTTGTAAGAAGAGAGTTCGTATGGCAAAAGGATGGAACATCAGTTGTAAGAAGAGAGTTCGTATGGTAAAAGGATGGAACATCAGTTGTAAGAAGAGAGTTCGTATGGCAAAAGGATTGAACATCAGTTGTAAGAAGAGAGTTCGTATGGCAAAAGGATTGAACATCAGTTGTAAGAAGAGATTTCGTATGGCAAAAGGATGGAACATCAGTTGTAAGAAGAGAGTTCGTATGGTAAAAGGATGGAACATCAGTTGTAAGAAGAGAGTTCGTATGGCAAAAGGATTGAACATCAGTTGTAAGAAGAGAGTTCGTATGGCAAAAGGATTGAACATCAGTTGTAAGAAGAGATTTCGTATGGCAAAAGGATGGAACATCAGTTGTAAGAAGAGAGTTCGTATGGTAAAAGGATTGAACATCAGTTGTAAGAAGAGATTTCGTATGGCAAATGGATGGAACATCAGTTGTAAGAAGAGAGTTCGTATGGTAAAAGGATGGAACATCAGTTGTAAGAAGAGAGTTCGTATGGCAAAAGGATTGAACATCAGTTGTAAGAAGAGAGTTCGTATGGCAGAAGGATTGAACATCAGTTGTAAGAAGAGATTTCGTATGGCAAAAGGATGGAACATCAGTTGTAAGAAGAGAGTTCGTATTGGTCAAAGGACAGAACATCAGTTGTAAGAAGAGAGTTCGTATGGTAAAAGGATGGAACATCAGTTGTAAGAATAGAGTTCGTATGGCAAAAGGATGGAACATCAGTTGTAAGAAGAGACTTCGTATGGTAAAAGGATTGAACATCAGTTGTAAGAAGAGATTTCGTATGGCAAAAGGATTGAACATCAGTTGTAAGAAGAGAGTTCGTATGGTAAAAGGATGGAACATCAGTTGTAAGAATAGAGTTCGTATGGCAAAAGGATGGAACATCAGTTGTAAGAAGAGATTTCGTATGGCAAAAGGATTGAACATCAGTTGTAAGAAGAGAGTTCGTATGGCAAAAGGATTGAACATCAGTTGTAAGAAGAGAGTTCGTATGGCAAAAGGATTGAACATCAGTTGTAAAAAGAGAGTTCGTACGGTAAAAGGATGGAACATCAGTTGTAAGAAGAGATTTCGTTTGGCATAAGGAATGGAACATCAGTTGTAAGAAGAGAGTTCGTATGGTAAAAAAATGGAACATCAGTTGTAAGAAGAGAGTTCGTATGGTAAAAGGATTGAACATCAGTTGTAAGAAGAGAGTTCGTATGGTAAAAGGATGGAACATCAGTTGTAAGAAGAGAGTTCGTATGGCAAAAGGATTGAACATCAGTTGTAAGAAGAGAGTTCGTATGGCAAAAGGATGGAACATCAGTTGTAAGAAGAGAGTTCGCATGGTAAAAGGATGGAACATCAGTTGTAAGAAGAGAGTTCGTATGGTAAAAGTATGGAACATCAGTTGTAAGAAGAGATTTCGTATGGCATAAGGAATGGAACATCAGTTGTAAGAAGAGAGTTCGTATGGTAAAAAAATGGAACATCAGTTGTAAGAAGAGATTTCGTATGGCAAAAGGATGGAACATCAGTTGTAAGAAGAGAGTTCGTATGGCAAAAGGATGGAACATCAGTTGTAAGAAGAGAGTTCGTATGGTAAAAGGATGGAACATCAGTTGTAAGAAGAGAGTTCGTATGGTAAAAGGATTGAACATCAGTTGTAAGAAGAGAGTTCGTATGGTAAAAGGATGGAACATCAGTTGTAAGAAGAGAGTTCGTATGGCAAAAGGATTGAACATCAGTTGTATGAAGAGAGTTCGTATGGTAAAAGGATGGAACATCAGTTGTAAGAAGAGAGTTCGTATGGTAAAAGGATGGAACATCAGTTGTAAGAAGAGAGTTCGTATGGTAAAAGGATGGAACATCAGTTGTAAGAAGAGATTTCGTATGGCATAAGGAATGGAACATCAGTTGTAAGAAGAGAGTTCGTATGGCAAAAGGATGGAACATCAGTTGTAAGAAGAGAGTTCGTATGGTAAAAGGATTGAACATCAGTTGTAAGAAGAGAGATCGTATGATAAAAGGATGGAACATCAGTTGTAAGAAGAGAGTTCGTATGGCAAAAGGATTGAACATCAGTTGTAAGAAGAGAGTTCGTATGGCAAAAGGATGGAACATCAGTTGTAAGAAGAGAGTTCGTATGGTAAATGGATGGAACATCAGTTGTAAGAAGAGATTTCGTATGGTAAAAGGATGGAACATCAGTTGTAAGAAGAGAGTTCGTATGGCAAAAGGATGGAAATTCAGTTGTATGAATAGAGTTCGTATGGCAAAAGGATGGAACATCAGTTGTAAGAAGAGATTTCGTATGGCATAAGGAATGGAACATCAGTTGTAAGAAGAGAGTTCGTATGGACAAAGGACAGAACATCAGTTGTAAGAAGAGAGTTCGTATGGCAAAAGGATTGAACATCAGTTGTAAGAAGAGAGTTCGTACGGTAAAAGGATGGAACATCAGTTGTAAGAAGAGAGTTCGTACGGTAAAAGGATGTAACATCAGTTGTAAGAAGAGATTTCGTATGGCATAAGGAATGGAACATCAGTTGTAAGAAGAGAGTTCGTATGGCAAAAGGATTGAACATCAGTTGTAAGAAGAGAGTTCGTATGGCAAAAGGATTGAACATCAGTTGTAAGAATAGAGTTCGTATGGCAAAAGGATGGAACATCAGTTGTAAGAAGAGAGTTCGTATGGCAAAAAGATGGAACATCAGTTGTAAGAAGAGATTTCGTATGGCATAAGGACGGAATATCAGTTGTAAGAAGAGAGTTCGTATTGGTCAAAGGACAGAACATCAGTTGTAAGAATAGAGTTCGTATGGCAAAAGGATTGAACATCAGTTGTAAGAAGAGAGTTCGTATGGTAAAAGGATGGAACATCAGTTGTAAGAAGAGAGTTCGTATGGCAAAAGTATGGAACAACAGTTGTAAGAATAGAGTTCGTATGGCAAAAGGATGGAACATCAGTTGTAAGAAGAGAGTTTGTATGGTAAAAGGATGGAACATCAGTTGTAAGAATAGAGTTCGTATGGCAAAAGGATGGAACATCAGTTGTAAGAAGAGAGTTCGTATGGTAAAAGGATGGAACATCAGTTGTAAGAAGAGAGTTCGTATGGTAAAAGGATGGAACATCAGTTGTAAGAAGAGAGTTCGTATGGCAAAAGGATGGAACATCAGTTGTAAGAAGAGAGTTCATATGGTAAAAGGATGGAACATCAGTTGTAAGAAGAGAGTTCGTATGGTAAAAGGATGGAACATCAGTTGTAAGAAGAGATTTCGTATGGTAAAAGGATGGAACATCAGTTGTAAGAAGAGATTTCGTATGGCATAAGGAATGGAACATCAGTTGTAAGAATAGAGTTCGTATAGTAAAAGGATGGAACATCAGTTGTAAGAAGAGAGTTCGTATGGTAAAAGGATGGAACATCAGTTGTAAGAATAGAGTTCGTATGGTAAAAGGATGGAACATCAGTTGTAAGAAGAGAGTTCGTATGGTAAAAGGATGGAACATCAGTTGTAAGAAGAGAGTTCGTATGGCAAAAGGATGGAACATCAGTTGTAAGAAGAGAGTTCGTATGGCAAAAGGATGGAACATCAGTTGTAAGTAGAGAGTTCGTATGGTAAAAGGATGGAACATCAGTTGTAAGTATAGAGTTCGTATGGTAAAAGGATGGAACATCAGTTGTAAGAAGAGAGTTCGTATGGCAAAAGGATGGAACATCAGTTGTAAGAAGAGAGTTCGTATGGCAAAAGGATGGAACATCAGTTGTAAGAAGAGAGTTCGTATGGTAAAAGGATGGAACATCAGTTGTATGAAGAGAGTTCGTATGGTAAAAGGATGGAACATCAGTTGTAAGAAGAGATTTCGTATGGTAAAAGGATGGAACATCAGTTGTAAGAAGAGAGATCGTATGGTAAAAGGATTGAACATCAGTTGTAAGAAGAGAGTTCGTATGGTAAAAGGATTGAACATCAGTTGTAAGAAGAGATTTCGTATGGCAAAAGGATTGAACATCAGTTGTAAGAAGAGATTTCGTATGGCAAAAGGATGGAACATCAGTTGTAAGAAGAGAGTTCGTATGGTAAAAGGATTGAACATCAGTTGTAAGAAGAGATTTCGTATGGCAAAAGGATTGAACATCAGTTGTAAGAAGAGAGTTCGTATGGTAAAAGGATTGACCATCAGTTGTAAGAAGAGATTTCGTATGGCAAAAGGATTGAACATCAGTTGTAAGAAGAGATTTCGTATGGCAAAAGGATGGAACATCAGTTGTAATAAGAGAGTTCGTATGGTAAAAGGATTGAACATCAGTTGTAAGAAGAGAGTTCGTACGGTAAAAGGATGGAACATCAGTTGTAAGAAGAGAGTTCGTATGGCAAAAGGATTGAACATCAGTTGTGAGAAGAGAGTTCGTATGGTAAAAGGATGGAACATCAGTTGTAAGAAGAGAGTTCGTATGGTAAAAGGATGGAACATCAGTTGTAAGAAGAGAGTTCGTATGGCAAAAGGATTGAACATCAGTTGTATGAAGAGAGTTCGTATGGTAAAAGGATTGAACATCAGTTGTAAGAAGAGATTTCGTATGGCAAAAGGATTGAACATCAGTTGTAAGAAGAGAGTTCGTATGGTAAAAGGATTGAACATCAGTTGTAAGAATAGATTTCGTACGGTAAAAGGATTGAACATCAGTTGTAAGAAGAGATTTCGTATGGTAAAAGGATTGAACATCAGTTGTAAGAAGAGATTTCGTATGGCAAAAGGATTGAACATCAGTTGTAAGAAGAGATTTCGTATGGCAAAAGGATTGAACATCAGTTGTAAGAAGAGAGTTCGTATGGCAAAAGGATTGAACATCAGGTGTAAGAAGAGAGTTCGTACGATAAAAGGATGGAACATCAGTTGTAAGAAGAGAGTTCGTATGGCAAAAGGATTGAACATCAGTTGTGAGAAGAGAGTTCGTATGGTAAAAGGATGGAACATCAGTTGTAAGAAGAGAGTTCGTATGGTAAAAGGATTGAACATCAGTTGTAAGAAGAGAGTTCGTATGGCAAAAGGATTGAACATCAGTTGTATGAAGAGAGTTCGTATGGTAAAAGGATTGAACATCAGTTGTAAGAAGAGATTTCGTATGGCAAAAGGATTGAACATCAGTTGTAAGAAGAGAGTTCGTATGGTAAAAGGATTGAACATCAGTTGTAAGAAGAGATTTCGTATGGCAAAAGGATTGAACATCACTTGTAAGAAGAGTGTTCGTATGGCAAAAGGATTGAACATCAGTTGTAAGAAGAGAGTTCGTATGGTAAAAGGATTGAACATCAGTTGTAAGAAGAGATTTCGTATGGCAAAAGGATTGAACATCAGTTGTAAGAAGAGATTTCGTATGGCAAAAGGATGGAACATCAGTTGTAAGAAGAGAGTTCGTATGGTAAAAGGATTGAACATCAGTTGTAAGAAGAGATTTCGTATGGCAAAAGGATTGAACATCAGTTGTAAGAAGAGAGTTCGTATGGTAAAAGGATTGACCATCAGTTGTAAGAAGAGATTTCGTATGGCAAAAGGTTTGAACATCAGTTGTAAGAAGAGATTTCGTATGGCAAAAGGATGGAACATCAGTTGTAAGAAGAGAGTTCGTATGGTAAAAGGATTGAACATCAGTTGTAAGAAGAGATTTCGTATGGCAAAAGGATGGAACATCAGTTGTAAGAAGAGAGTTCGTATGGTAAAAGGATTGAACATCAGTTGTAAGAAGAGATTTCGTATGGCAAAAGGATTGAACATCAGTTGTAAGAAGAGATTTCGTATGGCAAAAGGATGGAACATCAGTTGTAAGAAGAGAGTTCGTATGGTAAAAGGATGGAACATCAGTTGTAAGAAGAGAGTTCGTATGGCAAAAGGATTGAACATCAGTTGTGAGAAGAGAGTTCGTATGGTAAAAGGATGGAACATGAGTTGTAAGAAGAGAGTTCGTATGGCAAAAGGATGGAACATCAGTTGTAAGAAGAGAGTTCGTATGGTAAAAGGATGGAACATCAGTTGTAAGAAGAGAGTTCGTATGGCAAAAGGATTGAACATCAGTTGTAAGAAGAGAGTTCGTATGGCAAAAGGATTGAACATCAGTTGTAAGAAGAGATTTCGTATGGCAAAAGGATGGAACATCAGTTGTAAGAAGAGAGTTCGTATGGTAAAAGGATGGAACATCAGTTGTAAGAAGAGAGTTCGTATGGCAAAAGGATTGAACATCAGTTGTAAGAAGAGAGTTCGTATGGCAAAAGGATTGAACATCAGTTGTAAGAAGAGATTTCGTATGGCAAAAGGATGGAACATCAGTTGTAAGAAGAGAGTTCGTATGGTAAAAGGATTGAACATCAGTTGTAAGAAGAGATTTCGTATGGCAAATGGATGGAACATCAGTTGTAAGAAGAGAGTTCGTATGGTAAAAGGATGGAACATCAGTTGTAAGAAGAGAGTTCGTATGGCAAAAGGATTGAACATCAGTTGTAAGAAGAGAGTTCGTATGGCAAAAGGATTGAACATCAGTTGTAAGAAGAGATTTCGTATGGCAAAAGGATGGAACATCAGTTGTAAGAAGAGAGTTCGTATTGGTCAAAGGACAGAACATCAGTTGTAAGAAGAGAGTTCGTATGGTAAAAGGATGGAACATCAGTTGTAAGAATAGAGTTCGTATGGCAAAAGGATGGAACATCAGTTGTAAGAAGAGATTTCGTATGGCAAAAGGATGGAACATCAGTTGTAAGAAGAGAGTTCTTACGGTAAAGGGATGGAACATCAGTTGTAAGAAGAGAGTTCGTATGGCAAAAGGATTGAACATCAGTTGTAAGAAGAGATTTCGTATGGCAAAAGGATGGAACATCAGTTGTAAGAAGAGATTTCGTATGGTAAAAGGATGGAACATCAGTTGTAAGAAGAGAGTTCGTATGGCAAAGGGATGGAACATCAGTTGTAAGAAGAGAGTTCGTATGGTAAAAGGATGGAACATCAGTTGTAAGAAGAGAGTTCGTATGGTAAAAGGATGGAACATCAGTTGTAAGAAGAGAGTTCGTATGGCAAAAGGATTGAACATCAGTTGTGAGAAGAGAGTTCGTATGGTAAAAGGATGGAACATCAGTTGTAAGAAGAGAGTTCGTATGGTAAAAGGATGGAACATCAGTTGTAAGAAGAGAGTTCGTATGGTAAAAGGATGGAACATCAGTTGTAAGAAGAGAGTTCGTATGGTAAAAGGATGGAACATCAGTTGTAAGAAGAGAGTTCGTATGGCAAAAGGATTGAACATCAGTTGTAAGAAGAGATTTCGTATGGCAAAAGGATGGAACATCAGTTGTAAGAAGAGAGTTCGTATGGTAAAAGGATGGAACATCAGTTGTAAGAAGAGATTTCGTATGGCAAAAGGATGGAACATCAGTTGTAAGAAGAGAGTTCGTATGGTAAAAGGATGGAACATCAGTTGTAAGAAGAGAGTTCGTATGGTAAAAGGATGGAACATCAGTTGTAAGAAGAGATTTCGTATGGTAAAAGGATGGAACATCAGTTGTAAGAAGAGAGTTCGTATGGCAAAAGGATGGAACATCAGTTGTAAGAAGAGAGTTCGTATGGTAAAAGGATGGAACATCAGTTGTAAGAAGAGAGTTCGTAAGGTAAAAGGATGGAACATCAGTTGTAAGAAGAGATTTCGTATGGTAAAAGGATGGAACATCAGTTGTAAGAAGAGATTTCGTATGGCATAAGGAATGGAACATCAGTTGTAAGAATAGAGTTCGTATGGTAAAAGGATGGAACATCAGTTGTAAGAAGAGAGTTCGTATGGTAAAAGGATGGAACATCAGTTGTAAGAAGAGAGTTCGTATGGTAAAAGGATTGAACATCAGTTGTAAGAAGAGATTTCGTATGGCAAATGGATGGAACATCAGTTGTAAGAAGAGAGTTCGTATGGTAAAAGGATGGAACATCAGTTGTAAGAAGAGAGTTCGTATGGCAAAAGGATTGAACATCAGTTCTAAGAAGAGAGTTCGTATGGCAAAAGGATTGAACATCAGTTGTAAGAAGAGATTTCGTATGGCAAAAGGATGGAACATCAGTTGTAAGAAGAGAGTTCGTATTGGTCAAAGGACAGAACATCAGTTGTAAGAAGAGAGTTCGTATGGTAAAAGGATGGAACATCAGTTGTAAGAATAGAGTTCGTATGGCAAAAGGATGGAACATCAGTTGTAAGAAGAGATTTCGTATGGCAAAAGGATGGAACATCAGTTGTAAGAAGAGAGTTCTTACGGTAAAGGGATGGAACATCAGTTGTAAGAAGAGAGTTCGTATGGCAAAAGGATTGAACATCAGTTGTAAGAAGAGATTTCGTATGGCAAAAGGATGGAACATCAGTTGTAAGAAGAGATTTCGTATGGTAAAAGGATGGAACATCAGTTGTAAGAAGAGAGTTCGTATGGCAAAGGGATGGAACATCAGTTGTAAGAAGAGAGTTCGTATGGTAAAAGGATGGAACATCAGTTGTAAGAAGAGAGTTCGTATGGTAAAAGGATGGAACATCAGTTGTAAGAAGAGAGTTCGTATGGCAAAAGGATTGAACATCAGTTGTGAGAAGAGAGTTCGTATGGTAAAAGGATGGAACATCAGTTGTAAGAAGAGAGTTCGTATGGTAAAAGGATGGAACATCAGTTGTAAGAAGAGAGTTCGTATGGTAAAAGGATGGAACATCAGTTGTAAGAAGAGAGTTCGTATGGTAAAAGGATGGAACATCAGTTGTAAGAAGAGAGTTCGTATGGCAAAAGGATTGAACATCAGTTGTAAGAAGAGATTTCGTATGGCAAAAGGATGGAACATCAGTTGTAAGAAGAGAGTTCGTATGGTAAAAGGATGGAACATCAGTTGTAAGAAGAGATTTCGTATGGCAAAAGGATGGAACATCAGTTGTAAGAAGAGAGTTCGTATGGTAAAAGGATGGAACATCAGTTGTAAGAAGAGAGTTCGTATGGTAAAAGGATGGAACATCAGTTGTAAGAAGAGATTTCGTATGGTAAAAGGATGGAACATCAGTTGTAAGAAGAGAGTTCGTATGGCAAAAGGATGGAACATCAGTTGTAAGAAGAGAGTTCGTATGGTAAAAGGATGGAACATCAGTTGTAAGAAGAGAGTTCGTATGGTAAAAGGATGGAACATCAGTTGTAAGAAGAGATTTCGTATGGTAAAAGGATGGAACATCAGTTGTAAGAAGAGATTTCGTATGGCATAAGGAATGGAACATCAGTTGTAAGAATAGAGTTCGTATGGTAAAAGGATGGAACATCAGTTGTAAGAAGAGAGTTCGTATGGTAAAAGGATGGAACATCAGTTGTAAGAATAGAGTTCGTATGGTAAAAGGATGGAACATCAGTTGTAAGAAGAGAGTTCGTATGGTAAAAGGATGGAACATCAGTTGTAAGAAGAGAGTTCGTATGGCAAAAGGATGGAATATCAGTTGTAAGAAGAGAGTTCGTATGGCAAAAGGATGGAACATCAGTTGTAAGAAGAGAGTTCGTATGGTAAAAGGATGGAACATCAGTTGTAAGTATAGAGTTCGTATGGTAAAAGGATGGAACATCAGTTGTAAGAAGAGAGTTCGTATGGCAAAAGGATGGAACATCAGTTGTAAGAAGAGAGTTCGTATGGCAAAAGGATGGAACATCAGTTGTAAGAAGAGAGTTCGTATGGTAAAAGGATGGAACATCAGTTGTAAGTATAGAGTTCGTACGGTAAAAGGATGGAACATCAGTTGTAAGAAGAGAGTTCGTATGGTAAAAGGATTGAACATCAGTTGTAAGAAGAGATTTCGTATGGCAAAAGGATTGAACATCAGTTGTAAGAAGAGAGTTCGTATGGCAAAATGATTGAACATCAGTTGTAAGAAGAGAGTTCGTATGGCAAAAGGATGGAACATCAGTTGTAAGAAGAGAGTTCGTATGGTAAATGGATGGAACATCAGTTGTAAGAAGAGATTTCGTATGGTAAAAGGATGGAACATCAGTTGTAAGAAGAGAGTTCGTATGGCAAAAGGATGGAAATTCAGTTGTAAGAATAGAGTTCGTATGGCAAAAGGATGGAACATCAGTTGTAAGAAGAGATTTCGTATGGCATAAGGAATGGAACATCAGTTGTAAGAAGAGAGTTCGTATGGACAAAGGACAGAACATCAGTTGTAAGAAGAGAGTTCGTATGGCAAAAGGATTGAACATCAGTTGTGAGAAGAGAGTTCCTATGGTAAAAGGATGGAACATCAGTTGTAAGAAGAGAGTTCGTACGGTAAAAGGATGGAACATCAGTTGTAAGAAGAGAGTTCGTACGGTAAAAGGATGTAACATCAGTTGTAAGAAGAGATTTCGTATGGCATAAGGAATGGAACATCAGTTGTAAGAAGAGAGTTCGTATGGCAAAAGGATGGAACATCAGTTGTAAGAAGAGAGTTCGTATGGTAAAAGGATGGAACATCAGTTGTAAGAAGAGAGTTCGTATGGCAAAAGGATTGAACATCAGTTGTAAGAAGAGAGTTCGTATGGCAAAAGGATTGAACATCAGTTGTAAGAAGAGATTTCGTATGGCAAAAGGATGGAACATCAGTTGTAAGAAGAGAGTTCGTATGGTAAAAGGATGGAACATCAGTTGTAAGAAGAGAGTTCGTATGGCAAAAGGATTGAACATCAGTTGTAAGAAGAGAGTTCGTATGGCAAAAGGATTGAACATCAGTTGTAAGAAGAGATTTCGTATGGCAAAAGGATGGAACATCAGTTGTAAGAAGAGAGTTCGTATGGTAAAAGGATTGAACATCAGTTGTAAGAAGAGATTTCGTATGGCAAATGGATGGAACATCAGTTGTAAGAAGAGAGTTCGTATGGTAAAAGGATGGAACATCAGTTGTAAGAAGAGAGTTCGTATGGCAAAAGGATTGAACATCAGTTGTAAGAAGAGAGTTCGTATGGCAAAAGGATTGAACATCAGTTGTAAGAAGAGATTTCGTATGGCAAAAGGATGGAACATCAGTTGTAAGAAGAGAGTTCGTATTGGTCAAAGGACAGAACATCAGTTGTAAGAAGAGAGTTCGTATGGTAAAAGGATGGAACATCAGTTGTAAGAATAGAGTTCGTATGGCAAAAGGATGGAACATCAGTTGTAAGAAGAGATTTCGTATGGCAAAAGGATGGAACATCAGTTGTAAGAAGAGAGTTCTTACGGTAAAGGGATGGAACATCAGTTGTAAGAAGAGAGTTCGTATGGCAAAAGGATTGAACATCAGTTGTAAGAAGAGATTTCGTATGGCAAATGGATGGAACATCAGTTGTAAGAAGAGATTTCGTATGGTAAAAGGATGGAACATCAGTTGTAAGAAGAGAGTTCGTATGGCAAAGGGATGGAACATCAGTTGTAAGAAGAGAGTTCGTATGGTAAAAGGATGGAACATCAGTTGTAAGAAGAGAGTTCGTATGGTAAAAGGATGGAACATCAGTTGTAAGAAGAGAGTTCGTATGGCAAAAGGATTGAACATCAGTTGTGAGAAGAGAGTTCGTATGGTAAAAGGATGGAACATCAGTTGTAAGAAGAGAGTTCGTATGGTAAAAGGATGGAACATCAGTTGTAAGAAGAGAGTTCGTATGGTAAAAGGATGGAACATCAGTTGTAAGAAGAGAGTTCGTATGGTAAAAGGATGGAACATCAGTTGTAAGAAGAGAGTTCGTATGGCAAAAGGATTGAACATCAGTTGTAAGAAGAGATTTCGTATGGCAAAAGGATGGAACATCAGTTGTAAGAAGAGAGTTCGTATGGTAAAAGGATGGAACATCAGTTGTAAGAAGAGATTTCGTATGGCAAAAGGATGGAACATCAGTTGTAAGAAGAGAGTTCGTATGGTAAAAGGATGGAACATCAGTTGTAAGAAGAGAGTTCGTATGGTAAAAGGATGGAACATCAGTTGTAAGAAGAGATTTCGTATGGTAAAAGGATGGAACATCAGTTGTAAGAAGAGAGTTCGTATGGCAAAAGGATGGAACATCAGTTGTAAGAAGAGAGTTCGTATGGTAAAAGGATGGAACATCAGTTGTAAGAAGAGAGTTCGTATGGTAAAAGGATGGAACATCAGTTGTAAGAAGAGATTTCGTATGGTAAAAGGATGGAACATCAGTTGTAAGAAGAGATTTCGTATGGCATAAGGAATGGAACATCAGTTGTAAGAATAGAGTTCGTATGGTAAAAGGATGGAACATCAGTTGTAAGAAGAGAGTTCGTATGGTAAAAGGATGGAACATCAGTTGTAAGAATAGAGTTCGTATGGTAAAAGGATGGAACATCAGTTGTAAGAAGAGAGTTCGTATGGTAAAAGGATGGAACATCAGTTGTAAGAAGAGAGTTCGTATGGCAAAAGGATGGAATATCAGTTGTAAGAAGAGAGTTCGTATGGCAAAAGGATGGAACATCAGTTGTAAGAAGAGAGTTCGTATGGTAAAAGGATGGAACATCAGTTGTAAGTATAGAGTTCGTATGGTAAAAGGATGGAACATCAGTTGTAAGAAGAGAGTTCGTATGGCAAAAGGATGGAACATCAGTTGTAAGAAGAGAGTTCGTATGGCAAAAGGATGGAACATCAGTTGTAAGAAGAGAGTTCGTATGGTAAAAGGATGGAACATCAGTTGTAAGTATAGAGTTCGTACGGTAAAAGGATGGAACATCAGTTGTAAGAAGAGAGTTCGTATGGTAAAAGGATTGAACATCAGTTGTAAGAAGAGATTTCGTATGGCAAAAGGATTTAACATCAGTTGTAAGAAGAGAGTTCGTATGGCAAAAGGATTGAACATCAGTTGTAAGATGAGAGTTCGTATGGCAAAAGGATGGAACATCAGTTGTAAGAACAGAGTTCGTATGGTAAATGGATGGAACATCAGTTGTAAGAAGAGATTTCGTATGGTAAAAGGATGGAACATCAGTTGTAAGAAGAGAGTTCGTATGGCAAAAGGATGGAAATTCAGTTGTAAGAATAGAGTTCGTATGGCAAAAGGATGGAACATCAGTTGTAAGAAGAGATTTCGTATGGCATAAGGAATGGAACATCAGTTGTAAGAAGAGAGTTCGTATGGACAAAGGACAGAACATGAGTTGTAAGAAGAGAGTTCGTATGGCAAAAGGATTGAACATCAGTTGTGAGAAGAGAGTTCGTATGGTAAAAGGATGGAACATCAGTTGTAAGAAGAGAGTTCGTACGGTAAAAGGATGGAACATCAGTTGTAAGAAGAGAGTTCGTACGGTAAAAGGATGTAACATCAGTTGTAAGAAGAGATTTCGTATGGCATAAGGAATGGAACATCAGTTGTAAGAAGAGAGTTCGTATGGCAAAAGGATTGAACATCAGTTGTAAGAAGAGAGTTCGTATGGCAAAAGGATTGAACATCAGTTGTAAGAATAGAGTTCGTATGGTAAAAGGATGGAACATCAGTTGTAAGAAGAAAGTTCGTATGGCAAAAGGATGGAACATCAGTTGTAAGAAGAGAGTTCGTATGGCAAAAAGATGGAACATCAGTTGTAAGAAGAGATTTCGTATGGCATAAGGACGGAATATCAGTTGTAAGAAGAGAGTTCGTATTGGTCAAAGGACAGAACATCAGTTGTAAGAATAGAGTTCGTATGGCAAAAGGATTGAACATCAGTTGTAAGAAGAGAGTTCGTATGGTAAATGGATGGAACATCAGTTGTAAGAAGAGAGTTCGTATGGCAAAAGTATGGAACAACAGTTGTAAGAATAGAGTTCGTATGGCAAAAGGATGGAACATCAGTTGTAAGAAGAGAGTTCGTATGGTAAAAGGATGGAACATCAGTTGTAAGAATAGAGTTCGTATGGCAAAAGGATGGAACATCAGTTGTAAGAAGAGAGTTCGTATGGTAAATGGATTGAACATCAGTTGTAAGAAGAGAGTTCGTATGGTAAAAGGATGGAACATCAGTTGTAAGAAGAGAGTTCGTATGGCAAAAGGATGGAACATCAGTTGTAAGAAGAGAGTTCGTATGGTAAAAGGATGGAACATCAGTTGTAAGAAGAGAGTTCGGATGGTAAAAGGATGGAACATCAGTTGTAAGAAGAGATTTCGTATGGTAAAAGGATGGAACATCAGTTGTAAGAAGAGATTTCGTATGGCATAAGGAATGGAACATCAGTTGTAAGAATAGAGTTCGTATGGTAAAAGGATGGAACATCAGTTGTAAGAAGAGAGTTCGTATGGTAAAAGGATGGAACATCAGTTGTAAGAATAGAGTTCGTATGGTAAAAGGATGGAACATCAGTTGTAAGAAGAGAGTTCGTATGGTAAAAGGATGGAACATCAGTTGTAAGAAGAGAGTTCGTATGGCAAAAGGATGGAACATCAGTTGTAAGAAGAGAGTTCGTATGGCAAAAGGATGGAACATCAGTTGTAAGAAGAGAGTTCGTATGGTAAAAGGATGGAACATCAGTTGTAAGTATAGAGTTCGTATGGTAAAAGGATGGAACATCAGTTGTAAGAAGAGAGTTTGTATGGCAAAAGGATGGAACATCAGTTGTAAGAAGAGAGTTCGTATGGCAAAAGGATGGAACATCAGTTGTAAGAAGAGAGTTCGTATGGTAAAAGGATGGAACATCAGTTGTATGAAGAGAGTTCGTATGGTAAAAGGATGGAACATCAGTTGTAAGAAGAGATTTCGTATGGTAAAAGGATGGAACATCAGTTGTAAGAAGAGATTTCGTATGGCATAAGGAATGGAACATCAGTTGTAAGAATAGAGTTCGTATGGTAAAAGGATGGAACATCAGTTGTAAGAAGAGAGTTCGTATGGTAAAAGGATGGAACATCAGTTGTAAGAATAGAGTTCGTATGGTAAATGGATGGAACATCAGTTGTAAGAAGAGATTTTGTATGGCATAAGGAATGGAACATCAGTTGTAAGAAGAAAGTTCGTATGGTAAAAGGATTGAACATCAGTTGTAAGAAGAGTGTTCGTATGGTAAAAGGATGGAACATCAGTTGTAAGAAGAGAGTTCGTATGGTAAAAGGATGGAACATCAGTTGTAAGAATAGAGTTCGTATGGCAAAAGGATGGAACATCAGTTGTAAGAAGAGAGTTCATATGGCAAAAGGTTGGAACATCAGTTGTAAGAATAGAGTTCGTATGGCAAAAGGATGGAACATCAGTTGTAAGAAGAGAGTTCGTATGGCAAAAGGATGGAAATTCAGTTGTAAGAAGAGAGTTCGTATGGCAAAAGGATGGAACATCAGTTGTAAGAAGAGATTTCGTATGGCATAAGGAATGGAACATCAGTTGTAAGAAGAGAGTTCGTATGGACAAAGGACAGAACATCAGTTGTAAGAATAGAGTTCGTATGGCCAAAGGATTGAACATCAGTTGTAAGAAGAGAGTTCGTACGGTAAAAGGATGTAACATCAGTTGTAAGAAGAGATTTCGTATGGCATAAGGAATGGAACATCAGTTGTAAGAAGAGAGTTCGTATGGCAAAAGGATTGAACATCAGTTGTAAGAAGAGATTTCGTATGGCATAAAAACGGAATATCAATTGTAAGAAGAGAGTTCGTATGGCATAAGGAATGGAACATCAGTTGTAAGAAGAGAGTTCGTATGGTAAAAGGATGGAACATCAGTTGTAAGAAGAAAGTTCGTATGGCAAAAGGATGGAACATCAGTTGTAAGAAGAGAGTTCGTATGGCAAAAAGATGGAACATCAGTTGTAAGAAGAGATTTCGTATGGCATAAGGACGGAATATCAGTTGTAAGAAGAGAGTTCGTATTGGTCAAAGGACAGAACATCAGTTGTAAGAATAGAGTTCGTATGGCAAAAGGATTGAACATCAGTTGTAAGAAGAGAGTTCGTATGGTAAAAGGATGGAACATCAGTTGTAAGAAGAGAGTTCGTATGGCAAAAGGATGGAACATCAGTTGTAAGAATAGAGTTCGTATGGCAAAAGGATGGAACATCAGTTGTAAGAAGAGAGTTCGTATGGTAAAAGGATGGAACATCAGTTGTAAGAATAGAGTTCGTATGGCAAAAGGATGGAACATCATTTGTAAGAAGAGAGTTCGTATGGTAAAAGGATGGAACATCAGTTGTAAGAAGAGAGTTCGTATGGCAAAAGGATGGAACATCAGTTGTAAGAATAGAGTTCGTATGGCAAAAGGATGGAACATCAGTTGTAAGAAGAGAGTTCGTATGGTAAAAAAGATTGAACATCAGTTGTAAGAAGAGAGATCGTATGGTAAAAGGATGGAACATCAGTTGTAAGAAGAGATTTCGTATGGTAAAAGGATGGAACATCAGTTGTAAGAAGAGAGTTCGTATGGCAAAAGGATTGAACATCAGTTGTAAGAAGAGAGATCGTATGGTAAAAGGATGGAACATCAGTTGTAAGAAGAGATTTCGTATGGTAAAAGGATGGAACATCAGTTGTAAGAAGAGAGTTCGTATGGCAAAAGGATTGAACATCAGTTGTAAGAAGAGAGATCGTATGGCAAAAGGATTGAACATCAGTTGTAAGAAGAGAGATCGTATGGTAAAAGGATGGAACATCAGTTGTAAGAAGAGATTTCGTATGGTAAAAGGATGGAACATCAGTTGTAAGAATAAAGTTCGTATGGCAAAAGGATGGAAATTCAGTTGTAAGAATAGAGTTCGTATGGCATAAGGAATGGAACGTCAGTTGTAAGAAGAGAGTTCGTATGGACAAAGGACAGAACATCAGTTGTAAGAATAGAGTTCGTATGGCAAAAGGATTGAACATCAGTTGTAAGAAGAGAGTTCGTATGGTAAAAGGATGGAACATCAGTTGTAAGAAGAGATTTCGTATGGTAAAAGGATGGAACATCAGTTGTAAGAAGAGAGTTCGTATGGCAAAAGGATTGAACATCAGTTGTAAGAAGAGATTTCGTATGGTAAAAGGATGGAACATCAGTTGTAAGAAGAGAGTTCGTATGGTAAAAGGACAGAACATCAGTTGTAAGAATAGAGTTCGTATGGCAAAAGGATGGAACATCAGTTGTAAGAAGAGAGTTCGTATGGTAAAAGGATGGAACATCAGTTGTAAGAAGAGAGTTCGTATGGCAAAAGGATTGAACATCAGTTGTAAGAAGAGATTTCGTATGGTAAAAGGATGGAACATCAGTTGTAAGAAGAGAGTTCGTATGGTAAAAGGACAGAACATCAGTTGTAAGAAGAGAGTTCGTATGGCAAAAGGATGGAACATCAGTTGTAAGAAGAGAGTTCGTATGGTAAAAGGATGGAACATCAGTTGTAAGAAGAGATTTCGTATGGTAAAAGGATGGAACATCAGTTGTAAGAAGAGAGTTCGTATGGCAAAAGGATTGAACATCAGTTGTAAGAAGAGATTTCGTATGGTAAAAGGATGGAACATCAGTTGTAAGAAGAGAGTTCGTATGGTAAAAGGACAGAACATCAGTTGTAAGAATAGAGTTCGTATGGCAAAAGGATGGAACATCAGTTGTAAGAAGAGAGTTCGTATGGTAAAAGGATGGAACATCAGTTGTAAGAAGAGAGTTCGTATGGCAAAAGGATTGAACATCAGTTGTAAGAAGAGATTTCGTATGGTAAAAGGATGGAACATCAGTTGTAAGAAGAGAGTTCGTATGGTAAAAGGACAGAACATCAGTTGTAAGAATAGAGTTCGTATGGCAAAAGGATGGAACATCAGTTGTAAGAAGAGAGTTCGTATGGTAAATGGATGGAACATCAGTTGTAAGAAGAGATTTCGTATGGTAAAAGGATGGAACATCAGTTGTAAGAAGAGAGTTCGTATGGCAAAAGGATGGAACATCAGTTGTAAGAAGAGAGTTCGTATGGCATAAGGATTGAACATCAGTTGTAAGAAAAGATTTCGTATGGCAAAAGGATTGAACATCAGTTGTAAGAAGAGAGTTCGTACGGTAAAAGGATGGAACATCAGTTGTAAGAAGAGAGTTCGTATGGTAAAAGGACAGAACATCAGTTGTAAGAATAGAGTTCGTATGGCAAAAGGATTGAACATCAGTTGTAAGAAGAGAGTTCGTATGGTAAAAGGATGGAACATCAGTTGTAAGAAGAGAGTTCGTATGGTAAAAGGATTGAACATCAGTTGTAAGAAGAGATTTCGTATGGTAAAAGGATGGAACATCAGTTGTAAGAAGAGAGTTCGTATGGTAAAAGGACAGAACATCAGTTGTAAGAATAGAGTTCGCATGGCAAAAGGATGGAACATCAGTTGTAAGAAGAGAGTTCGTATGGTAAAAGGATGGAACATCAGTTGTAAGAAGAGAGTTCGTATGGCAAAAGGATTGAACATCAGTTGTAAGAAGAGATTTCGTATGGTAAAAGGATGGAACATCAGTTGTAAGAAGAGAGTTCGTATGGTAAAAGGACAGAACATCAGTTGTAAGAATAGAGTTCGTATGGCAAAAGGATGGAACATCAGTTGTAAGAAGAGAGTTCGTATGGCAAAAGGATGGAACATCAGTTGTAAGAAGAGAGTTCGTATGGTAAAAGGATGGAACATCAGTTGTAAGAAGAGAGTTCGTATGGTAAAAGGACAGAACATCAGTTGTAAGAATAGAGTTCGTATGGTAAAAGGATGGAGCATCAGTTGTAAGAAGAGAGTTCGTATGGCAAAAGGATTGAACATCAGTTGTGAGAAGAGAGTTCGTATGGTAAAAGGAAGGAACATCAGTTGTAAAAAGAGAGTTCGTATGGTAAAAGGATGGAATATCAGTTGTAAGAAGAGATTTCGTATGGTAAAAGGATGGAACATCAGTTGTAAGAAGAGAGTTCGTATGGCAAAAGGATGGAAATTCAGTTGTAAGAATAGAGTTCGTATGGCAAAAGGATGGAACATCAGTTGTAAGAAGAGATTTCGTATGGCATAAGGAATGGAACGTCAGTTGTAAGAAGAGAGTTCGTATGGACAAAGGACAGAACATCAGTTGTAAGAATAGAGTTCGTATGGCAAAAGGATTGAACATCAGTTGTAAGAAGAGAGTTCGTACGGTAAAAGGATGGAACATCAGTTGTAAGAAGAGATTTCGTATGGCATAAGGAATGGAACATCAGTTGTAAGAAGAGAGTTCGTATGGCAAAAGGATTGAACATCAGTTGTAAGAAGAGATTTCGTATGGCAAAAGGATTGAACATCAGTTGTAAGAAGAGAGTTCGTACGGTAAAAGGATGGAACATCAGTTGTAAGAAGAGAGTTCGTACGGTAAAAGGATGGAACATCAGTTGTAAGAAGAGAGTTCGTATGGTAAAAGGATGGAACATCAGTTGTAAGAAGAGAGTTCGTATGGACAAAGGACAGAACATCAGTTGTAAGAATAGAGTTCGTATGGCAAAAGGATTGAACATCAGTTGTAAGAAGAGAGTTCGTACGGTAAAAGGATGGAACATCAGTTGTAAGAAGAGAGTTCGTATGGCATAAGTAATGGAACATCAGTTGTAAGAAGAGAGTTCGAATGGCAAAATGATTGAACATCAGTTGTAAGAAGAGAGTTCGTATGGCAAAAGGATTGAACATCAGTTGTGAGAAGAGAGTTCGTATGTCATAAGGAATGGAACATCAGTTGTAAGAAGAGAGTTCGTATGGCAAAAGGATTGAACATCAGTTGTGAGAAGAGAGTTCGTATGGTAAAAGGATGGAACATCAGTTGTAAGAAGAGAGTTCGTATGGCAAAAGGATTGAACATCAGTTGTAAGAAGAGAGTTCGTATGGTAAAAGGATGGAACATCAGTTGTAAGAATAGAGTTCGTATGGCAAAAGGATGGAACATCAGTTGTAAGAAGAGAGTTCGTATGGAAAAAGGATTGAACATCAGTTGTAAGAAGAGAGATCGTATGGTAAAAGGATGGAACATCAGTTGTAAGAAGAGAGTTCGTATGGCAAAAGGATTGAACATCAGTTGTAAGAAGAGAGTTCGTATGGCAAAAGGATGGAACATCAGTTGTAAGAAGAGAGTTCGTATGGTAAAAGGATTGACCATCAGTTGTGAGAAGAGATTTCGTATGGTAAAAGGATGGAACATCAGTTGTAAGAAGAGATTTCGTATGGTAAAAGGATGGAACATCAGTTGTAAGAAGAGAGTTCGTATGGCAAAAGGATTGAACATCAGTTGTAAGAAGAGAGTTCGTACGGTAAAAGGATGGAACATCAGTTGTAAGAAGAGAGTTCGTATGGCAAAAGGATTGAACATCAGTTGTCAGAAGAGAGTTCGTACGGTAAAAGGATGGAACATCAGTTGTAAGAAGAGAGTTCGTATGGCAAAAGGATTGAACATCAGTTGTGAGAAGAGAGTTCGTATGGTAAAAGGATGGAACATCAGTTGTAAGAAGAGAGTTCGTATGGCAAAAGGATTGAACATCAGTTGTAAGAAGAGAGTTCGTATGGTAAAAGGATGGAACATCAGTTGTAAGAAGAGAGTTCGTATGGCAAAAGGATGGAACATCAGTTGTAAGAAGAGAGTTCGTATGGTAAAAGGATTGAACATCAGTTGTAAGAAGAGAGATCGTATGGTAAAAGGATGGAACATCAGTTGTAAGAAGAGAGTTCGTATGGCAAAAGTATTGAACATCATTTGTAAGAAGAGAGTTCCTATGGCAAAAGGATGTAACATCAGTTGTAAGAAGAGAGTTCGTACGGTAAAAGGATGGAACATCAGTTGTAAGAAGAGTGTTTGTATGGCAAAAGGATTGAACATCAGTTGTAAGAAGAGATTTCGTATGGTAAAAGGATGGAACATCAGTTGTAAGAAGAGAGTTCGTATGGCAAAAGGATTGAACATCAGTTGTAAGAAGAGAGTTCGTACGGTAAAAGGATGGAACATCAGTTGTAAGAAGAGAGTTCGTATGGCAAAAGGATTGAACATCAGTTGTAAGAAGAGAGTTCGTATGGCAAAAGGATTGAACATCAGTTGTAAGAAGAGAGTTCGTACGGTAAAAGGATGGAACATCAGTTGTAAGAAGAGAGTTCGTATGGCAAAAGGATGGAACATCAGTTGTAAGAAGAGAGTTCGTATGGCAAAAGGATTGAACATCAGTTGTAAGAAGAGAGTTCGTATGGTAAAAGGATGGAACATCAGTTGTAAGAAGAGAGTTCGTATGGTAAAAGGATTGAACATCAGTTGTAAGAAGAGAGATCGTATGGTAAAAGGATGGAACATCAGTTGTAAGAAGAGAGTTCGTATGGCAAAAGGATTGAACATCAGTTGTAAGAAGAGAGTTCGTATGGTAAAAGGATGGAACATCAGTTGTAAGAAGAGAGTTCGTATGGCAAAAGGATGGAAGATCAGTTGTAAGAAGAGAGTTCGTATGGTAAAAGGATTGAACATCGGTTGTAAGAAGAGAGATCGTATGGTAAAAGGATGGAACATCAGTTGTAAGAAGAGAGTTCGTATGGCAAAAGGATTGAACATCAGTTGTAAGAAGAGAGTTCGTATGGCAAAAGGATGGAACATCAGTTGTAAGAAGAGAGTTCGTACGGTAAAAGGATGTAACATCAGTTGTAAGAAGAGAGTTCGTACGGTAAAAGGATGGAACATCAGTTGTAAGAAGAGAGTTCGTATGGCAAAAGGATTGAACATCAGTTGTAAGAAGAGAGATCGTATGGTAAAAGGATTGAACATCAGTTGTAAGAAGAGAGTTCGTATGGTAAAAGAATTGAACATCAGTTGTAAGAAGAGAATTCGTATGGACAAAGGACAGAACATCAGTTGTAAGAAGAGAGTTCGTATGGCAAAAGGATTGAACATCAGTTGTAAGAAGAGAGTTCGTACGGTAAAAGGATTGAACATCAGTTGTAAGAAGAGAGTTCGTATGGCAAAAGGATGGAACATCAGTTGTAAGAAGAGAGTTCGTACGGTAAAAGGATGGAATATCAGTTGTAAGAAGAGAGTTCGTACGGTAAAAGGATGTAACATCAGTTGTAAGAAGAGAGTACGTACGGTAAAAGGATGGAACATCAGTTGTAAGAAGAGAGTTCGTACGGTAAAAGGATGTAACATCAGTTGTAAGAAGAGAGTTCGTACGGTAAAAGGATGTAACATCAGTTGTAAGAAGAGAGTTCGTATGGTAAAAGGATGGAACATCAGTTGTAAGAAGAGAGTTCGTATGGCAAAAGGATGGAACATCAGTTGTAAGAAGAGAGTTCGTACGGTAAAAGGATGTAACATCAGTTGTAAGAAGAGAGTTCGTATGGCATAAGGAATGGAACATCAGTTGTAAGAAGAGAGTTCGTATGGAAAAAGGATGGAACATCAGTTGTAAGAAGAGAGTTCGTACGGTAAAAGGATGGAACATCAGTTGTAAGAAGAGAGTTCGTACGGTAAAAGGATGTAACATCAGTTGTAAGAAGAGAGTTCGTACGGTAAAAGGATGGAACATCAGTTGTAAGAAAAGAGTTCGTACGGTAAAAGGATGGAACATCAGTTGTAAGAAGGGAGTTCGTACGGTAAAAGGATGGAACATCAGTTGTAAGAAGAGAGTTCGTACGGTAAAAGGATGGAACATCAGTTGTAAGAAGAGAGTTCGTACGGTAAAAGGATGTAACATCAGTTGTAAGAAGAGAGTTCGTACGGTAAAAGGATGGAACATCAGTTGTAAGAAAAGAGTTCGTACGGTAAAAGGATGGAACATCAGTTGTAAGAAGAGAGTTCGTACGGTAAAAGGATGGAACATCAGTTGTAAGAAGAGAGTTCGTACGGTAAAAGGATGGAACATCAGTTGTAAGAAGAGAGTTCGTACGGTAAAAGGATGAACATCAGTTGTAAGAAGAGAGTTCGTACGGTAAAAGGATGGAACATCAGTTGTAAGAAAAGAGTTCGTACGGTAAAAGGATGGAACATCAGTTGTAAGAAGAGAGTTCGTACGGTAAAAGGATGGAACATCAGTTGTAAGAAGAGAGTTCGTACGGTAAAAGGATGTAACATCAGTTGTAAGAAGAGAGTTCGTACGGTAAAAGGATGGAACATCAGTTGTAAGAAAAGAGTTCGTACGGTAAAAGGATGGAACATCAGTTGTAAGAAAAGAGTTCGTACGGTAAAAGGATGGAACATCAGTTGTAAGAAGAGAGTTCGTACGGTAAAAGGATGGAACATCAGTTGTAAGAAGAGAGTTCGTACGGTAAAAGGATGGAACATCAGTTGTAAGAAGAGAGTTCGTACGGTAAAAGGATGGAACATCAGTTGTAAGAAGAGAGTTCGTACGGTAAAAGGATGGAACATCAGTTGTAAGAAGAGAGTTCGTACGGTAAAAGGATGGAACATCAGTTGTAAGAAGAGAGTTCGTACGGTAAAAGGATGGAACATCAGTTGTAAGAAGAGAGTTCGTACGGTAAAAGGATGGAACATCAGTTGTAAGAAGAGAGTTCGTACGGTAAAAGGATGGAACATCAGTTGTAAGAAGAGAGTTCGTACGGTAAAAGGATGGAACCTCAGTTGTAAGAAAAGAGTTCGTACGGTAAAAGGATGGAACATCAGTTGTAAGAAGAGAGTTCGTACGGTAAAAGGATGGAACATCAGTTGTAAGAAGAGAGTTCGTACGGTAAAAGGATGTAACATCAGTTGTAAGAAGAGAGTTCGTACGGTAAAAGGATGGAACATCAGTTGTAAGAAAAGAGTTCGTACGGTAAAAGGATGGAACATCAGTTGTAAGAAGAGAGTTCGTACGGTAAAAGGATGGAACATCAGTTGTAAGAAGAGAGTTCGTACGGTAAAAGGATGGAACATCAGTTGTAAGAAGAGAGTTCGTACGGTAAAAGGATGGAACATCAGTTGTAAGAAGAGAGTTCGTACGGTAAAAGGATGGAACATCAGTTGTAAGAAGAGAGTTCGTACGGTAAAAGGATGGAACATCAGTTGTAAGAAGAGAGTTCGTACGGTAAAAGGATGGAACATCAGTTGTAAGAAGAGAGTTCGTACGGTAAAAGGATGGAACATCAGTTGTAAGAAGAGAGTTCGTACGGTAAAAGGATGGAACATCAGTTGTAAGAAGAGAGTTCGTACGGTAAAAGGATGGAACATCAGTTGTAAGAAGAGAGTTCGTACGGTAAAAGGATGGAACATCAGTTGTAAGAAGAGAGTTCGTACGGTAAAAGGATGGAACATCAGTTGTAAGAAGAGAGTTCGTACGGTAAAAGGATGTAACATCAGTTGTAAGAAGAGAGTTCGTACGGTAAAAGGATGGAACATCAGTTGTAAGAAAAGAGTTCGTACGGTAAAAGGATGGAACATCAGTTGTAAGAAGAGAGTTCGTACGGTAAAAGGATGGAACATCAGTTGTAAGAAGAGAGTTCGTACGGTAAAAGGATGGAACATCAGTTGTAAGAAGAGAGTTCGTACGGTAAAAGGATGGAACATCAGTTGTAAGAAGAGAGTTCGTACGGTAAAAGGATGGAACATCAGTTGTAAGAAGAGAGTTCGTACGGTAAAAGGATGTAACATCAGTTGTAAGAAGAGAGTTCGTACGGTAAAAGGATGGAACATCAGTTGTAAGAAAAGAGTTCGTACGGTAAAAGGATGGAACATCAGTTGTAAGAAGAGAGTTCGTACGGTAAAAGGATGGAACATCAGTTGTAAGAAGAGAGTTCGTACGGTAAAAGGATGGAACATCAGTTGTAAGAAGAGAGTTCGTACGGTAAAAGGATGGAACATCAGTTGTAAGAAGAGAGTTCGTACGGTAAAAGGATGGAACATCAGTTGTAAGAAGAGAGTTCGTACGGTAAAAGGATGGAACATCAGTTGTAAGAAGAGAGTTCGTACGGTAAAAGGATGGAACATCAGTTGTAAGAAAAGAGTTCGTACGGTAAAAGGATGGAACATCAGTTGTAAGAAGAGAGTTCGTACGGTAAAAGGATGGAACATCAGTTGTAAGAAGAGAGTTCGTACGGTAAAAGGATGGAACATCAGTTGTAAGAAGAGAGTTCGTACGGTAAAAGGATGGAACATCAGTTGTAAGAAAAGAGTTCGTACGGTAAAAGGATGGAACATCAGTTGTAAGAAGAGAGTTCGTACGGTAAAAGGATGGAACATCAGTTGTAAGAAGAGAGTTCGTACGGTAAAAGGATGGAACATCAGTTGTAAGAAGAGGGTTCGTACGGTAAAAGGATGGAACATCAGTTGTAAGAAGAGAGTTCGTACGGTAAAAGGATGGAACATCAGTTGTAAGAAGAGAGTTCGTACGGTAAAAGGATGGAACATCAGTTGTAAGAAGAGAGTTCGTACGGTAAAAGGATGGAACATCAGTTGTAAGAAGAGAGTTCGTACGGTAAAAGGATGGAACATCAGTTGTAAGAAGAGAGTTCGTACGGTAAAAGGATGGAACATCAGTTGTAAGAAGAGAGTTCGTACGGTAAAAGGATGTAACATCAGTTGTAAGAAGAGAGTTCGTACGGTAAAAGGATGGAACATCAGTTGTAAGAAAAGAGTTCGTACGGTAAAAGGATGGAACATCAGTTGTAAGAAGAGAGTTCGTACGGTAAAAGGATGGAACATCAGTTGTAAGAAGAGAGTTCGTACGGTAAAAGGATGGAACATCAGTTGTAAGAAGAGAGTTCGTACGGTAAAAGGATGGAACATCAGTTGTAAGAAGAGAGTTCGTACGGTAAAAGGATGTAACATCAGTTGTAAGAAGAGAGTTCGTACGGTAAAAGGATGGAACATCAGTTGTAAGAAAAGAGTTCGTACGGTAAAAGGATGGAACATCAGTTGTAAGAAGAGAGTTCGTACGGTAAAAGGATGGAACATCAGTTGTAAGAAGAGAGTTCGTACGGTAAAAGGATGTAACATCAGTTGTAAGAAGAGAGTTCGTACGGTAAAAGGATGGAACATCAGTTGTAAGAAAAGAGTTCGTACGGTAAAAGGATGGAACATCAGTTGTAAGAAGAGAGTTCGTACGGTAAAAGGATGTAACATCAGTTGTAAGAAGAGAGTTCGTACGGTAAAAGGATGGAACATCAGTTGTAAGAAGAGAGTTCGTATGGTAAAAGGATGGAACATCAGTTGTAAGAAGAGAGTTCGTACGGTAAAAGCATGTAACATCAGTTGTAAGAAGAGAGTACGTACGGTAAAAGGATGGAACATCAGTTGTAAGAAGAGAGTTCGTACGGTAAAAGGATGTAACATCAGTTGTAAGAAGAGAGTTCGTACGGTAAAAGGATGTAACATCAGTTGTAAGAAGAGAGTTCGTATGGTAAAAGGATGGAACATCAGTTGTAAGAAGAGAGTTCGTATGGCAAAAGGATGGAACATCAGTTGTAAGAAGAGAGTTCGTACGGTAAAAGGATGTAACATCAGTTGTAAGAAGAGAGTTCGTACGGTAAAAGGATGGAACATCAGTTGTAAGAAGAGAGTTCGTACGGTAAAAGGATGTAACATCAGTTGTAAGAAGAGAGTTCGTACGGTAAAAGGATGGAACATCAGTTGTAAGAAAAGAGTTCGTACGGTAAAAGGATGGAACATCAGTTGTAAGAAGAGAGTTCGTACGGTAAAAGGATGTAACATCAGTTGTAAGAAGAGAGTTCGTACGGTAAAAGGATGGAACATCAGTTGTAAGAAGAGAGTTCGTATGGTAAAAGGATGGAACATCAGTTGTAAGAAGAGAGTTCGTACGGTAAAAGCATGTAACATCAGTTGTAAGAAGAGAGTTCGTACGGTAAAAGGATGGAACATCAGTTGTAAGAAGAGAGTTCGTACGGTAAAAGGATGGAACATCAGTTGTAAGAAGAGATTTCGTATGGCATGAGGAATGGAACATCAGTTGTAAGAAGAGAGTTCGTATGGCAAAAGGATTGAACATCAGTTGTAAGAAGAGAGTTCGTATGGCAAAAGGATTGAACATCAGTTGTAAGAAGAGAGTTCGTACGGTAAAAGGATGGAACATCAGTTGTAAGAAGAGAGTTCGTATGACAAAAGGATGGAACATCAGTTGTAAGAAGAGAGTTCGTACGGTAAAAGGATGTAACATCAGTTGTAAGAAGAGAGTTCGTATGGCAAAAGGATTGAACATCAGTTGTAAGAAGAGAGTTCGTACGGTAAAAGGATGGAACATCAGGTGTAAGAAGAGAGTTCGTACGGTAAAAGGATGTAACATCAGTTGTAAGAAGAAAGTTCGTACGGTAAAACGATGGAACATCAGTTGTAAGAAGAGAGTTCGTATGGCAAAAGGATGGAACATCAGTTGTAAGAAGAGAGCTCGTATGGTAAAAGGATTGAACATCAGTTGTAAGAAGAGAGTTCGTACGGTAAAAGGATGGAACATCAGTTGTAAGAAGAGAGTTCGTATGGCAAAAGGATTGAACATCAGTTGTAAGAAGAGAGTTCGTATGGCAAAAGGATTGAACATCAGTTGTAAGAAGAGAGTTCGTATGGCAAAAGGATTGAACATCAGTTGTAAGAAGAGAGTTCGTATGGCAAAAGGATTGAACATCAGTTGTAAGAAGAGAGTTCGTACGGTAAAAGGATGGAACATCAGTTGTAAGAAGAGAGTTCGTATGGCAAAAGGATGGAACATCAGTTGTAAGAAGAGAGTTCGTACGGTAAAAGGATGTAACATCAGTTGTAAGAAGAGAGTTCGTATGGCAAAAGGATTGAACATCAGTTGTAAGAAGAGAGTTCGTACGGTAAAAGGATGGAACATCAGTTGTAAGAAGAGAGTTCGTACGGTAAAAGGATGGAACATCAGTTGTAAGAAGAGAGTTCGTACGGTAAAAGGATGGAACATCAGTTGTAAGAAGAGAGTTCGTACGGTAAAAGGATGTAACATCAGTTGTAAGAAGAGAGTTCGTACGGTAAAAGGATGGAACATCAGTTGTAAGAAAAGAGTTCGTACGGTAAAAGGATGGAACATCAGTTGTAAGAAGAGAGTTCGTACGGTAAAAGGATGGAACATCAGTTGTAAGAAGAGAGTTCGTACGGTAAAAGGATGTAACATCAGTTGTAAGAAGAGAGTTCGTACGGTAAAAGGATGGAACATCAGTTGTAAGAAAAGAGTTCGTACGGTAAAAGGATGGAACATCAGTTGTAAGAAGAGAGTTCGTACGGTAAAAGGATGTAACATCAGTTGTAAGAAGAGAGTTCGTACGGTAAAAGGATGGAACATCAGTTGTAAGAAGAGAGTTCGTATGGTAAAAGGATGGAACATCAGTTGTAAGAAGAGAGTTCGTACGGTAAAAGCATGTAACATCAGTTGTAAGAAGAGAGTACGTACGGTAAAAGGATGGAACATCAGTTGTAAGAAGAGAGTTCGTACGGTAAAAGGATGTAACATCAGTTGTAAGAAGAGAGTTCGTACGGTAAAAGGATGTAACATCAGTTGTAAGAAGAGAGTTCGTATGGTAAAAGGATGGAACATCAGTTGTAAGAAGAGAGTTCGTATGGCAAAAGGATGGAACATCAGTTGTAAGAAGAGAGTTCGTACGGTAAAAGGATGTAACATCAGTTGTAAGAAGAGAGTTCGTACGGTAAAAGGATGGAACATCAGTTGTAAGAAGAGAGTTCGTACGGTAAAAGGATGTAACATCAGTTGTAAGAAGAGAGTTCGTACGGTAAAAGGATGGAACATCAGTTGTAAGAAAAGAGTTCGTACGGTAAAAGGATGGAACATCAGTTGTAAGAAGAGAGTTCGTACGGTAAAAGGATGTAACATCAGTTGTAAGAAGAGAGTTCGTACGGTAAAAGGATGGAACATCAGTTGTAAGAAGAGAGTTCGTATGGTAAAAGGATGGAACATCAGTTGTAAGAAGAGAGTTCGTACGGTAAAAGCATGTAACATCAGTTGTAAGAAGAGAGTTCGTACGGTAAAAGGATGGAACATCAGTTGTAAGAAGAGAGTTCGTACGGTAAAAGGATGGAACATCAGTTGTAAGAAGAGATTTCGTATGGCATGAGGAATGGAACATCAGTTGTAAGAAGAGAGTTCGTATGGCAAAAGGATTGAACATCAGTTGTAAGAAGAGAGTTCGTATGGCAAAAGGATTGAACATCAGTTGTAAGAAGAGAGTTCGTACGGTAAAAGGATGGAACATCAGTTGTAAGAAGAGAGTTCGTATGACAAAAGGATGGAACATCAGTTGTAAGAAGAGAGTTCGTACGGTAAAAGGATGTAACATCAGTTGTAAGAAGAGAGTTCGTATGGCAAAAGGATTGAACATCAGTTGTAAGAAGAGAGTTCGTACGGTAAAAGGATGGAACATCAGGTGTAAGAAGAGAGTTCGTACGGTAAAAGGATGTAACATCAGTTGTAAGAAGAAAGTTCGTACGGTAAAACGATGGAACATCAGTTGTAAGAAGAGAGTTCGTATGGCAAAAGGATGGAACATCAGTTGTAAGAAGAGAGCTCGTATGGTAAAAGGATTGAACATCAGTTGTAAGAAGAGAGTTCGTACGGTAAAAGGATGGAACATCAGTTGTAAGAAGAGAGTTCGTATGGCAAAAGGATTGAACATCAGTTGTAAGAAGAGAGTTCGTATGGCAAAAGGATTGAACATCAGTTGTAAGAAGAGAGTTCGTATGGCAAAAGGATTGAACATCAGTTGTAAGAAGAGAGTTCGTATGGCAAAAGGATTGAACATCAGTTGTAAGAAGAGAGTTCGTACGGTAAAAGGATGGAACATCAGTTGTAAGAAGAGAGTTCGTATGGCAAAAGGATGGAACATCAGTTGTAAGAAGAGAGTTCGTACGGTAAAAGGATGTAACATCAGTTGTAAGAAGAGAGTTCGTATGGCAAAAGGATTGAACATCAGTTGTAAGAAGAGAGTTCGTACGGTAAAAGGATGGAACATCAGTTGTAAGAAGAGAGTTCGTATGGTAAAAGGATGTAACATCAGTTGTAAGAAGAGAGTTCGTACGGTAAAAGGATGTAACATCAGTTGTAAGAAGAGAGTTCGTATGGCAAAATGATGGAACATCAGTTGTAAGAAGAGAGTTCGTATGGTAAAAGGATGTAACATCAGTTGTAAGAAGAGAGTTCGTACGGTAAAAGGATGGAACATCAGTTGTAAGAAGAGAGTTCGTATGGCAAAAGGATGGAACATCAGTTGTAAGAAGAGAGTTCGTACGGTAAAAGGATGTAACATCAGTTGTAAGAAGAGAGTTCGTACGGTAAAAGGATGTAACATCAGTTGTAAGAAGAGAGTTCGTATGGCATAAGGAATGGAACATCAGTTGTAAGAAGAGAGTTCGTATGGCAAAAGGATGGAACATCAGTTGTAAGAAGAGAGTTCGTACGGTAAAAGGATGTAACATCAGTTGTAAGAAGAGAGTTCGTATGGCATAAGGAATGGAACATCAGTTGTAAGAAGAGATTTCGTATGGCATAAGGAATGGAACATCAGTTGTAAGAAGAGAGTTCGTATGGCAAAAGGATGGAACATCAGTTGTAAGAAGAGAGTTCGTATGGCAAAAGGATTGAACATCAGTTGTAAGAAGAGAGTTCGTACGGTAAAAGGATGTAACATCAGTTGTAAGAAGAGAGTTCGTACGGTAAAAGGATGGAACATCAGTTGTAAGAAGAGAGTTCGTATGGCATAAGGAATGGAACATCAGTTGTAAGAAGATATTTCGTATGGCATAAGGAATGGAACATCAGTTGTAAGAAGAGAGTTCGTATGGCATAAGGAATGGAACATCAGTTGTAAGAAGAGAGGTCGTATGGCAAAAGGATTGAACATCAGTTGTAAGAAGAGAGTTCGTACGGTAAAAGGATGTAACATCAGTTATAAGAAGAGAGTTCGTACGGTAAAAGGATGGAACATCAGTTGTAAGAAGAGAGTTCGTATGGCATAAGGAATGGAACATCAGTTGTAAGAAGAGATTTCGTATGGCATAAGGAATGGAACATCAGTTGTAAGAAGAGAGTTCGTATGGCATAAGGAATGGAACATCAGTTGTAAGAAGAGAGTTCGTATGGCAAAAGGATTGAACATCAGTTGTAAGAAGAGAGTTCGTACGGTAAAAGGATGGAACATCAGTTGTAAGAAGAGAGTTCGTATGGCATAAGGAATGGAACATCAGTTGTAAGAAGAGATTTCGTATGGCATAAGGAATGGAACATCAGTTGTAAGAAGAGAGTTCGTATGGCATAAGGAATGGAACATCAGTTGTAAGAAGAGAGTTCGTATGGCAAAAGGATTGAACATCAGTTGTAAGAAGAGAGTTCGTACGGTAAAAGGATGTAACATCAGTTGTAAGAAGAGAGTTCGTACGGTAAAAGGATGGAACATCAGTTGTAAGAAGAGAGTTCGTATGGCATAAGGAATGGAACATCAGTTGTAAGAAGAGAGTTCGTACGGTAAAAGGATGTAACATCAGTTGTAAGAAGAGAGTTCGTATGGCATAAGGAATGGAACATCAGTTGTAAGAAGAGATTTCGTATGGCATAAGGAATGGAACATCAGTTGTAAGAAGAGAGTTCGTATGGCAAAAGGATTGAACATCAGTTGTAAGAAGAGAGTTCGTATGGCAAAAGGATTGAACATCATTTTTAAGAAGAGAGTTCGTACGGTAAAAGGATTGAACATCAGTTGTAAGAAGAGAGTTCGTATGGCATAAGGAATGGAACATCAGTTGTAAGAAGAGATTTCGTATGGCATAAGGAATGGAACATCAGTTGTAAGAAGAGAGTTCGTATGGTAAAAGGATGGAACATCAGTTGTAAGAAGAGAGTTCGTATGGAAAAAGGATTGAACATCAGTTGTAAGAAGAGAGTTCGTATGGCATAAGGAATGGAACATCAGTTGTAAGAAGAGAGTTCGTATGGTAAAAGGATTGAACATCAGTTGTAAGAAGAGAGTTCGTATGGCATAAGGATGGAACATCAGTTGTAAGAAGAGAGTTCGTATGGCAAAAGGATTGAACATCAGTTGTAAGAAGAGAGTTCGTACGGTAAAAGGATGTAACATCAGTTGTAAGAAGAGAGTTCGTATGGCATAAGGAATGGAACATCAGTTGTAAGAAGAGATTTCGTATGGCATAAGGAATGGAACATCAGTTGTAAGAAGAGAGTTCGTATGGCAAAAGGATGGAACATCAGTTGTAAGAAGAGAGTTCGTATGGCAAAAGGATTGAACATCAGTTGTAAGAAGAGAGTTCGTACGGTAAAAGGATGTAACATCAGTTGTAAGAAGAGAGTTCGTACGGTAAAAGGATGGAACATCAGTTGTAAGAAGAGAGTTCGTATGGCATAAGGAATGGAACATCAGTTGTAAGAAGAGATTTCGTATGGCATAAGGAATGGAACATCAGTTGTAAGAAGAGAGTTCGTATGGCATAAGGAATGGAACATCAGTTGTAAGAAGAGAGTTCGTATGGCAAAAGGATTGAACATCAGTTGTAAGAAGAGAGTTCGTACGGTAAAAGGATGGAACATCAGTTGTAAGAAGAGAGTTCGTATGGCAAAAGGATGTAACATCAGTTGTAAGAAGAGAGTTCGTACGGTAAAAGGATGGAACATCAGTTGTAAGAAGAGAGTTCGTATGGCATAAGGAATGGAACATCAGTTGTAAGAAGAGATTTCGTATGGCATAAGGAATGGAACATCAGTTGTAAGAAGAGAGTTCGTATGGCAAAAGGATTGAACATCAGTTGTAAGATGAGAGTTCGTATGGCAAAAGGATTGAACATCAGTTGTAAGAAGAGAGTTCGTACGGTAAAAGGATTGAACATCAGTTGTAAGAAGAGAGTTCGTATGGCATAAGGAATGGAACATCAGTTGTAAGAAGAGATTTCGTATGGCATAAGGAATGGAACATCAGTTGTAAGAAGAGAGTTCGTATGGTAAAAGGATGGAACATCAGTTGTAAGAAGAGAGTTCGTATGGCAAAAGGATTGAACATCAGTTGTAAGAAGAGAGTTCGTATGGCATAAGGAATGGAACATCAGTTGTAAGAAGAGAGTTCGTATGGTAAAAGGATTGAACATCAGTTGTAAGAAGAGAGTTCGTATGGCATAAGGATGGAACATCAGTTGTAAGAAGAGAGTTCGTATGGCAAAAGGATTGAACATCAGTTGTAAGAAGAGAGTTCGTTCGGTAAAAGGATGTAACATCAGTTGTAAGAAGAGAGTTCGTATGGCATAAGGAATGGAACATCAGTTGTAAGAAGAGATTTCGTATGGCATAAGGAATGGAACATCAGTTGTAAGAAGAGAGTTCGTATGGCAAAAGGATGGAACATCAGTTGTAAGAAGAGAGTTCGTATGTCAAAAGGATTGAACATCAGTTGTAAGAAGAGAGTTCGTACGGTAAAAGGATGTAACATCAGTTGTAAGAAGAGAGTTCGTACGGTAAAAGGATGGAACATCAGTTGTAAGAAGAGAGTTCGTATGGCATAAGGGATGGAACATCAGTTGTAAGAAGAGATTTCGTATGGCATAAGGAATGGAACATCAGTTGTAAGAAGAGAGTTCGTATGGCAAAAGGATTGAACATCAGTTGTAAGATGAGAGTTCGTATGGCAAAAGGATTGAACATCAGTTGTAAGAAGAGAGTTCGTACGGTAAAAGGATTGAACATCAGTTGTAAGAAGAGAGTTCGTATGGCATAAGGAATGGAACATCAGTTGTAAGAAGAGATTTCGTATGGCATAAGGAATGGAACATCAGTTGTAAGAAGAGAGTTCGTATGGTAAAAGGATGGAACATCAGTTGTAAGAAGAGAGTTCGTATGGCAAAAGGATTGAACATCAGTTGTAAGAAGAGAGTTCGTATGGCATAAGGAATGGAACATCAGTTGTAAGAAGAGAGTTCGTATGGTAAAAGGATTGAACATCAGGTGTAAGAAGAGAGTTCGTATGGCATAAGGATGGAACATCAGTTGTAAGAAGAGAGTTCGTATGGCAAAAGGATTGAACATCAGTTGTAAGAAGAGAGTTCGTTCGGTAAAAGGATGTAACATCAGTTGTAAGAAGAGAGTTCGTATGGCATAAGGAATGGAACATCAGTTGTAAGAAGAGATTTCGTATGGCATAAGGAATGGAACATCAGTTGTAAGAAGAGAGTTCGTATGGCAAAAGGATGGAACATCAGTTGTAAGAAGAGAGTTCGTATGTCAAAAGGATTGAACATCAGTTGTAAGAAGAGAGTTCGTACGGTAAAAGGATGTAACATCAGTTGTAAGAAGAGAGTTCGTATGGCATAAGGAATGGAACATCAGTTGTAAGAAGAGATTTCGTATGGCATAAGGAATGGAACATCAGTTGTAAGAAGAGATTTCGTATGGCATAAGGAATGGAACATCAGTTGTAAGAAGAGAGTTCGTATGGCAAAAGGATGGAACATCAGTTGTAAGAAGAGAGTTCGTATGTCAAAAGGATTGAACATCAGTTGTAAGAAGAGAGTTCGTACGGTAAAAGGATGGAACATCAGTTGTAAGAAGAGAGTTCGTATGGCATAAGGAATGGAACATCAGTTGTAAGAAGAGATTTCGTATGGCATAAGGAATGGAACATCAGTTGTAAGAAGAGAGTTCGTATGGCAAAAGGATGGAACATCAGTTGTAAGAAGAGAGTTCGTATGTCAAAAGGATTGAACATCAGTTGTAAGAAGAGAGTTCGTACGGTAAAAGGATGGAACATCAGTTGTAAGAAGAGAGTTCGTATGGCATAAGGAATGGAACATCAGTTGTAAGAAGAGATTTCGTATGGCATAAGGAATGGAACATCAGTTGTAAGAAGAGAGTTCGTATGGCATAAGGAATGGAACATCAGTTGTAAGAAGAGATTTCGTATGGCATAAGGAATGGAACATCAGTTGTAAGAAGAGAGTTCGTATGGCATAAGGAATGGAACATCAGTTGTAAGAAGAGTGTTCGTATGGCAAAAGGATTGAACATCAGTTGTAAGAAGAGAGTTCGTACGGTAAAAGGATGTAACATCAGTTGTAAGAAGAGAGTTCGTACGGTAAAAGGATGGAACATCAGTTGTAAGAAGAGAGTTCGTATGGCATAAGGAATGGAACATCTGTTGTAAGAAGAGAGTTCGTACGGTAAAAGGATGTAACATCAGTTGTAAGAAGAGAGTTCGTATGGCATAAGGAATGGAACATCAGTTGTAAGAAGAGATTTCGTATGGCATAAGGAATGGAACATCAGTTGTAAGAAGAGAGTTCGTATGGCAAAAGGATTGAACATCAGTTGTAAGAAGAGAGTTCGTATGGCAAAAGGATTGAACATCAGTTGTAAGAAGAGAGTTCGTACGGTAAAAGGATTGAACATCAGTTGTAAGAAGAGAGTTCGTATGGCATAAGGAATGGAACATCAGTTGTAAGAAGAGATTTCGTATGGCATAAGGAATGGAACATCAGTTGTAAGAAGAGAGTTCGTATGGTAAAAGGATGGAACATCAGTTGTAAGAAGAGAGTTCGTATGGCAAAAGGATTGAACATCAGTTGTAAGAAGAGAGTTCGTATGGCATAAGGAATGGAACATCAGTTGTAAGAAGAGAGTTCGTATGGTAAAAGGATTGAACATCAGTTGTAAGAAGAGAGTTCGTATGGCATAAGGATGGAACATCAGTTGTAAGAAGAGAGTTCGTATGGCAAAAGGATTGAACATCAGTTGTAAGAAGAGAGTTCGTACGGTAAAAGGATGTAACATCAGTTGTAAGAAGAGAGTTCGTATGGCATAAGGAATGGAACATCAGTTGTAAGAAGAGATTTCGTATGGCATAAGGAATGGAACATCAGTTGTAAGAAGTGAGTTCGTATGGCAAAAGGATGGAACATCAGTTGTAAGAAGAGAGTTCGTATGGCAAAAGGATTGAACATCAGTTGTAAGAAGAGAGTTCGTACGGTAAAAGGATGTAACATCAGTTGTAAGAAGAGAGTTCGTACGGTAAAAGGATGGAACATCAGTTGTAAGAAGAGAGTTCGTATGGCATAAGGAATGGAACATCAGTTGTAAGAAGAGATTTCGTATGGCATAAGGAATGGAACATCAGTTGTAAGAAGAGAGTTCGTATGGCAAAAGGATTGAACATCAGTTGTAAGATGAGAGTTCGTATGGCAAAAGGATTGAACATCAGTTGTAAGAAGAGAGTTCGTACGGTAAAAGGATTGAACATCAGTTGTAAGAAGAGAGTTCGTATGGCATAAGGAATGGAACATCAGTTGTAAGAAGAGATTTCGTATGGCATAAGGAATGGAACATCAGTTGTAAGAAGAGAGTTCTCATGGTAAAAGGATGGAACATCAGTTGTAAGAAGAGAGTTCGTATGGCAAAAGGATTGAACATCAGTTGTAAGAAGAGAGTTCGTATGGCATAAGGAATGGAACATTAGTTGTAAGAAGAGAGTTCGTATGGTAAAAGGATTGAACATCAGTTGTAAGAAGAGAGTTCGTATGGCATATGGATGGAACATCAGTTGTAAGAAGAGAGTTCGTATGGCAAAAGGATTGAACATCAGTTGTAAGAAGAGAGTTCGTTCGGTAAAAGGATGTAACATCAGTTGTAAGAAGAGAGTTCGTATGGCATAAGGAATGGAACATCAGTTGTAAGAAGAGATTTCGTATGGCATAAGGAATGGAACATCAGTTGTAAGAAGAGAGTTCGTATGGCAAAAGGATGGAACATCAGTTGTAAGAAGAGAGTTCGTATGTCAAAAGGATTGAACATCAGTTGTAAGAAGAGAGTTCGTACGGTAAAAGGATGTAACATCAGTTGTAAGAAGAGAGTTCGTATGGCATAAGGAATGGAACATCAGTTGTAAGAAGAGATTTCGTATGGCATAAGGAATGGAACATCAGTTGTAAGAAGAGAGTTCGTATGGCAAAAGGATGGAACATCAGTTGTAAGAAGAGAGTTCGTATGTCAAAAGGATTGAACATCAGTTGTAAGAAGAGAGTTCGTACGGTAAAAGGATGGAACATCAGTTGTAAGAAGAGAGTTCGTATGGCATAAGGAATGGAACATCAGTTGTAAGAAGAGATTTCGTATGGCATAAGGAATGGAACATCAGTTGTAAGAAGAGAGTTCGTATGGCATATGGATGGAACATCAGTTGTAAGAAGAGAGTTCGTATGGCAAAAGGATTGAACATCAGTTGTAAGAAGAGAGTTCGTTCGGTAAAAGGATGTAACATCAGTTGTAAGAAGAGAGTTCGTATGGCATAAGGAATGGAACATCAGTTGTAAGAAGAGATTTCGTATGGCATAAGGAATGGAACTTCAGTTGTAAGAAGAGAGTTCGTATGGCAAAAGGATGGAACATCAGTTGTAAGAAGAGAGTTCGTATGTCAAAAGGATTGAACATCAGTTGTAAGAAGAGAGTTCGTACGGTAAAAGGATGGAACATCAGTTGTAAGAAGAGAGTTCGTATGGCATAAGGAATGGAACATCAGTTGTAAGAAGAGATTTCGTATGGCATAAGGAATGGAACATCAGTTGTAAGAAGAGATTTCGTATGGCAAAAGGATTGAACATCAGTTGTAAGAAGAGAGTTCGTACGGTAAAAGGATGGAACATCAGTTGTAAGAAGAGAGTTCGTATGGCATAAGGAATGGAACATCAGTTGTAAGAAGAGATTTCGTATGGCATAAGGAATGGAACATCAGTTGTAAGAAGAGATTTCGTATGGCATAAGGAATGGAACATCAGTTGTAAGAAGAGAGTTCGTATGGCAAAAGGATGGAACATCAGTTGTAAGAAAAGAGTTCGTATGGCAAAAGGATTGAACATCAGTTGTAAGATGAGAGTTCGTACGGTAAAAGGATGTAACATCAGTTGTAAGAAGAGAGTTCGTACGGTAAAAGGATGGAACATCAGTTGTAAGAAGAGAGTTCGTATGGCATAAGGAATGGAACATCAGTTGTAAGAAGAGATTTCGTATGGCATAAGGAATGGAATATCAGTTGTAAGAAGAGAGTTCGTAAGGCATAAGGAATGGAACATCAGTTGTAAGAAGAGAGTTCGTATGGCAAAAGGATTGAACATCAGTTGTAAGAAGAGAGTTCGTACGGTAAAAGGATGGAACATCAGTTGTAAGAAGAGAGTTCGTATGGCAAAAGGATATAACATCAGTTGTAAGAAGAGAGTTCGTACGGTAAAAGGATGGAACATCAGTTGTAAGAAGAGAGTTCGTATGGCATAAGGAATGGAACATCAGTTGTAAGAAGAGATTTCGTATGGCATAAGGATTGAACATCAGTTGTAAGAAGAGAGTTCATATGGCAAAAGGATGGAACATCAGTTGTAAGAAGAGAGTTCGTATGGCAAAAGGATTGAACATCAGTTGTAAGATGAGAGTTCGTATGGCAAAAGGATTGAACATCAGTTGTAAGAAGAGAGTTCGTACGGTAAAAGGATTGAACATCAGTTGTAAGAAGAGAGTTCGTATGGTAAATGGATGGAACATCAGTTGTAAGAAGAGAGTTCGTATGGCATAAGGAATGGAACATCAGTTGTAAGAAGAGATTTCGTATGGCATAAGGAATGGAATATCAGTTGTAAGAAGAGAGTTCTCATGGTAAAAGGATGGAACATCAGTTGTAAGAAGAGAGTTCGTATGGCAAAAGGATTGAACATCAGTTGTAAGAAGAGAGTTCGTATGGCATAAGGAATGGAACATCAGTTGTAAGAAGAGAGTTCGTATGGTAAAAGGATTGAACATCAGTTGTAAGAAGAGAGTTCGTATGGCATATGGATGGAACATCAGTTGTAAGAAGAGAGTTCGTATGGCAAAAGGATTGAACATCAGTTCTAAGAAGAGAGTTCGTTCGGTAAAAGGATGTAACATCAGTTGTAAGAAGAGAGTTCGTATGGCATAAGGAATGGAACATCAGTTGTAAGAAGAGATTTCGTATGGCATAAGGAATGGAACATCAGTTGTAAGAAGAGAGTTCGTATGGCAAAAGGATGGAACATCAGTTGTAAGAAGAGAGTTCGTATGTCAAAAGGATTGAACATCAGTTGTAAGAAGAGAGTTCGTACGGTAAAAGGATGTAACATCAGTTGTAAGAAGAGAGTTCGTACGGTAAAAGGATGGAACATCAGTTGTAAGAAGAGAGTTCGTATGGCATAAGGAATGGAACATCAGTTGTAAGAAGAGATTTCGTATGGCATAAGGAATGGAACATCAGTTGTAAGAAGAGAGTTCGTATGGCATAAGGAATGGAACATCAGTTGTAAGAAGAGAGTTCGTATGGCAAAAGGATTGAACATCAGTTGTAAGAAGAGAGTTCGTACGGTAAAAGGATGGAACATCAGTTGTAAGAAGAGAGTTCGTATGGCAAAAGGATGTAACATCAGTTGTAAGAAGAGAGTTCGTACGGTAAAAGGATGGAACATCAGTTGTAAGAAGAGAGTTCGTATGGCATAAGGAATGGAACATCAGTTGTAAGAAGAGATTTCGTATGGCATGAGGAATGGAACATCAGTTGTAAGAAGAGAGTTCGTATGGCAAAAGGATGGAACATCAGTTGTAAGAAAAGAGTTCGTATGGCAAAAGGATTGAACATCAGTTGTAAGATGAGAGTTCGTACGGTAAAAGGATGTAACATCAGTTGTAAGAAGAGAGTTCGTACGGTAAAAGGATGGAACATCAGTTGTAAGAAGAGAGTTCGTATGGCATAAGGAATGGAACATCAGTTGTAAGAAGAGATTTCGTATGGCATAAGGAATGGAATATCAGTTGTAAGAAGAGAGTTCGTAAGGCATAAGGAATGGAACATCAGTTGTAAGAAGAGAGTTCGTATGGCAAAAGGATTGAACATCAGTTGTAAGAAGAGAGTTCGTACGGTAAAAGGATGGAACATCAGTTGTAAGAAGAGAGTTCGTATGGCAAAAGGATATAACATCAGTTGTAAGAAGAGAGTTCGTACGGTAAAAGGATGGAACATCAGTTGTAAGAAGAGAGTTCGTATGGCATAAGGAATGGAACATCAGTTGTAAGAAGAGATTTCGTATGGCATAAGGATTGAACATCAGTTGTAAGAAGAGAGTTCATATGGCAAAAGGATGGAACATCAGTTGTAAGAAGAGAGTTCGTATGGCAAAAGGATTGAACATCAGTTGTAAGAAGAGAGTTCGTACGGTAAAAGGATGTAACATCAGTTGTAAGAAGAGAGTTCGTACGGTAAAAGGATGGAACATCAGTTGTAAGAAGAGAGTTCGTATGGCATAAGGAATGGAACATCAGTTGTAAGAAGAGATTTCGTATGGCATAAGGAATGGAATATCAGTTGTAAGAAGAGAGTTCGTATGGCATAAGGAATGGAACATCAGTTGTAAGAAGAGAGTTCGTATGGCAAAAGGATGGAACATCAGTTGTAAGAAGAGAGTTCGTACGGTAAAAGGATGTAACATCAGTTGTAAGAAGAGAGTTCGTATGGCATAAGGAATGGAACATCAGTTGTAAGAAGAGATTTCGTATGGCATAAGGAATGGAACATCAGTTGTAAGAAGAGAGTTCGTATGGCAAAAGGATGGAACATCAGTTGTAAGAAGAGAGATCGTATGGTAAAAGGATTGAACATCAGTTGTAAGAAGAGAGTTCGTACGGTAAAAGGATGTAACATCAGTTGTAAGAAGAGAGTTCGTACGGTAAAAGGATGGAACATCAGTTGTAAGAAGAGAGTTCGTATGGCAAAAGGATTGAACATCAGTTGTAAGAAGAGAGTTCGTACGGTAAAAGGATGTAACATCAGTTGTAAGAAGAGTGTTCGTACGGTAAAAGGATGGAACATCAGTTGTAGAAGAGAGTTCGTACGGTAAAAGTATGTAACATCAGTTGTAAGAAGAGAGTTCGTATGGCATAAGGAATGTAACATCAGTTGTAAGAAGAGATTTCGTATGGCATAAGGAATGGAACATCAGTTGTAAGAAGAGAGTTCGTATGGCAAAAGGATGGAACATCAGTTGTAAGAAGAGAGTTCGTATGGCAAAAGGATTGAACATCAGTTGTAAGAAGAGAGTTCGTATGGCAAAAGGATTGAACATCAGTTGTAAGAAGAGATTTCGTATGGTAAAAGGATTGAACATCAGTTGTAAGAAGAGATTTCGTATGGCAAAAGGATTGAACATCAGTTGTAAGAAGAGAGTTCGTATGGTAAAAGGATGGAACATCAGTTGTGAGAAGAGAGTTCGTATGGTAAAAGGATTGAACATCAGTTGTAAGAAGAGAGTTCGTATGGTAAAAGGATTGAACATCAGTTGTAAGAAGAGAGTTCGTATGGTAAAAGGATTGAACATCAGTTGTAAGAAGAGAGTTCGTATGGCAAAAGGATATAACATCAGTTGTAAGAAGAGAGTTCGTACGGTAAAAGGATGGAACATCAGTTGTAAGAAGAGAGTTCGTATGGCATAAGGAATGGAACATCAGTTGTAAGAAGAGATTTCGTATGGCATAAGGATTGAACATCAGTTGTAAGAAGAGAGTTCATATGGCAAAAGGATGGAACATCAGTTGTAAGAAGAGAGTTCGTATGGCAAAAGGATTGAACATCAGTTGTAAGATGAGAGTTCGTATGGCAAAAGGATTGAACATCAGTTGTAAGAAGAGAGTTCGTACGGTAAAAGGATTGAACATCAGTTGTAAGAAGAGAGTTCGTATGGTAAATGGATGGAACATCAGTTGTAAGAAGAGAGTTCGTATGGCATAAGGAATGGAACATCAGTTGTAAGAAGAGATTTCGTATGGCATAAGGAATGGAATATCAGTTGTAAGAAGAGAGTTCTCATGGTAAAAGGATGGAACATCAGTTGTAAGAAGAGAGTTCGTATGGCAAAAGGATTGAACATCAGTTGTAAGAAGAGAGTTCGTATGGCATAAGGAATGGAACATCAGTTGTAAGAAGAGAGTTCGTATGGTAAAAGGATTGAACATCAGTTGTAAGAAGAGAGTTCGTATGGCATATGGATGGAACATCAGTTGTAAGAAGAGAGTTCGTATGGCAAAAGGATTGAACATCAGTTCTAAGAAGAGAGTTCGTTCGGTAAAAGGATGTAACATCAGTTGTAAGAAGAGAGTTCGTATGGCATAAGGAATGGAACATCAGTTGTAAGAAGAGATTTCGTATGGCATAAGGAATGGAACATCAGTTGTAAGAAGAGAGTTCGTATGGCAAAAGGATGGAACATCAGTTGTAAGAAGAGAGTTCGTATGTCAAAAGGATTGAACATCAGTTGTAAGAAGAGAGTTCGTACGGTAAAAGGATGTAACATCAGTTGTAAGAAGAGAGTTCGTACGGTAAAAGGATGGAACATCAGTTGTAAGAAGAGAGTTCGTATGGCATAAGGAATGGAACATCAGTTGTAAGAAGAGATTTCGTATGGCATAAGGAATGGAACATCAGTTGTAAGAAGAGAGTTCGTATGGCATAAGGAATGGAACATCAGTTGTAAGAAGAGAGTTCGTATGGCAAAAGGATTGAACATCAGTTGTAAGAAGAGAGTTCGTACGGTAAAAGGATGGAACATCAGTTGTAAGAAGAGAGTTCGTATGGCAAAAGGATGTAACATCAGTTGTAAGAAGAGAGTTCGTACGGTAAAAGGATGGAACATCAGTTGTAAGAAGAGAGTTCGTATGGCATAAGGAATGGAACATCAGTTGTAAGAAGAGATTTCGTATGGCATGAGGAATGGAACATCAGTTGTAAGAAGAGAGTTCGTATGGCAAAAGGATGGAACATCAGTTGTAAGAAAAGAGTTCGTATGGCAAAAGGATTGAACATCAGTTGTAAGATGAGAGTTCGTACGGTAAAAGGATGTAACATCAGTTGTAAGAAGAGAGTTCGTACGGTAAAAGGATGGAACATCAGTTGTAAGAAGAGAGTTCGTATGGCATAAGGAATGGAACATCAGTTGTAAGAAGAGATTTCGTATGGCATAAGGAATGGAATATCAGTTGTAAGAAGAGAGTTCGTAAGGCATAAGGAATGGAACATCAGTTGTAAGAAGAGAGTTCGTATGGCAAAAGGATTGAACATCAGTTGTAAGAAGAGAGTTCGTACGGTAAAAGGATGGAACATCAGTTGTAAGAAGAGAGTTCGTATGGCAAAAGGATATAACATCAGTTGTAAGAAGAGAGTTCGTACGGTAAAAGGATGGAACATCAGTTGTAAGAAGAGAGTTCGTATGGCATAAGGAATGGAACATCAGTTGTAAGAAGAGATTTCGTATGGCATAAGGATTGAACATCAGTTGTAAGAAGAGAGTTCATATGGCAAAAGGATGGAACATCAGTTGTAAGAAGAGAGTTCGTATGGCAAAAGGATTGAACATCAGTTGTAAGAAGAGAGTTCGTACGGTAAAAGGATGTAACATCAGTTGTAAGAAGAGAGTTCGTACGGTAAAAGGATGGAACATCAGTTGTAAGAAGAGAGTTCGTATGGCATAAGGAATGGAACATCAGTTGTAAGAAGAGATTTCGTATGGCATAAGGAATGGAATATCAGTTGTAAGAAGAGAGTTCGTATGGCATAAGGAATGGAACATCAGTTGTAAGAAGAGAGTTCGTATGGCAAAAGGATGGAACATCAGTTGTAAGAAGAGAGTTCGTACGGTAAAAGGATGTAACATCAGTTGTAAGAAGAGAGTTCGTATGGCATAAGGAATGGAACATCAGTTGTAAGAAGAGATTTCGTATGGCATAAGGAATGGAACATCAGTTGTAAGAAGAGAGTTCGTATGGCAAAAGGATGGAACATCAGTTGTAAGAAGAGAGATCGTATGGTAAAAGGATTGAACATCAGTTGTAAGAAGAGAGTTCGTACGGTAAAAGGATGTAACATCAGTTGTAAGAAGAGAGTTCGTACGGTAAAAGGATGGAACATCAGTTGTAAGAAGAGAGTTCGTATGGCAAAAGGATTGAACATCAGTTGTAAGAAGAGAGTTCGTACGGTAAAAGGATGTAACATCAGTTGTAAGAAGAGTGTTCGTACGGTAAAAGGATGGAACATCAGTTGTAGAAGAGAGTTCGTACGGTAAAAGTATGTAACATCAGTTGTAAGAAGAGAGTTCGTATGGCATAAGGAATGTAACATCAGTTGTAAGAAGAGATTTCGTATGGCATAAGGAATGGAACATCAGTTGTAAGAAGAGAGTTCGTATGGCAAAAGGATGGAACATCAGTTGTAAGAAGAGAGTTCGTATGGCAAAAGGATTGAACATCAGTTGTAAGAAGAGAGTTCGTATGGCAAAAGGATTGAACATCAGTTGTAAGAAGAGATTTCGTATGGTAAAAGGATTGAACATCAGTTGTAAGAAGAGATTTCGTATGGCAAAAGGATTGAACATCAGTTGTAAGAAGAGAGTTCGTATGGTAAAAGGATGGAACATCAGTTGTGAGAAGAGAGTTCGTATGGTAAAAGGATTGAACATCAGTTGTAAGAAGAGAGTTCGTATGGTAAAAGGATTGAACATCAGTTGTAAGAAGAGAGTTCGTATGGTAAAAGGATTGAACATCAGTTGTAAGAAGAGAGTTCGTATGGTAAAAGGATTGAACATCATTTGTAAGAAGAGAGTTCGTATGTCAAAAGGATTGAACATCAGTTGTAAGAAGAGAGTTCGTATGGTAAAAGGATTGAACATCAGTTGTGAGAAGAGATTTCGTATGGCAAAAGGATGGAACATCAGTTGTAAGAAGAGAGTTCGTACGGTAAAAGGATTGAACATCAGTTGTAAGAAGAGATTTCGTATGGTAAAAGGATTGAACATCAGTTGTAAGAAGAGAGTTCGTATGGCAAAAGGATTGAACATCAGTTGTAAGAAGAGAGTTCGTATGGCAAAAGGATTGAACATCAGTTGTAAGAAGAGATTTCGTATGGCAAAAGGATTGAACATCAGTTGTAAGAAGAGAGTTCGTATGGTAAAAGGATGGAACATCAGTTGTAAGAAGAGAGTTCGTATGGTAAAAGGATTGAACATCAGTTGTAAGAAGAGAGTTCGTATGGTAAAAGGATTGAACATCAGTTGTAAGAAGAGAGTTCGTATGGTAAAAGGATTGAACATCAGTTGTAAGAAGAGAGTTCGTATGGACAAAGGACAGAACATCAGTTGTAAGAAGAGATTTCGTATGGCAAAAGGATGGAACATCAGTTGTAAGAAGAGAGTTCGTACGGTAAAAGGATGGAACATCAGTTGTAAGAAGAGATTTCGTATGGCAAAAGGATGGAACATCAGTTGTAAGAAGAGAGTTCGTATGGCAAAAGGATTGACCATCAGTTGTAAGAAGAGATTTCGTATGGCACAAGGATTGAACATCAGTTGTAAGAAGAGAGTTCGTACGGTAAAAGGATTGAACATCAGTTGTAAGAAGAGAGTTCGTACGGTAAAAGGATTGAACATCAGTTGTAAGAAGAGAGTTCGTATGTCAAAAGGATTGAACATCAGTTGTTAGAAGAGAGTTCGTATGGTAAAAGGATTGAACATCAGTTGTGAGAAAAGATTTCGTATGGCAAAAGGATGGAACATCAGTTGTAAGAAGAGAGTTCGTACGGTAAAAGGATTGAACATCAGTTGTGAGAAGAGAGTTCGTATGGTAAAAGGATTGAACATCAGTTGTAAGAAGAGAGTTCGTACGGTAAAAGGATTGAACATCAGTTGTAAGAAGAGAGTTCGTACGGTAAAAGGATTGAACATCAGTTGTAAGAAGAGAGTTCGTACGGTAAAAGGATTGAACATCAGTTGTAAGAAGAGAGTTCGTACTGTAAAAGGATTGAACATCAGTTGTAAGAAGAGAGTTCGTATGTCAAAAGGATTGAACATCAGTTGTAAGAAGAGAGTTCGTATGGTAAAAGGATTGAACATCAGTTGTGAGAAGAGATTTCGTATGGCAAAAGGATGGAACATCAGTTGTAAGAAGAGAGTTCGTACGGTAAAAGGATTGAACATCAGTTGTGAGAAGAGAGTTCGTATGGTAAAAGGATTGAACATCAGTTGTAAGAAGAGAGTTCGTACGGTAAAAGGATTGAACATCAGTTGTAAGAAGAGAGTTCGTACGGTAAAAGGATTGAACATCAGTTGTAAATAGAGAGTTCGTACGGTAAAAGGATTGACCATCAGTTGTAAGAAGAGAGTTCGTACGGTAAAAGGATTGAACATCAGTTGTAAGAAGAGTGTTCGTACGGTAAAAGGATTGAACATCAGTTGTAAGAAGAGAGTTCGTATGTCAAAAGGATTGAACATCAGTTGTGAGAAGAGAGTTCGTATGGTAAAAGGATTGAACATCAGTTGTAAGAAGAGAGTTCGTACGGTAAAAGGATTGAACATCAGTTGTAAGAAGAGAGTTCGTACGGTAAAAGGATTGAACATCAGTTGTAAGAAGAGAGTTCGTACGGTAAAAGGATTGAACATCAGTTGTAAGAAGAGAGTTCGTACGGTAAAAGGATTGAACATCAGTTGTAAGAAGAGAGTACGTATGTCAAAAGGATTGAACATCAGTTGTAAGAAGAGAGTTCGTATGGTAAAAGGATTGAACATCAGTTGTGAGAAGAGATTTCGTATGGCAAAAGGATGGAACATCAGTTGTAAGAAGAGAGTTCGTACGGTAAAAGGATTGAACATCAGTTGTGAGAAGAGAGTTCGTATGGTAAAAGGATTGAACATCAGTTGTAAGAAGAGAGTTCGTACGGTAAAAGGATTGAACATCAGTTGTAAGAAGAGAGTTCGTATGGCAAAAGGATGGAACATCAGTTGTAAGAAGAGTGTTCGTATGGTAAAAGGATTGAACATCAGTTGTAAGAAGAGAGTTCGTACGGTAAAAGGATTGAACATCAGTTGTAAGAAGAGAGTTCGTATGGCAAAAGGATTGAACATCAGTTGTAAGAAGAGATTTCGTATGGTAAAAGGATTGAACATCATTTGTAAGAAGAGATTTCGTATGGTAAAAGGATTGAACATCAGTTGTAAGAAGAGATTTCGTATGGTAAAAGGATTGAACATCAGTTGTAAGAAGAGATTTCGTATGGCAAAAGGATGGAACATCAGTTGTAAGAAGAGAGTTCGTATTGGACAAAGGACAGAACATCAGTTGTAAGAAGAGTGTTCGTATGGCAAAAGGATTGAACATCAGTTGTAAGAAGAGAGTTCGTATGGTAAAAGGATTGAACATCAGTTGTAAGAAGAGATTTCGTGTGGTAAAAGGATTGAACATCAGTTGTAAGAAGAGATTTCGTATGGTAAAAGGATTGAACATCAGTTGTGAGAAGCGAGTTCGTATGGTAAAAGGATTGAACATCAGTTGTAAGAAGAGAGTTCGTATGGCAAAAGGATTGAACATCAGTTGTAAGAAGAGATTTCGTATGGTAAAAGGATTGAACATCAGTTGTGAGAAGAGAGTTCGTATGGTAAAAGGATTGAACATCAGTTGTAAGAAGAGATTTCGTATGGTAAAAGGATTGAACATCAGTTGTAAGAAGAGATTTCGTATGGTAAAAGGATGGAACATCAGTTGTAAGAAGAGAGTTCGTATGGTAAAAGGATTGAACATCAGTTGTGAGAAGAGAGTTCGTATGGTAAAAGGATTGAACATCAGTTGTAAGAAGAGATTTCGTATGGTAAAAGGATTGAACATCAGTTGTAAGAAGAGAGTTCGTATGGTAAAAGGATTGAACATCAGTTGTAAGAAGAGAGTTCGTATGGTAAAAGGATTGAACATCAGTTGTAAGAAGAGAGTTCGTATGGCAAAAGGATGGAACATCAGTTGTAAGAAGAGTGTTCGTATGGCAAAAGGATGGAACATCAGTTGTAAGAAGAGAGTTCGTATGGCAAAAGGATTGAACATCAGTTGTAAGAAGAGATTTCGTATGGTAAAAGGATTGAACATCAGTTGTAAGAAGAGATTTCGTATGGTAAAAGGATTGAACATCAGTTGTAAGAAGAGATTTCGTATGGTAAAAGGATTGAACATCAGTTGTAAGAAGAGATTTCGTATGGCAAAAGGATGGAACATCAGTTGTAAGAAGAGAGTTCTTATGGCAAAAGGATTGAACATCAGTTGTAAGAAGAGAGTTCGTATGGCAGAAGGATTGAACATCACTTGTAAGAAGAGTGTTCGTATGGTAAAAGGATTGAACATCAGTTGTAAGAAGAGAGTTCGTATGGTAAAAGGATTGAACATCAGTTGTAAGAAGAGAGTTCGTATGGCAAAAGGATTGAACATCACTTGTAAGAAGAGTGTTCGTATGGTAAAAGGATTGAACATCAGTTGTAAGAAGAGAGTTCGTATGGCAAAAGGATTGAACATCAGTTGTAAGAAGAGAGTTCGTATGGCAAAAGGATTGAAGATCACTTGTAAGAAGAGTGTTCGTATGGTAAAAGGATTGAACATCAGTTGTAAGAAGAGAGTTCGTATGGTAAAAGGATTGAACATCAGTTGTAAGAAGAGAGTTCGTATGGCAAAAGGATTGAACATCAGTTGTAAGAAGAGAGTTCGTACGGTAAAAGGATTGAACATCAGTTGTAAGAAGAGAGTTCGTATGGCAAAAGGATTGAACTTCACTTGTAAGAAGAGTGTTCGTATGGTAAAAGGATTGAACATCAGTTGTAAGAAGAGAGTTCGTATGGTAAAAGGATTGAACATCAGTTGTAAGAAGAGAGTTCGTATGGTAAAAGGATTGAACATCACTTGTAAGAAGAGATTTCGTATGGTAAAAGGATTGAACATCAGTTGTAAGAAGAGAGTTCGTATGGTAAAAGGATTGAACATCAGTTGTAAGAAGAGAGTTCGTATGGTAAAAGGATTGAACATCAGTTGTAAGAAGAGAGTTCGTACGGTAAAAGGATTGAACATCAGTTGTAAGAAGAGAGTTCGTACGGTAAAAGGATTGAACATCAGTTGTAAGAAGAGAGTTCGTACTGTAAAAGGATTGAACATCAGTTGTAAGAAGAGAGTTCGTATGTCAAAAGGATTGAACATCAGTTGTAAGAAGAGAGTTCGTATGGTAAAAGGATTGAACATCAGTTGTGAGAAGAGATTTCGTATGGCAAAAGGATGGAACATCAGTTGTAAGAAGAGAGTTCGTACGGTAAAAGGATTGAACATCAGTTGTGAGAAGAGAGTTCGTATGGTAAAAGGATTGAACATCAGTTGTAAGAAGAGAGTTCGTACGGTAAAAGGATTGAACATCAGTTGTAAGAAGAGAGTTCGTACGGTAAAAGGATTGAACATCAGTTGTAAATAGAGAGTTCGTACGGTAAAAGGATTGACCATCAGTTGTAAGAAGAGAGTTCGTACGGTAAAAGGATTGAACATCAGTTGTAAGAAGAGTGTTCGTACGGTAAAAGGATTGAACATCAGTTGTAAGAAGAGAGTTCGTATGTCAAAAGGATTGAACATCAGTTGTGAGAAGAGAGTTCGTATGGTAAAAGGATTGAACATCAGTTGTAAGAAGAGAGTTCGTACGGTAAAAGGATTGAACATCAGTTGTAAGAAGAGAGTTCGTACGGTAAAAGGATTGAACATCAGTTGTAAGAAGAGAGTTCGTACGGTAAAAGGATTGAACATCAGTTGTAAGAAGAGAGTTCGTACGGTAAAAGGATTGAACATCAGTTGTAAGAAGAGAGTTCGTACGGTAAAAGGATTGAACATCAGTTGTAAGAAGAGAGTACGTATGTCAAAAGGATTGAACATCAGTTGTAAGAAGAGAGTTCGTATGGTAAAAGGATTGAACATCAGTTGTGAGAAGAGATTTCGTATGGCAAAAGGATGGAACATCAGTTGTAAGAAGAGAGTTCGTACGGTAAAAGGATTGAACATCAGTTGTGAGAAGAGAGTTCGTATGGTAAAAGGATTGAACATCAGTTGTAAGAAGAGAGTTCGTACGGTAAAAGGATTGAACATCAGTTGTAAGAAGAGAGTTCGTACGGTAAAAGGATTGAACATCAGTTGTAAGAAGAGAGTTCGTATGGCAAAAGGATTGAACATCAGTTGTAAGAAGAGATTTCGTATGGTAAAAGGATTGAACATCAGTTGTAAGAAGAGATTTCGTATGGTAAAAGGATTGAACATCAGTTGTAAGAAGAGATTTCGTATGGTAAAAGGATTGAACATCAGTTGTAAGAAGAGAGTTCGTATGGTAAAAGGATTGAACATCAGTTGTAAGAAGAGATTTCGTATGGCAAAAGGATTGAACATCAGTTGTAAGAAGAGAGTTCGTATGGTAAAAGGATTGAACATCAGTTGTAAGAAGAGAGTTCGTATGGTAAAAGGATTGAACATCAGTTGTAAGAAGAGAGTTCGTATGGCAAAAGGATGGAACATCAGTTGTAAGAAGAGTGTTCGTATGGTAAAAGGATTGAACATCAGTTGTAAGAAGAGAGTTCGTACGGTAAAAGGATTGAACATCAGTTGTAAGAAGAGAGTTCGTATGGCAAAAGGATTGAACATCAGTTGTAAGAAGAGATTTCGTATGGTAAAAGGATTGAACATCATTTGTAAGAAGAGATTTCGTATGGTAAAAGGATTGAACATCAGTTGTAAGAAGAGATTTCGTATGGTAAAAGGATTGAACATCAGTTGTAAGAAGAGATTTCGTATGGCAAAAGGATGGAACATCAGTTGTAAGAAGAGAGTTCGTATTGGACAAAGGACAGAACATCAGTTGTAAGAAGAGTGTTCGTATGGCAAAAGGATTGAACATCAGTTGTAAGAAGAGAGTTCGTATGGTAAAAGGATTGAACATCAGTTGTAAGAAGAGATTTCGTGTGGTAAAAGGATTGAACATCAGTTGTAAGAAGAGATTTCGTATGGTAAAAGGATTGAACATCAGTTGTGAGAAGAGAGTTCGTATGGTAAAAGGATTGAACATCAGTTGTAAGAAGAGAGTTCGTATGGCAAAAGGATTGAACATCAGTTGTAAGAAGAGATTTCGTATGGTAAAAGGATTGAACATCAGTTGTGAGAAGAGAGTTCGTATGGTAAAAGCATTGAACATCAGTTGTAAGAAGAGATTTCGTATGGTAAAAGGATTGAACATCAGTTTTAAGAAGAGATTTCGTATGGTAAAAGGATGGAACATCAGTTGTAAGAAGAGAGTTCGTATGGTAAAAGGATTGAACATCAGTTGTGAGAAGAGAGTTCGTATGGTAAAAGGATTGAACATCAGTTGTAAGAAGAGATTTCGTATGGTAAAAGGATTGAACATCAGTTGTAAGAAGAGAGTTCGTATGGTAAAAGGATTGAACATCAGTTGTAAGAAGAGAGTTCGTATGGTAAAAGGATTGAACATCAGTTGTAAGAAGAGAGTTCGTATGGCAAAAGGATTGAAGATCACTTGTAAGAAGAGTGTTCGTATGGTAAAAGGATTGAACATCAGTTGTAAGAAGAGAGTTCGTATGGTAAAAGGATTGAACATCAGTTGTAAGAAGAGAGTTCGTATGGCAAAAGGATTGAACATCAGTTGTAAGAAGAGAGTTCGTACGGTAAAAGGATTGAACATCAGTTGTAAGAAGAGAGTTCGTATGGCAAAAGGATTGAACTTCACTTGTAAGAAGAGTGTTCGTATGGTAAAAGGATTGAACATCAGTTGTAAGAAGAGAGTTCGTATGGTAAAAGGATTGAACATCAGTTGTAAGAAGAGAGTTCGTATGGTAAAAGGATTGAACATCACTTGTAAGAAGAGATTTCGTATGGTAAAAGGATTGAACATCAGTTGTAAGAAGAGAGTTCGTATGGTAAAAGGATTGAACATCAGTTGTAAGAAGAGAGTTCGTATGGTAAAAGGATTGAACATCAGTTGTAAGAAGAGAGTTCGTACGGTAAAAGGATTGAACATCAGTTGTAAGAAGAGAGTTCGTATGGTAAAAGGATTGAACATCAGTTGTAAGAAGAGAGTTCGTACGGTAAAATGATTGAGCATCACTTGTAAGAAGAGTGTTCGTATGGTAAAAGGATTGAACATCAGTTGTAAGGAGAGAGTTCGTATGGTAAAAGGATTGAACATCAGTTGTAAGAAGAGTGTTCGTATGGTAAAAGGATGGAACATCAGTTGTAAGAAGAGAGTTCGTATGGTAAAAGGATTGAACATCACTTGTAAGAAGAGTGTTCGTATGGTAAAAGGATTGAACATCAGTTGTAAGAAGAGAGTTCGTATGGTAAAAGGATTGAACATCAGTTGTAAGAAGAGAGTTCGTATGGCAAAAGGATTGAACATCACTTGTAAGAAGAGTGTTCTTATGGTAAAAGGATTGAATATCAGTTGTAAGAAGAGAGTTCATATGGTAAAAGGATTGAACATCAGTTGTAAGAAGAGAGTTCGTATGGCAAAAGGATTGAACATCACTTGTAAGAAGAGTGTTCGTATGGTAAAAGGATTGAACATCAGTTGTAAGAAGAGAGTTCGTATGGCAAAAGGATTGAACATCAGTTGTAAGAAGAGAGTTCGTATGGCAAAAGGATTGAACATCACTTGTAAGAAGAGTGTTCGTATGGTAAAAGGATTGAACATCACTTGTAAGAAGAGATTTCGTATGGTAAAAGGATTGAACATCAGTTGTAAGAAGAGATTTCGTATGGCAAAAGGATGGAACATCAGTTGTAAGAAGAGAGTTCGTATGGTAAAAGGATTGAACATCAGTTGTAAGAAGAGAGTTCGTACGCTAAAAGGATTGAACATCAGTTGTAAGAAGAGATTTCGTATGGCAAAAGGATTGAACATCAGTTGTAAGAAGAGATTTCGTATGGTAAAAGGATTGAACATCAGTTGTAAGAAGAGATTTCGTATGGTAAAAGGATTGAACATCAGTTGTAAGAAGAGATTCCGTATGGCAAAAGGATGGAACATCAGTTGTAAGAAGAGAGTTCGTATTGGTCAAAGGACAGAACATCAGTTGTAAGAAGAGAGTTCGTATGGCAAAAGGATTGAACATCAGTTGTAAGAAGAGAGTTCGTATGGTAAAAGGATTGAACATCAGTTGTAAGAAGAGATTTCGTACAGTAAAAGGATTGAACATCAGTTGTAAAAAGAGATTTCGTATGGTAAAAGGATTGAACATCAGTTGTAAGAAGAGAGTTCGTATGGTAAAAGGATTGAACATCAGTTGTAAGAAGAGATTTCGTATGGTAAAAGGATTGAACATCAGTTGTAAGAAGAGATTTCGTATGGCAAAAGGATGGAACATCAGTTGTAAGAAGAGAGTTCGTATTGGTCAAAGGACAGAACATCAGTTGTAAGAAGAGAGTTCGTATGGCAAAAGGATTGAACATCAGTTGTGAGAAGAGAGTTCGTATGGTAAAAGGATTGAACATCAGTTGTAAGAAGAGATTTCGTATGGTAAAAGGATTGAACATCAGTTGTAAGAAGAGATTTCGTATGGTAAAAGGATTGAACATCAGTTGTAAGAAGAGAGTTCGTATGGCAAAAGGATTGAACATCAGTTGTAAGAAGAGAGTTCGTATGGTAAAAGGATTGAACATCAGTTGTAAGAAGAGAGTTCGTATGGCAAAAGGATTGAACATCAGTTGTAAGAAGAGAGTTCGTACGGTAAAAGGATGGAACATCAGTTGTAAGAAGAGAGTTCGTACGGTAAAAGGATGGAACATCAGTTGTAAGAAGAGAGTTCGTACGGTAAAAGGATTGAACATATGTTGTAAGAAGAGAGTTCGTATGGCAAAAGGATGGAACATCAGTTGTAAGAAGAGAGTTCGTATGGCAAAAGGATTGAACATCAGTTGTAAGAAGAGAGTTCGTACGGTAAAAGGATTGAACATCAGTTGTAAGAAGAGAGTTCGTATGGCAAAAGGATGGAATATCAGTTGTAAGAAGAGAGTTCGTATGGTAAAAGGATTGAACATCAGTTGTAAGAAGAGAGTTCGTACGGTAAAAGGATGGAACATCAGTTGTAAGAAGGGAGTTCGTACGGTAAAAGGATGGAACATCAGTTGTAAGAAGAGAGTTCGTATGGTAAAAGGATGGAACATCAGTTGTAAGAAGAGAGTTCGTACGGTAAAAGGATGGAACATCAGTTGTAAGAAGAGAGTTCGTATGGCAAAAGGATGGAACATCAGTTGTAAGAAGAGAGTTCGTACGGTAAAAGGATGGAACATCAGTTGTAAGAAGAGAGTTCGTATGGTAAAAGGATGGAACATCAGATGTAAGAAGAGAGTTCGTATGGCAAAAGGATGGAACATCAGTTGTAAGAAGAGAGTTTGTATGGCAAAAGGATTGAACATCAGTTGTAAGAAGAGAGTTCGTATGGCAAAAGGATGGAACATCAGTTGTAAGAAGAGAGTTCGTACGGTAAAAGGATGGAACATCAGTTGTAAGAATAGAGTTCGTATGGCAAAAGGATTGAACATCAGATGTAAGAAGAGAGTTCGTATGGCAAAAGGATGGAACATCAGTTGTAAGAAGAGAGTTCGTACGGTAAAAGGATGGAACATCAGTTGTAAGAAGAGAGTTCGTACGGTAAAAGGATGGAACATCAGTTGTAAGAAGAGAGTTCGTATGGCAAAAGGATGGAACATCAGTTGTAAGAAGAGAGTTCGTACGGTAAAAGGATGTAACATCAGTTGTAAGAAGAGAGTTCGTATGGCATAAGGAATGGAACATCAGTTGTAAGAAGAGTGTTCGTATGGCAAAAGGATGGAACATCAGTTGTAAGAAGAGAGTTCGTACGGTAAAAGGATGTAACATCAGTTGTAAGAAGAGTGTTCGTACGGTAAAAGGATTGAACATCAGTTGTAAGAAGAGAGTTCGTATGGCATAAGGAATGGAACATCAGTTGTAAGAAGAGAGTTCGAATGGCAAAAGGATTGAACATCAGTTGTAAGAAGAGAGTTCGTATGGCAAAAGGATGGAACATCAGTTGTAAGAAGAGAGTTCGTACGGTAAAAAGATTGAACATCAGTTGTAAGAAGAGAGTTCGTATGGCATAAGGAATGGAACATCAGTTGTAAGAAGAGAGTTCGTATGGCAAAAGGATGGATCATCAGTTGTAAGAAGAGAGTTCGTACGGTAAAAGGATGGAACATCAGTTGTAAGAAGAGAGTTCGTATGGCAAAAGGATGGAACATCAGTTGTAAGAAGAGAGTTCGTACGGTAAAAGGATGTAACATCAGTTGTAAGAAGAGAGTTCGTATGGCATAAGGAATGGAACATCAGTTGTAAGAAGAGAGTTCGTATGGTAAAAGGATGGAACATCAGTTGTAAGAAGAGAGTTCGTATGGCAAAAGGATGGAACATCAGTTGTAAGAAGAGAGTTCGTACGGTAAAAGGATGTAACATCAGTTGTAAGAAGAGAGTTCGTATGGCATAAGGAATGGAACATCAGTTGTAAGAAGAGAGTTCGTATTGCAAAAGGATGGAACATCAGTTGTAAGAAGAGAGTTCGTACGGTAAAAGGATGGAACATCAGTTGTAAGAAGAGAGTTCGTACGGTAAAAGGATGGAACATCAGTTGTAAGAAGAGAGTTCGTACGGTAAAAGGATGGAACATCAGTTGTAAGAAGAGAGTTCGTACGGTAAAAGGATGGAACATCAGTTGTAAGAAGAGAGTTCGTATGGCAAAAGGATGGAACATCAGTTGTAAGAAGAGATTTCGTATGGCAAAAGGATGGAACATCAGTTGTAAGAAGAGAGTTCGTATTGGTCAAAGGACAGAACATCAGTTGTAAGAAGAGAGTTCGTATGGCAAAAGGATTGAACATCAGTTGTAAGAAGAGAGTTCGTATGGTAAAAGGATTGAACATCAGTTGTAAGAAGAGATTTCGTATGGTAAAAGGATTGAACATCAGTTGTAAGAAGAGATTTCGTATGGTAAAAGGATTGAACATCAGTTGTGAGAAGAGAGTTCGTATGGTAAAAGGATTGAACATCAGTTGTAAGAAGAGAGTTCGTATGGCAAAAGGATTGAACATCAGTTGTAAGAAGAGATTTCGTATGGTAAAAGGATTGAACATCAGTTGTGAGAAGAGAGTTCGTATGCTAAAAGGATTGAACATCAGTTGTAAGAAGAGATTTCGTATGGTAAAAGGATTGAACATCAGTTGTAAGAAGAGATTTCGTATGGTAAAAGGATGGAACATCAGTTGTAAGAAGAGAGTTCGTATGGTAAAAGGATTGAACATCAGTTGTGAGAAGAGAGTTCGTATGGTAAAAGGATTGAACATCAGTTGTAAGAAGAGATTTCGTATGGTAAAAGGATTGAACATCAGTTGTAAGAAGAGAGTTCGTATGGTAAAAGGATTGAACATCAGTTGTAAGAAGAGAGTTCGTATGGTAAAAGGATTGAACATCAGTTGTAAGAAGAGAGTTCGTATGGCAAAAGGATGGAACATCAGTTGTAAGAAGAGTGTTCGTATGGTAAAAGGATTGAACATCAGTTGTAAGAAGAGAGTTCGTACGGTAAAAGGATTGAACATCAGTTGTAAGAAGAGAGTTCGTATGGCAAAAGGATTGAACATCAGTTGTAAGAAGAGATTTCGTATGGTAAAAGGATTGAACATCAGTTGTAAGAAGAGATTTCGTATGGTAAAAGGATTGAACATCAGTTGTAAGAAGAGATTTCGTATGGCAAAAGGATGGAACATCAGTTGTAAGAAGAGATTTCGTATGGCAAAAGGATGGAACATCAGTTGTAAGAAGAGAGTTCGTATGGCAAAAGGATTGAACATCACTTGTAAGAAGAGTGTTCGTATGGTAAAAGGATTGAACATCAGTTGTAAGAAGAGAGTTCGTATGGTAAAAGGATTGAACATCAGTTGTAAGAAGAGAGTTCGTATGGCAAAAGGATTGAACATCACTTGTAAGAAGAGTGTTCGTATGGTAAAAGGATTGAACATCAGTTGTAAGAAGAGAGTTCGTATGGCAAAAGGATTGAAGATCACTTGTAAGAAGAGTGTTCGTATGGTAAAAGGATTGAACATCAGTTGTAAGAAGAGAGTTCGTATGGTAAAAGGATTGAACATCAGTTGTAAGAAGAGAGTTCGTATGGTAAAAGGATTGAACATCACTTGTAAGAAGAGATTTCGTATGGTAAAAGGATTGAACATCAGTTGTAAGAAGAGAGTTCGTATGGTAAAAGGATTGAACATCAGTTGTAAGAAGAGAGTTCGTATGGTAAAAGGATTGAACATCAGTTGTAAGAAGAGAGTTCGTACGGTAAAAGGATTGAACATCAGTTGCAAGAAGAGAGTTCGTATGGTAAAAGGATTGAACATCAGTTGTAAGAAGAGAGTTCGTACGGTAAAAGGATTGAACATCACTTGTAAGAAGAGTGTTCGTATGGTAAAAGGATTGAACATCAGTTGTAAGGAGAGAGTTCGTATGGTAAAAGGATTGAACATCAGTTGTAAGAAGAGTGTTCGTATGGTAAAAGGATGGAACATCAGTTGTAAGAAGAGTGTTCGTATGGTAAAAGGATTGAACATCACTTGTAAGAAGAGTGTTCGTATGGTAAAAGGATTGAACATCAGTTGTAAGAAGAGAGTTCGTATGGTAAAAGGATTGAACATCACTTGTAAGAAGAGTGTTCGTATGGTAAAAGGATTGAACATCAGTTGTAAGAAGAGAGTTCGCATGGTAAAAGGATTGAACATCACTTGTAAGAAGAGTGTTCGTATGGTAAAAGGATTGAACATCAGTTGTAAGAAGAGAGTTCGTATGGTAAAAGGATTGAACATCAGTTGTAAGAAGAGAGTTCGTATGGCAAAAGGATTGAACATCACTTGTAAGAAGAGTGTTCTTATGGTAAAAGGATTGAACATCAGTTGTAAGAAGAGAGTTCATATGGTAAAAGGATTGAACATCAGTTGTAAGAAGAGAGTTCGTATGGCAAAAGGATTGAACATCACTTGTAAGAAGAGTGTTCGTATGGTAAAAGGATTGAACATCAGTTGTAAGAAGAGAGATCGTATGGCAAAAGGATTGAACATCAGTTGTAAGAAGAGAGTTCGTATGGCAAAAGGATTGAACATCACTTGTAAGAAGAGTGTTCGTATGGTAAAAGGATTGAACATCACTTGTAAGAAGAGATTTCGTATGGTAAAAGGATTGAACATCAGTTGTAAGAAGAGATTTCGTATGGCAAAAGGATGGAACATCAGTTGTAAGAAGAGAGTTCGTATGGTAAAAGGATTGAACATCAGTTGTAAGAAGAGAGTTCGTACGGTAAAAGGATTGAACATCAGTTGTAAGAAGAGATTTCGTATGGCAAAAGGATTGAACATCAGTTGTAAGAAGAGATTTCGTATGGTAAAAGGATTGAACATCAGTTGTAAGAAGAGATTTCGTATGGTAAAAGGATTGAACATCAGTTGTAAGAAGAGATTCCGTATGGCAAAAGGATGGAACATCAGTTGTAAGAAGAGAGTTCGTATTGGTCAAAGGACAGAACATCAGTTGTAAGAAGAGAGTTCGTATGGCAAAAGGATTGAACATCAGTTGTAAGAAGAGAGTTCGTATGGTAAAAGGATTGAACATCAGTTGTAAGAAGAGATTTCGTACAGTAAAAGGATTGAACATCAGTTGTAAGAAGAGATTTCGTATGGTAAAAGGATTGAACATCAGTTGTAAGAAGAGAGTTCGTATGGCAAAAGGATTGAACATCAGTTGTAAGAAGAGATTTCGTATGGTAAAAGGATTGAACATCAGTTGTGAGAAGAGAGTTCGTATGCTAAAAGGATTGAACATCAGTTGTAAGAAGAGATTTCGTATGGTAAAAGGATTGAACATCAGTTGTAAGAAGAGATTTCGTATGGTAAAAGGATGGAACATCAGTTGTAAGAAGAGAGTTCGTATGGTAAAAGGATTGAACATCAGTTGTGAGAAGAGAGTTCGTATGGTAAAAGGATTGAACATCAGTTGTAAGAAGAGATTTCGTATGGTAAAAGGATTGAACATCAGTTGTAAGAAGAGAGTTCGTATGGTAAAAGGATTGAACATCAGTTGTAAGAAGAGAGTTCGTATGGTAAAAGGATTGAACATCAGTTGTAAGAAGAGAGTTCGTATGGCAAAAGGATGGAACATCAGTTGTAAGAAGAGTGTTCGTATGGTAAAAGGATTGAACATCAGTTGTAAGAAGAGAGTTCGTACGGTAAAAGGATTGAACATCAGTTGTAAGAAGAGAGTTCGTATGGCAAAAGGATTGAACATCAGTTGTAAGAAGAGATTTCGTATGGTAAAAGGATTGAACATCAGTTGTAAGAAGAGATTTCGTATGGTAAAAGGATTGAACATCAGTTGTAAGAAGAGATTTCGTATGGCAAAAGGATGGAACATCAGTTGTAAGAAGAGATTTCGTATGGCAAAAGGATGGAACATCAGTTGTAAGAAGAGAGTTCGTATGGCAAAAGGATTGAACATCACTTGTAAGAAGAGTGTTCGTATGGTAAAAGGATTGAACATCAGTTGTAAGAAGAGAGTTCGTATGGTAAAAGGATTGAACATCAGTTGTAAGAAGAGAGTTCGTATGGCAAAAGGATTGAACATCACTTGTAAGAAGAGTGTTCGTATGGTAAAAGGATTGAACATCAGTTGTAAGAAGAGAGTTCGTATGGCAAAAGGATTGAAGATCACTTGTAAGAAGAGTGTTCGTATGGTAAAAGGATTGAACATCAGTTGTAAGAAGAGAGTTCGTATGGTAAAAGGATTGAACATCAGTTGTAAGAAGAGAGTTCGTATGGCAAAAGGATTGAACATCAGTTGTAAGAAGAGAGTTCGTACGGTAAAAGGATTGAACATCAGTTGTAAGAAGAGAGTTCGTATGGCAAAAGGATTGAACATCACTTGTAAGAAGAGTGTTCGTATGGCAAAAGGATTGAACATCAGTTGTAAGAAGAGAGTTCGTATGGTAAAAGGATTGAACATCAGTTGTAAGAAGAGAGTTCGTATGGTAAAAGGATTGAACATCACTTGTAAGAAGAGATTTCGTATGGTAAAAGGATTGAACATCAGTTGTAAGAAGAGAGTTCGTATGGTAAAAGGATTGAACATCAGTTGTAAGAAGAGAGTTCGTATGGTAAAAGGATTGAACATCAGTTGTAAGAAGAGAGTTCGTACGGTAAAAGGATTGAACATCAGTTGTAAGAAGAGAGTTCCTATGGTAAAAGGATTGAACATCAGTTGTAAGAAGAGAGTTCGTACGGTAAAAGGATTGAAAATCACTTGTAAGAAGAGTGTTCGTATGGTAAAAGGATTGAACATCAGTTGTAAGGAGAGAGTTCGTATGGTAAAAGGATTGAACATCAGTTGTAAGAAGAGTGTTCGTATGGTAAAAGGATGGAACATCAGTTGTAAGAAGAGAGTTCGTATGGTAAAAGGATTGAACATCACTTGTAAGAAGAGTGTTCGTATGGTAAAAGGATTGAACATCAGTTGTAAGAAGAGAGTTCGTATGGTAAAAGGATTGAACATCACTTGTAAGAAGAGTGTTCGTATGGTAAAAGGATTGAACATCAGTTGTAAGAAGAGAGTTCGTATGGTAAAAGGATTGAACATCACTTGTAAGAAGAGTGTTCGTATGGTAAAAGGATTGAACATCAGTTGTAAGAAGAGAGTTCGTATGGTAAAAGGATTGAACATCAGTTGTAAGAAGAGAGTTCGTATGGCAAAAGGATTGAACATCACTTGTAAGAAGAGTGTTCTTATGGTAAAAGGATTGAACATCAGTTGTAAGAAGAGAGTTCATATGGTAAAAGGATTGAACATCAGTTGTAAGAAGAGAGTTCGTATGGCAAAAGGATTGAACATCACTTGTAAGAAGAGTGTTCGTATGGTAAAAGGATTGAACATCAGTTGTAAGAAGAGAGTTCATATGGCAAAAGGATTGAACATCAGTTGTAAGAAGAGAGTTCGTATGGCAAAAGGATTGAACATCACTTGTAAGAAGAGTGTTCGTATGGTAAAAGGATTGAACATCACTTGTAAGAAGAGATTTCGTATGGTAAAAGGATTGAACATCAGTTGTAAGAAGAGATTTCGTATGGCAAAAGGATGGAACATCAGTTGTAAGAAGAGAGTTCGTATGGTAAAAGGATTGAACATCAGTTGTAAGAAGAGAGTTCGTACGGTAAAAGGATTGAACATCAGTTGTAAGAAGAGATTTCGTATGGCAAAAGGATTGAACATCAGTTGTAAGAAGAGATTTCGTATGGTAAAAGGATTGAACATCAGTTGTAAGAAGAGATTTCGTATGGTAAAAGGATTGAACATCAGTTGTAAGAAGAGATTCCGTATGGCAAAAGGATGGAACATCAGTTGTAAGAAGAGAGTTCGTATTGGTCAAAGGACAGAACATCAGTTGTGAGAAGAGAGTTCGTATGGCAAAAGGATTGAACATCAGTTGTAAGAAGAGAGTTCGTATGGTAAAAGGATTGAACATCAGTTGTAAGAAGAGATTTCGTACAGTAAAAGGATTGAACATCAGTTGTAAGAAGAGATTTCGTATGGTAAAAAGATTGAACATCAGTTGTAAGAAGAGAGTTCGTATGGTAAAAGGATTGAACATCAGTTGTAAGAAGAGATTTCGTATGGTAAAAGGATTGAACATCAGTTGTAAGAAGAGATTTCGTATGGCAAAAGGATGGAACATCAGTTGTAAGAAGAGAGTTCGTATTGGTCAAAGGACAGAACATCAGTTGTAAGAAGAGAGTTCGTATGGCAAAAGGATTGAACATCAGTTGTGAGAAGAGAGTTCGTATTGTAAAAGGATTGAACATCAGTTGTAAGAAGAGATTTCGTATGGTAAAAGGATTGAACATCAGTTGTAAGAAGAGATTTCGTATGGTTAAAGGATTGAACATCAGTTGTGAGAAGAGAGTTCGTATGGTAAAAGGATTGAACATCAGTTGTAAGAAGAGAGTTCGTATGGCAAAAGGATTGAACATCAGTTGTAAGAAGAGAGTTCGTATGGCAAAAGGATTGAACATCAGTTGTGAGAAGAGAGTTCGTATTGTAAAAGGATTGAACATCAGTTGTAAGAAGAGATTTCGTATGGTAAAAGGATTGAACATCAGTTGTAAGAAGAGAGTTCGTATGGCAAAATGATTGAACATCAGTTGTAAGAAGAGAGTTCGTATGGTAAAAGGATTGAACATCAGTTGTAAGAAGAGAGTTCGTATGGCAAAAGGATTGAACATCAGTTGTAAGAAGAGAGTTCGTATGGTAAAAGGATTGAACATCAGTTGTAAGAAGAGATTTCGTACAGTAAAAGGATTTAACATCAGTTGTAAGAAGAGATTTCGTATGGTAAAAGGATTGAACATCAGTTGTAAGAAGAGAGTTCGTATGGTAAAAGGATTGAACATCAGTTGTAAGAAGAGATTTCGTATGGTAAAAGGATTGAACATCAGTTGTAAGAAGAGATTTCGTATGGCAAAAGGATGGAACATCAGTTGTAAGAAGAGAGTTCGTATTGGTCAAAGGACAGAACATCAGTTGTAAGAAGAGAGTTCGTATGGCAAAAGGATTGAACATCAGTTTTCTGAGAAGAGAGTTCGTATGGTAAAAGGATTGAACATCAGTTGTAAGAAGAGATTTCGTATGGTAAAAGGATTGAACATCAGTTGTAAGAAGAGATTTCGTATGGTAAAAGGATTGAACATCAGTTGTGAGAAGAGAGTTCGTATGGTAAAAGGATTGAACATCAGTTGTAAGAAGAGAGTTCGTATGGCAAAAGGATTGAACATCAGTTGTAAGAAGAGATTTCGTATGGTAAAAGGATTGAACATCAGTTGTGAGAAGAGAGTTCGTATGGTAAAAGGATTGAACATCAGTTGTAAGAAGAGATTTCGTATGGTAAAAGGATTGAACATCAGTTGTAAGAAGAGATTTCGTATGGTAAAAGGATTGAACATCAGTTGTAAGAAGAGAGTTCGTATGGCAAAATGATTGAACATCAGTTGTAAGAAGAGAGTTCGTATGGTAAAAGGATTGAACATCAGTTGTAAGAAGAGAGTTCGTATGGCAAAAGGATTGAACATCAGTTGTAAGAAGAGAGTTCGTACGGTAAAAGGATGGAACATCAGTTGTAAGAAGAGAGTTCGTACGGTAAAAGGATGGAACATCAGTTGTAAGAAGAGAGTTCGTACGGTAAAAGGATTGAACATATGTTGTAAGAAGAGAGTTCGTATGGCAAAAGGATGGAACATCAGTTGTAAGAAGAGAGTTCGTATGGCAAAAGTATTGAACATCAGTTGTAAGAAGAGAGTTCGTACGGTAAAAGGATTGAACATCAGTTGTAAGAAGAGAGTTCGTATGGCAAAAGGATGGAATATCAGTTGTAAGAAGAGAGTTCGTATGGTAAAAGGATTGAACATCAGTTGTAAGAAGAGAGTTCGTACGGTAAAAGGATGGAACATCAGTTGTAAGAAGAGAGTTCGTACGGTAAAAGGATGGAACATCAGTTGTAAGAAGAGAGTTCGTATGGTAAAAGGATGGAACATCAGTTGTAAGAAGAGAGTTCGTACGGTAAAAGGATGGAACATCAGTTGTAAGAAGAGAGTTCGTATGGCAAAAGGATGGAACATCAGTTGTAAGAAGAGAGTTCGTACGGTAAAAGGATGGAACATCAGTTGTAAGAAGAGAGTTCGTATGGTAAAAGGATGGAACATCAGTTGTAAGAAGAGAGTTCGTATGGCAAAAGGATGGAACATCAGTTGTAAGAAGAGAGTTTGTATGGCAAAAGGATTGAACATCAGTTTTAAGAAGAGAGTTCGTATGGCAAAAGGATGGAACATCAGTTGTGAGAAGAGAGTTCGTACGGTAAAAGGATGGAACATCAGTTGTAAGAATAGAGTTCGTATGGCAAAAGGATTGAACATCAGATGTAAGAAGAGAGTTCGTATGGCAAAAGGATGGAACATCAGTTGTAAGAAGAGAGTTCGTACGGTAAAAGGATGGAACATCAGTTGTAAGAAGAGAGTTCGTACGGTAAAAGGATGGAACATCAGTTGTAAGAAGAGAGTTCGTATGGCAAAAGGATGGAACATCAGTTGTAAGAAGAGAGTTCGTACGGTAAAAGGATGTAACATCAGTTGTAAGAAGAGAGTTCGTATGGCATAAGGAATGGAACATCAGTTGTAAGAAGAGAGTTCGTATGGCAAAAGGATGGAACATCAGTTGTAAGAAGAGAGTTCGTACGGTAAAAGGATGTAACATCAGTTGTAAGAAGAGAGTTCGTACGGTAAAAGGATTGAACATCAGTTGTAAGAAGAGAGTTCGTATGGCATAAGGAATGGAACATCAGTTGTAAGAAGAGAGTTCGAATGGCAAAAGGATTGAACATCAGTTGTAAGAAGAGAGTTCGTATGGCAAAAGGATGGAACATCAGTTGTAAGAAGAGAGTTCGTACGGTAAAAAGATTGAACATCAGTTGTAAGAAGAGAGTTCGTATGGCATAAGGAATGGAACATCAGTTGTAAGAAGAGAGTTCGTATGGCAAAAGGATGGAACATCAGTTGTAAGAAGAGAGTTCGTACGGTAAAAGGATGGAACATCAGTTGTAAGAAGAGAGTTCGTATGGCAAAAGGATGGAACATCAGTTGTAAGAAGAGAGTTCGTACGGTAAAAGGATGTAACATCAGTTGTAAGAAGAGAGTTCGTATGGCATAAGGAATGGAACATCAGTTGTAAGAAGAGAGTTCGTATTGCAAAAGGATGGAACATCAGTTGTAAGAAGAGAGTTCGTACGGTAAAAGGATGTAACATCAGTTGTAAGAAGAGAGTTCGTACGGTAAAAGGATGGAACATCAGTTGTAAGAAGAGAGTTCGTACGGTAAAAGGATGGAACATCAGTTGTAAGAAGAGAGTTCGTACGGTAAAAGGATGGAACATCAGTTGTAAGAAGAGAGTTCGTATGGCAAAAGGATGGAACATCAGTTGTAAGAAGAGAGTTCGTACGGTAAAAGGATGTAACATCAGTTGTAAGAAGAGAGTTCGTATGGCATAAGGAATGGAACATCAGTTGTAAGAAGAGAGTTCGTATGGCAAAAGGATGGAACATCAGTTGTAAGAAGAGAGTTCGTACGGTAAAAGGATGGAACAGCAGTTGTAAGAAGAGAGTTCGTATTGGTCAAAGGACAGAACATCAGTTGTAAGAAGAGAGTTCGTATGGCAAAAGGATTGAACATCAGTTGTGAGAAGAGAATTCGTATGGTAAAAGGATTGAACATCAGTTGTAAGAAGAGATTTCGTATGGTAAAAGGATTGAACATCAGTTGTAAGAAGAGATTTCGTATGGTAAAAGGATTGAACATCAGTTGTGAGAAGAGAGTTCGTATGGTAAAAGGATTGAACATCAGTTGTAAGAAGAGAGTTCGTATGGCAAAAGGATTGAACATCAGTTGTAAGAAGAGATTTCGTATGGTAAAAGGATTGAACATCAGTTGTGAGAAGAGAGTTCGTATGGTAAAAGGATTGAACATCAGTTGTAAGAAGAGATTTCGTATGGTAAAAGGATTGAACATCAGTTGTAAGAAGAGATTTCGTATGGTAAAAGGATTGAACATCAGTTGTAAGAAGAGAGTTCGTATGGCAAAAGGATTGAACATCAGTTGTAAGAAGAGAGTTCGTATGGTAAAAGGATTGAACATCAGTTGTAAGAAGAGAGTTCGTATGGCAAAAGGATTGAACATCAGTTGTAAGAAGAGAGTTCGTACGGTAAAAGGATGGAACATCAGTTGTAAGAAGAGAGTTCGTACGGTAAAAGGATGGAACATCAGTTGTAAGAAGAGAGTTCGTACGGTAAAAGGATTGAACATCTGTTGTAAGAAGAGAGTTCGTATGGCAAAAGGATGGAACATCAGTTGTAAGAAGAGAGTTCGTATGGCAAAAGGATTGAACATCAGTTGTAAGAAGAGAGTTCGTATGGCAAAAGGATGGAACATCAGTTGTAAGAAGAGAGTTCGTATGGCAAAAGGATGGAATATCAGTTGTAAGAAGAGAGTTCGTATGGTAAAAGGATTGAACATCAGTTGTAAGAAGAGAGTTCGTACGGTAAAAGGATGGAACATCAGTTGTAAGAAGAGAGTTCGTACGGTAAAAGGATGGAACATCAGTTGTAAGAAGAGAGTTCGTATGGTAAAAGGATGGAACATCAGTTGTAAGAAGAGAGTTCGTACGGTAAAAGGATGGAACATCAGTTGTAAGAAGAGAGTTCGTATGGCAAAAGGATGGAACATCAGTTGTAAGAAGAGAGTTCGAACGGTAAAAGGATGGAACATCAGTTTTAAGAAGAGAGTTCGTATGGTAAAAGGATGGAACATCAGTTGTAAGAAGAGAGTTCGTATGGCAAAAGGATGGAACATCAGTTGTAAGAAGAGAGTTTGTATGGCAAAAGGATTGAACATCAGTGGTAAGAAGAGAGTTCGTATGGCAAAAGGATGGAACATCAGTTGTAAGAAGAGAGTTCGTACGGTAAAAGGATGGAACATCAGTTGTAAGAATAGAGTTCGTATGGCAAAAGGATTGAACATCAGTTGTAAGAAGAGAGTTCGTATGGCAAAAGGATGGAACATCAGTTGTAAGAAGAGAGTTCGTACGGTAAAAGGATGGAACATCAGTTGTAAGAAGAGAGTTCGTACGGTAAAAGGATGGAACATCAGTTGTAAGAAGATAGTTCGTATGGCAAAAGGATGGAACATCAGTTGTAAGAAGAGAGTTCGTACGGTAAAAGGATGTAACATCAGTTGTAAGAAGAGAGTTCGTATGGCATAAGGAATGGAACATCAGTTGTAAGAAGAGAGTTCGTATGGCAAAAGGATGGAACATCAGTTGTAAGAAGAGAGTTCGTACGGTAAAAGGATGTAACATCAGTTGTAAGAAGAGAGTTCGTACGGTAAAAGGATTGAACATCAGTTGTAAGAAGAGAGTTCGTATGGCATAAGGAATGGAACATCAGTTGTAAGAAGAGAGTTCGAATGGCAAAAGGATTGAACATCAGTTGTAAGAAGAGAGTTCGTATGGCAAAAGGATGGAACATCATTTGTAAGAAGAGAGTTCGTACGGTAAAAAGATTGAACATCAGTTGTAAGAAGAGACTTCGTATGGCATAAGGAATGGAACATCAGTTGTAAGAAGAGAGTTCGTATGGCAAAAGGATGGAACATCAGTTGTAAGAAGAGAGTTCGTACGGTAAAAGGATGGAACATCAGTTGTAAGAAGAGAGTTCGTATGGCAAAAGGATGGAACATCAGTTGTAAGAAGAGAGTTCGTACGGTAAAAGGATGTAACATCAGTTGTAAGAAGAGAGTTCGTATGGCATAAGGAATGGAACATCAGTTGTAAGAAGAGAGTTCGTATGGCAAAAGGATGGAACATCAGTTGTAAGAAGAGAGTTCGTACGGTAAAAGGATGGAACATCAGTTGTAAGAAGAGAGTTCGTACGGTAAAAGGATGGAACATCAGTTGTAAGAAGAGAGTTCGTACGGTAAAAGGATGGAACATCAGTTGTAAGAAGAGAGTTCGTACGGTAAAGGGATGGAACATCAGTTGTAAGAAGAGAGTTCGTATGGCAAAAGGATGGAACATCAGTTGTAAGAAGAGAGTTCGTACGGTAAAAGGATGTAACATCAGTTGTAAGAAGAGAGTTCGTATGGCATAAGGAATGGAACATCAGTTGTAAGAAGAGAGTTCGTATGGCAAAAGGATGGAACATCAGTTGTAAGAAGAGAGTTCGTACGGTAAAATGTTGGAACAGCAGTTGTAAGAAGAGAGTTCGTATGGCAAAAGGATGGAACATCAGTTGTAAGAAGAGAGTTCGTACGGTAAAAGGATGTAACATCAGTTGTAAGAAGAGAGTTCGTACGGTAAAAGGATGTAACATCAGTTGTAAGAAGAGAGTTCGTACGGTAAAAGGATGGAACATCAGTTGTAAGAAGAGAGTTCGTACGGTAAAAGGATGGAACATCAGTTGTAAGAAGAGAGTTCGTACGGTAAAAGGATGGAACATCAGTTGTAAGAAGAGAGTTCGTACGGTAAAAGGATTGAACATCAGTTGTAAGAAGAGAGTTCGTATGGCAAAAGGATTGAACATCAGTTCTAAGAAGAGATTTCGCATGGTAAAAGGATTGAACATCAGTTGTAAGAAGAGATTTCGTATGGTAAAAGGATTGAACATCAGTTGTAAGAAGAGAGTTCGTATGGCATAAGGAATGGAACATCAGTTGTAAGAAGAGAGTTCGAATGGCAAAAGGATTGAACATCAGTTGTAAGAAGAGAGTTCGTATGGCAAAAGGATGGAACATCATTTGTAAGAAGAGAGTTCGTACGGTAAAAAGATTGAACATCAGTTGTAAGAAGAGAGTTCGTATGGCATAAGGAATGGAACATCAGTTGTAAGAAGAGAGTTCGTATGGCAAAAGGATGGAACATCAGTTGTAAGAAGAGAGTTCGTACGGTAAAAGGATGGAACATCAGTTGTAAGAAGAGAGTTCGTATGGCAAAAGGATGGAACATCAGTTGTAAGAAGAGAGTTCGTACGGTAAAAGGATGTAACATCAGTTGTAAGAAGAGAGTTCGTATGGCATAAAGAATGGAACATCAGTTGTAAGAAGAGAGTTCGTATGGCAAAAGGATGGAACATCAGTTGTAAGAAGAGAGTTCGTACGGTAAAAGGATGGAACAGCAGTTGTAAGAAGAGAGTTCGTATGGCAAAAGGATGGAACATCAGTTGTAAGAAGAGAGTTCGTACGGTAAAAGGATGTAACATCAGTTGTAAGAAGAGAGTTCGTACGGTAAAAGGATGTAACATCAGTTGTAAGAAGAGAGTTCGTACGGTAAAAGGATGGAACATCAGTTGTAAGAAGAGAGTTCGTACGGTAAAAGGATGGAACATCAGTTGTAAGAAGAGAGTTCGTACGGTAAAAGGATGGAACATCAGTTGTAAGAAGAGATTTCGCATGGTAAAAGGATTGAACATCAGTTGTAAGAAGAGATTTCGTATGGTAAAAGGATTGAACATCAGTTGTAAGAAGAGATTTCGTATGGTAAAAGGATTGAACATCAGTTGTAAGAAGAGAGTTCGTACGGTAAAAGGATTGAACATCAGTTGTAAGAAGAGAGTTCGTACGGTAAAAGGATTGAACATCAGTTGTAAGAAGAGAGTTCGTATGGCAAAAGGATTGAACATCAGTTGTAAGAAGAGATTTCGTATGGTAAAAGGATTGAACATCAGTTGTAAGAAGAGATTTCGTATGGTAAAAGGATTGAACATCAGTTGTAAGAAGAGATTTCGTATGGTAAAACGATTGAACATCAGTTGTAAGAAGAGATTTCGTATGGTAAAAGGATTGAACATCAGTTGTAAGAAGAGAGTTCGTACGGTAAAAGGATTGAACATCAGTTGTAAGAAGAGAGTTCGTATGGCAAAAGGATTGAACATCAGTTGTAAGAAGAGATTTCGTAAGGTAAAAGGATTGAACATCAGTTGTAAGAAGAGATTTTGTATGGTAAAAGGATTGAACATCAGTTGTAAGAAGAGATTTCGTATGGTAAAAGGATTGAACATCAGTTGTAAGAAGAGAGTTCGTACGGTAAAAGGATTGAACATCAGTTGTAAGAAGAGAGTTCGTATGGCAAAAGGATTGAACATCAGTTGTAAGAAGAGATTTCGTATGGTAAAAGGATTGAACATCAGTTGTAAGAAGAGAGTTCGTATGGCAAAAGGATTGAACATCAGTTGTAAGAAGAGAGTTCGTATGGTAAAAGGATTGAACGTCAGTTGTAAGAAGAGAGTTCGTATGGCAAAAGGATTGAACATCAGTTGTAAGAAGAGAGTTCGTACGGTAAAAGGATGGAACATCAGTTGTAAGAAGAGAGTTCGTACGGTAAAAGGATGGAACATCAGTTGTAAGAAGAGAGTTCGTACGGTAAAAGGATGGAACATCAGTTGTAAGAAGAGAGTTCGTACGGTAAAAGGATGGAACATCAGTTGTAAGAAGAGAGTTCGTATGGTAAAAGGATGGAACATCAGTTGTAAGAAGAGAGTTCGTACGGTAAAAGGATGGAACATCAGTTGTAAGAAGAGAGTTCGTATGGCAAAAGGATGGAACATCAGTTGTAAGAAGAGAGTTCGTACGGTAAAAGGATGGAACATCAGTTGTAAGAAGAGAGTTCGTATGGTAAAAGGATGGAACATCAGTTGTAAGAAGAGAGTTCGTATGGCAAAAGGATGGAACATCAGTTGTAAGAAGAGAGTTTGTATGGCAAAAGGATTGAACATCAGTTGTAAGAAGAGAGTTCAAATGGCAAAAGGATGGAACATCAGTTGTAAGAAGAGAGTTCGTACGGTAAAAGGATTGAACATCAGTTGTAAGAAGAGAGTTCGTATGGCAAAAGGATTGAACATCAGTTGTAAGAAGAGATTTCGTATGGTAAAAGGATTGAACATCACTTGTAAGAAGAGATTTCGTATGGTAAAAGGATTGAACATCAGTTGTAAGAAGAGATTTCGTATGGTAAAAGGATTGAACATCAGTTGTAAGAAGAGATTTCGTATGGTAAAAGGATTGAACATCAGTTGTAAGAAGAGAGTTCGTACGGTAAAAGGATTGAACATCAGTTGTAAGAAGAGAGTTCGTATGGCAAAAGGATTGAACATCAGTTGTAAGAAGAGATTTCGTAAGGTAAAAGGATTGAACATCAGTTGTAAGAAGAGATTTCGTATGGTAAAAAAATTGAACATCAGTTGTAAGAAGAGATTTCGTATGGTAAAAGGATTGAACATCAGTTGTAAGAAGAGAGTTCGTACGGTAAAAGGATTGAACATCAGTTGTAAGAAGAAAGTTCGTATGGCAAAAGGATTGAACATCAGTTGTAAGAAGAGATTTCGTATGGTAAAAGGATTGAACATCAGTTGTAAGAAGAGAGTTCGTATGGCAAAAGGATTGAACATCAGTTGTAAGAAGAGAGTTCGTATGGTAAAAGGATTGAACATCAGTTGTAAGAAGAGAGTTCGTATGGCAAAAGGATTGAACATCAGTTGTAAGAAGAGAGTTCGTACGGTAAAAGGATGGAACATCAGTTGTAAGAAGAGAGTTCGTACGGTAAAAGGATGGAACATCAGTTGTAAGAAGAGAGTTCGTACGGTAAAAGGATGGAACATCAGTTGTAAGAAGAGAGTTCGTACGGCAAAAGGATGGAACATCAGTTGTAAGAAGAGAGTTCGTATGGTAAAAGGACGGAACATCAGTTGTAAGAAGAGAGTTCGTACGGTAAAAGGATGGAACATCAGTTGTAAGAAGAGAGTTCGTATGGCAAAAGGATGGAACATCAGTTGTAAGAAGAGAGTTCGTACGGTAAAAGGATGGAACATCAGTTGTAAGAAGAGAGTTCGTATGGTAAATGGATGGAACATCAGTTGTAAGAAGAGAGTTCGTATGGCAAAAGGATGGAACATCAGTTGTAAGAAGAGAGTTTGTATGGCAAAAGGATTGAACATCAGTTGTAAGAAGAGAGTTCGAATGGCAAAAGGATGGAACATCAGTTGTAAGAAGAGAGTTCGTACGGTAAAAGGATGGAACATCAGTTGTAAGAATAGAGTTCGTATGGCAAAAGGATTGAACATCAGTTGTAAGAAGAGAGTTCGTATGGCAAAAGGATGGAACATCAGTTGTAAGAAGAGAGTTCGTACGGTAAAAGGATGGAACATCAGTTGTAAGAAGAGAGTTCGTATGGCAAAAGGATTGAACATCAGTTGTAAGAAGAGAGTTCGTACGGTAAAAGGATGGAACATCAGTTGTAAGAAGAGAGTTCGTATGGCAAAAGGATTGAACATCAGTTGTAAGAAGAGAGTTCGTATGGCAAAAGGATGGAACATCAGTTGTAAGAAGAGAGTTCGTACGGTAAAAGGATGGAACATCAGTTGTAAGAAGAGATTTCGTATGGCATAAGGAATGGAACATCAGTTGTAAGAAGAGAGTTCGTATGGCAAAAGGATGGAACATCAGTTGTAAGAAGAGAGTTCGTACGGTAAAAGGATGTAACATCAGTTGTAAGAAGAGAGTTCGTACGGTAAAAGGATGGAACATCAGTTGTAAGAAGAGAGTTCGTATGGCAAAAGGATGGAACATCAGTTGTAAGAAGAGAGTTCGTACGGTAAAAGGATGTAACATCAGTTGTAAGAAGAGAGTTCGTATGGCATAAGGAATGGAACATCAGTTGTAAGAAGAGAGTTCGTATGGCAAAAGGATGGAACATCAGTTGTAAGAAGAGAGTTCGTACGGTAAAAGGATGTAACATCAGTTGTAAGAAGAGAGTTCGTACGGTAAAAGGATTGAACATCAGTTGTAAGAAGAGAGTTCGTATGGCATAAGGAATGGAACATCAGTTGTAAGAAGAGAGTTCGAATGGCAAAAGGATTGAACATCAGTTGTAAGAAGAGAGTTCGTATGGCAAAAGGATGGAACATCAGTTGTAAGAAGAGAGTTCGTACGGTAAAAGGATTGAACATCAGTTGTAAGAAGAGAGTTCGTATGGCATAAGGAATGGAACATCAGTTGTAAGAAGAGAGTTCGTATGGCAAAAGGATGGAACATCAGTTGTAAGAAGAGAGTTCGTACGGTAAAAGGATGGAACATCAGTTGTAAGAAGAGAGTTCGTATGGCAAAAGGATGGAACATCAGTTGTAAGAAGAGAGTTCGTACGGTAAAAGGATGGAACATCAGTTGTAAGAAGAGAGTTCGTACGGTAAAAGGATGGAACATCAGTTGTAAGAAGAGAGTTCGTACGGTAAAAGGATGGAACATCAGTTGTAAGAAGAGAGTTCGTATGGCAAAAGGATGGAACATCAGTTGTAAGAAGAGAGTTCGTACGGTAAAAGGATGTAACATCAGTTGTAAGAAGAGAGTTCGTATGGCATAAGGAATGGAACATCAGTTGTAAGAAGAGAGTTCGTATGGCAAAAGGATGGAACATCAGTTGTAAGAAGAGAGTTCGTACGGTAAAAGGATGGAACATCAGTTGTAAGAAGAGAGTTCGTACGGTAAAAGGATGGAACATCAGTTGTAAGAAGAGAGTTCGTACGGTAAAAGGATGGAACATCAGTTGTAAGAAGAGAGTTCGTACGGTAAAAGGATGGAACATCAGTTGTAAGAAGAGAGTTCGTATGGCAAAAGGATGGAACATCAGTTGTAAGAAGAGAGTTCGTACGGTAAAAGGATGTAACATCAGTTGTAAGAAGAGAGTTCGTACGGTAAAAGGATGGAACATCAGTTGTAAGAAGAGAGTTCGTACGGTAAAAGGATGTAACATCAGTTGTAAGAAGAGAGTTCGTACGGTAAAAGGATGTAACATCAGTTGTAAGAAGAGAGTTCGTATGGCATAAGGAATGGAACATCAGTTGTAAGAAGAGAGTTCGTATGGCAAAAGGATGGAACATCAGTTGTAAGAAGAGAGTTCGTGCGGTAAAAGGATGGAACATCAGTTGTAAGAAGAGAGTTCGTATGGCATAAGGAATGGAACATCAGTTGTAAGAAGAGAGTTCGTATGGCAAAAGGATGGAACATCAGTTGTAAGAAGAGAGTTCGTACGGTAAAAGGATGTAACATCAGTTGTAAGAAGAGAGTTCGTATGGCATAAGGAATGGAACATCAGTTGTAAGAAGAGAGTTCGTATGGCAAAAGGATGGAACATCAGTTGTAAGAAGAGAGTTCGTACGGTAAAAGGATGGAACATCAGTTGTAAGAAGAGAGTTCGTACGGTAAAAGGATGGAACATCAGTTGTAAGAAGAGAGTTCGTACGGTAAAAGGATGGAACATCAGTTGTAAGAAGAGAGTTCGTATGGCAAAAGGATGGAACATCAGTTGTAAGAAGAGAGTTCGTACGGTAAAAGGATGTAACATCAGTTGTAAGAAGAGAGTTCGTATGGCATAAGGAATGGAACATCAGTTGTAAGAAGAGAGTTCGTATGGCAAAAGGATGGAACATCAGTTGTACGAAGAGAGTTCGTACGGTAAAAGGATGGAACATCAGTTGTAAGAAGAGAGTTCGTATAGCATAAGGAATGGAACATCAGTTGTAAGAAGAGAGTTCGTACGGTAAAAGGATGGAACATCAGTTGTAAGAAGAGAGTTCGTACGGTAAAAGGATGGAACATCAGTTGTAAGAAGAGAGTTCGTGCGGTAAAAGGATGGAACATCAGTTGTAAGAAGAGAGTTCGTACGGTAAAAGGATGGAACATCAGTTGTAAGAAGAGAGTTCGTACGGTAAAAGGATGGAACATCAGTTGTAAGAAGAGAGTTCGTATGGCAAAAGGATGGAACATCAGTTGTAAGAAGAGAGTTCGTACGGTAAAAGGATGGAACATCAGTTGTAAGAAGAGAGTTCGTATGGCAAAAGGATGGAACATCAGTTGTAAGAAGAGAGTTCGTACGGTAAAAGGATGGAACATCAGTTGTAAGAAGAGAGTTCGTACGGTAAAAGGATGGAACATCAGTTGTAAGAAGAGAGTTCGTACGGTAAAAGGATGGAACATCAGTTGTAAGAAGAGAGTTCGTATGGCAAAAGGATGGAACATCAGTTGTAAGAAGAGAGTTCGTACGGTAAAAGGATGGAACATCAGTTGTAAGAAGAGAGTTCGTATGGCAAAAGGATGGAACATCAGTTGTAAGAAGAGAGTTCGTACGGTAAAAGGATGTAACATCAGTTGTAAGAAGAGAGTTCGTATGGCATAAGGAATGGAACATCAGTTGTAAGAAGAGAGTTCGTATGGAAAAAGGATGGAACATCAGTTGTAAGAAGAGAGTTCGTACGGTAAAAGGATGGAACATCAGTTGTAAGAAGAGAGTTCGTACGGTAAAAGGATGGAACATCAGTTGTAAGAAGAGAGTTCGTACGGTAAAAGGATGGAACATCAGTTGTAAGAAGAGAGTTCGTACGGTAAAAGGATGGAACATCAGTTGTAAGAAGAGAGTTCGTACGGTAAAAGGATGGAACATCAGTTGTAAGAAGAGAGTTCGTACGGTAAAAGGATGGAACATCAGTTGTAAGAAGAGAGTTCGTATGGCAAAAGGATTGAACATCAGTTGTAAGAAGAGAGTTCGTACGGTAAAAGGATGGAACATCAGTTGTAAGAAGAGAGTTCGTACGGTAAAAGGATGGAACATCAGTTGTAAGAAGAGAGTTCGTATGGCAAAAGGATGGAACATCAGTTGTAAGAAGAGAGTTCGTACGGTAAAAGGATGTAACATCAGTTGTAAGAAGAGAGTTCGTATGGCATAAGGAATGGAACATCAGTTGTAAGAAGAGAGTTCGTATGGCAAAAGGATGGAACATCAGTTGTAAGAAGAGAGTTCGTACGGTAAAAGGATGGAACATCAGTTGTAAGAAGAGAGTTCGTACGGTAAAAGGATGGAACATCAGTTGTAAGAAGAGAGTTCGTACGGTAAAAGGATGGAACATCAGTTGTAAGAAGAGAGTTCGTACGGTAAAAGGATGGAACATCAGTTGTAAGAAGAGAGTTCGTATGGCAAAAGGATGGAACATCAGTTGTAAGAAGAGAGTTCGTACGGTAAAAGGATGTAACATCAGTTGTAAGAAGAGAGTTCGTATGGCATAAGGAATGGAACATCAGTTGTAAGAAGAGAGTTCGTATGGCAAAAGGATGGAACATCAGTTGTAAGAAGAGAGTTCGTACGGTAAAAGGATGGAACATCAGTTGTAAGAAGAGAGTTCGTACGGTAAAAGGATGGAACATCAGTTGTAAGAAGAGAGTTCGTACGGTAAAAGGATGGAACATCAGTTGTAAGAAGAGAGTTCGTACGGTAAAAGGATGGAACATCAGTTGTAAGAAGAGAGTTCGTATGGCAAAAGGATGGAACATCAGTTGTAAGAAGAGAGTTCGTACGGTAAAAGGATGTAACATCAGTTGTAAGAAGAGAGTTCGTACGGTAAAAGGATGGAACATCAGTTGTAAGAAGAGAGTTCGTACGGTAAAAGGATGTAACATCAGTTGTAAGAAGAGAGTTCGTACGGTAAAAGGATGTAACATCAGTTGTAAGAAGAGAGTTCGTATGGCATAAGGAATGGAACATCAGTTGTAAGAAGAGAGTTCGTATGGCAAAAGGATGGAACATCAGTTGTAAGAAGAGAGTTCGTGCGGTAAAAGGATGTAACATCAGTTGTAAGAAGAGAGTTCGTATGGCATAAGGAATGGAACATCAGTTGTAAGAAGAGAGTTCGTATGGCAAAAGGATGGAACATCAGTTGTAAGAAGAGAGTTCGTACGGTAAAAGGATGTAACATCAGTTGTAAGAAGAGAGTTCGTATGGCATAAGGAATGGAACATCAGTTGTAAGAAGAGAGTTCGTATGGCAAAAGGATGGAACATCAGTTGTAAGAAGAGAGTTCGTACGGTAAAAGGATGGAACATCAGTTGTAAGAAGAGAGTTCGTATGGCATAAGGAATGGAACATCAGTTGTAAGAAGAGAGTTCGTACGGTAAAAGGATGGAACATCAGTTGTAAGAAGAGAGTTCGTACGGTAAAAGGATGGAACATCAGTTGTAAGAAGAGAGTTCGTACGGTAAAAGGATGTAACATCAGTTGTAAGAAGAGAGTTCGTATGGCATAAGGAATGGAACATCAGTTGTAAGAAGAGAGTTCGTATGGCAAAAGGATGGAACATCAGTTGTAAGAAGAGAGTTCGTGCGGTAAAAGGATGTAACATCAGTTGTAAGAAGAGAGTTCGTATGGCATAAGGAATGGAACATCAGTTGTAAGAAGAGAGTTCGTATGGCAAAAGGATGGAACATCAGTTGTAAGAAGAGAGTTCGTACGGTAAAAGGATGGAACATCAGTTGTAAGAAGAGAGTTCGTATGGCATAAGGAATGGAACATCAGTTGTAAGAAGAGAGTTCGTACGGTAAAAGGATGGAACATCAGTTGTAAGAAGAGAGTTCGTACGGTAAAAGGATGGAACATCAGTTGTAAGAAGAGAGTTCGTACGGTAAAAGGATGTAACATCAGTTGTAAGAAGAGAGTTCGTATGGCATAAGGAATGGAACATCAGTTGTAAGAAGAGAGTTCGTATGGCAAAAGGATGGAACATCAGTTGTAAGAAGAGAGTTCGTACGGTAAAAGGATGTAACATCAGTTGTAAGAAGAGAGTTCGTATGGCATAAGGAATGGAACATCAGTTGTAAGAAGAGAGTTCGTATGGCAAAAGGATGGAACATCAGTTGTAAGAAGAGAGTTCGTGCGGTAAAAGGATGTAACATCAGTTGTAAGAAGAGAGTTCGTATGGCATAAGGAATGGAACATCAGTTGTAAGAAGAGAGTTCGTATGGCAAAAGGATGGAACATCAGTTGTAAGAAGAGAGTTCGTAAGGTAAAAGGATGTAACATCAGTTGTAAGAAGAGAGTTCGTATGGCATAAGGAATGGAACATCAGTTGTAAGAAGAGAGTTCGTACGGTAAAAGGATGGAACATCAGTTGTAAGAAGAGAGTTCGTACGGTAAAAGGATGGAACATCAGTTGTAAGAAGAGAGTTCGTACGGTAAAAGGATGTAACATCAGTTGTAAGAAGAGAGTTCGTACGGTAAAAGGATGTAACATCAGTTGTAAGAAGAGAGTTCGTATGGCATAAGGAATGGAACATCAGTTGTAAGAAGAGAGTTCGTATGGCAAAAGGATGGAACATCAGTTGTACGAAGAGAGTTCGTACGGTAAAAGGATGGAACATCAGTTGTAAGAAGAGAGTTCGTATGGCAAAAGGATGGAACATCAGTTGTAAGAAGAGAGTTCGTGCGGTAAAAGGATGTAACATCAGTTGTAAGAAGAGAGTTCGTACGGTAAAAGGATGGAACATCAGTTGTAAGAAGAGATTTCGTACGGTAAAAGGATGGAACATCAGTTGTAAGAAGAGAGTTCGTATGTCAAAAGGATTGAACATCAGTTGTAAGAAGAGAGTTCGTGCGGTAAAAGGATGTAACATCAGTTGTAAGAAGAGAGTTCGTACGGTAAAAGGATGGAACATCAGTTGTAAGAAGAGAGTTCGTACGGTAAAAGGATGGAACATCAGTTGTAAGAAGAGAGTTCGTACGGTAAAAGGATGGAACATCAGTTGTAAGAAGAGAGTTCGTACGGTAAAAGGATGGAACATCAGTTGTAAGAAGAGAGTTCGTATGGCAAAAGGATGGAACATCAGTTGTAAGAAGAGAGTTCGTACGGTAAAAGGATGTAACATCAGTTGTAAGAAGAGAGTTCGTATGGCATAAGGAATGGAACATCAGTTGTAAGAAGAGAGTTCGTATGGCAAAAGGATGGAACATCAGTTGTAAGAAGAGAGTTCGTGCGGTAAAAGGATGTAACATCAGTTGTAAGAAGAGAGTTCGTATGGCATAAGGAATGGAACATCAGTTGTAAGAAGAGAGTTCGTATGGCAAAAGGATGGAACATCAGTTGTAAGAAGAGAGTTCGTACGGTAAAAGGATGTAACATCAGTTGTAAGAAGAGAGTTCGTATGGCATAAGGAATGGAACATCAGTTGTAAGAAGAGAGTTCGTATGGCAAAAGGATGGAACATCAGTTGTAAGAAGAGAGTTCGTACGGTAAAAGGATGGAACATCAGTTGTAAGAAGAGAGTTCGTATGGCAAAAGGATTGAACATCAGTTGTAAGAAGAGAGTTCGTATGGTAAAAGGATGGAACATCAGTTGTAAGAAGAGAGTTCGTATGGCAAATGGATTGAACATCAGTTGTAAGAAGATAGTTCGTATGGCAAAAGGATTGAACATCAGTTGTAAGAAGAGAGTTCGTACGGTAAAAGGATGGAACATCAGTTGTAAGAAGAGAGTTCGTACGGTAAAAGGATGGAACATCAGTTGTAAGAAGAGAGTTCGTACGGTAAAAGGATGTAACATCAGTTGTAAGAAGAGAGTTCGTACGGTAAAAGGATGTAACATCAGTTGTAAGAAGAGAGTTCGTATGGCATAAGGAATGGAACATCAGTTGTAAGAAGAGAGTTCGTATGGCAAAAGGATGGAACATCAGTTGTACGAAGAGAGTTCGTACGGTAAAAGGATGGAACATCAGTTGTAAGAAGAGAGTTTGTATGGCAAAAGGATGGAACATCAGTTGTAAGAAGAGAGTTCGTGCGGTAAAAGGATGTAACATCAGTTGTAAGAAGAGAGTTCGTACGGTAAAAGGATGGAACATCAGTTGTAAGAAGAGATTTCGTACGGTAAAAGGATTGAACATCAGTTGTAAGAAGAGAGTTCGTATGTCAAAAGGATGGAACATCAGTTGTAAGAAGAGAGTTCGTGCGGTAAAAGGATGTAACATCAGTTGTAAGAAGAGAGTTCGTACGGTAAAAGGATGGAACATCAGTTGTAAGAAGAGAGTTCGTACGGTAAAAGGATGGAACATCAGTTGTAAGAAGAGAGTTCGTACGGTAAAAGGATGGAACATCAGTTGTAAGAAGAGAGTTCGTACGGTAAAAGGATGGAACATCAGTTGTAAGAAGAGAGTTCGTATGGCAAAAGGATGGAACATCAGTTGTAAGTGAGAGTTCGTACGGTAAAAGGATGTAACATCAGTTGTAAGAAGAGAGTTCGTATGGCATAAGGAATGGAACATCAGTTGTAAGAAGAGAGTTCGTATGGCAAAAGGATGGAACATCAGTTGTAAGAAGAGAGTTCGTACGGTAAAAGGATGGAACATCAGTTGTAAGAAGAGAGTTCGTATGGCAAAAGGATGGAACATCAGTTGTAAGAAGAGAGTTCGTACGGTAAAAGGATTGAACATCAGTTGTAAGAAGAGAGTTCGTACGGTAAAAGGATGGAACATCAGTTGTAAGAAGAGAGTTCGTACGGTAAAAGGATGGAACATCAGTTGTAAGAAGAGAGTTCGTACGGTAAAAGGATGGAACATCAGTTGTAAGAAGAGAGTTCGTATGGCAAAAGGATGGAACATCAGTTGTAAGAAGAGAGTTCGTACGGTAAAAGGATGTAACATCAGTTGTAAGAAGAGAGTTCGTATGGCATAAGGAATGGAACATCAGTTGTAAGAAGAGAGTTCGTATGGCAAAAGGATGGAACATCAGTTGTAAGAAGAGAGTTCGTACGGTAAAAGGATGGAACATCAGTTGTAAGAAGAGAGTTCGTATGGCAAAAGGATGGAACATCAGTTGTAAGAAGAGAGTTCGTACGGTAAAAGGATTGAACATCAGTTGTAAGAAGAGAGTTCGTACGGTAAAAGGATGGAACATCAGTTGTAAGAAGAGAGTTCGTACGGTAAAAGGATGGAACATCAGTTGTAAGAAGAGAGTTCGTACGGTAAAAGGATGGAACATCAGTTGTAAGAAGAGAGTTCGTATGGCAAAAGGATGGAACATCAGTTGTAAGAAGAGAGTTCGTACGGTAAAAGGATGTAACATCAGTTGTAAGAAGAGAGTTCGTATGGCATAAGGAATGGAACATCAGTCGTAAGAAGAGAGTTCGTATGGCAAAAGGATGGAACATCAGTTGTAAGAAGAGAGTTCGTACGGTAAAAGGATGTAACATCAGTTGTAAGAAGAGAGTTCGTACGGTAAAAGGATGGAACATCAGTTGTAAGAAGAGAGTTCGTATGGCAAAAGGATGGAACATCAGTTGTAAGAAGAGAGTTCGTACGGTAAAAGGATGTAACATCAGTTGTAAGAAGAGAGTTCGTATGGCATAAGGAATGGAACATCAGTTGTAAGAAGAGAGTTCGTATGGCAAAAGGATGGAACATCAGTTGTAAGAAGAGAGTTCGTACGGTAAAAGGATGTAACATCAGTTGTAAGAAGAGAGTTCGTACGGTAAAAGGATTGAACATCAGTTGTAAGAAGAGAGTTCGTATGGCATAAGGAATGGAACATCAGTTGTAAGAAGAGAGTTCGAATGGCAAAAGGATTGAACATCAGTTGTAAGAAGAGAGTTCGTATGGCAAAAGGATGGAACATCAGTTGTAAGAAGAGAGTTCGTACGGTAAAAGGATGTAACGTCAGTTGTAAGAAGAGAGTTCGTACGGTAAAAGGATGGAACATCAGTTGTAAGAAGAGAGTTCGTATGGCAAAAGGATGGAACATCAGTTGTAAGAAGAGAGTTCGTACGGTAAAAGGATGTAACATCAGTTGTAAGAAGAGAGTTCGTATGGCATAAGGAATGGAACATCAGTTGTAAGAAGAGAGTTCGTATGGCAAAAGGATGGAACATCAGTTGTAAGAAGAGAGTTCGTACGGTAAAAGGATGGAACATCAGTTGTAAGAAGAGAGTTCGTATGGCAAAAGGATGGAACATCAGTTGTAAGAAGAGAGTTCGTACGGTAAAAGGATGTAACATCAGTTGTAAGAAGAGAGTTCGTATGGCATAAGGAATGGAACATCAGTTGTAAGAAGAGAGTTCGTATGGCAAAAGGATGGAACATCAGTTGTAAGAAGAGAGTTCGTATGGCAAAAGGATGGAACATCAGTTGTAAGAAGAGAGTTCGTACGGTAAAAGGATGTAACATCAGTTGTAAGAAGAGAGTTCGTACGGTAAAAGGATGGAACATCAGTTGTAAGAAGAGAGTTCGTATGGCAAAAGGATGGAACATCAGTTGTAAGAAGAGAGTTCGTACGGTAAAAGGATGTAACATCAGTTGTAAGAAGAGAGTTCGTATGGCATAAGGAATGGAACATCAGTTGTAAGAAGAGAGTTCGTATGGCAAAAGGATGGAACATCAGTTGTAAGAAGAGAGTTCGTACGGTAAAAGGATGGAACATCAGTTGTAAGAAGAGAGTTCGTATGGCAAAAGGATGGAACATCAGTTGTAAGAAGAGAGTTCGTACGGTAAAAGGATGTAACATCAGTTGTAAGAAGAGAGTTCGTACGGTAAAAGGATTGAACATCAGTTGTAAGAAGAGAGTTCGTATGGCATAAGGAATGGAACATCAGTTGTAAGAAGAGAGTTCGAATGGCAAAAGGATTGAACATCAGTTGTAAGAAGAGAGTTCGTATGGCAAAAGGATGGAACATCAGTTGTAAGAAGAGAGTTCGTACGGTAAAAGGATGTAACATCAGTTGTAAGAAGAGAGTTCGTACGGTAAAAGGATGGAACATCAGTTGTAAGAAGAGAGTTCGTATGGCAAAAGGATCGAACATCAGTTGTAAGAAGAGAGTTCGTACGGTAAAAGGATGTAACATCAGTTGTAAGAAGAGAGTTCGTATGGCATAAGGAATGGAACATCAGTTGTAAGAAGAGAGTTCGTATGGCAAAAGGATGGAACATCAGTTGTAAGAAGAGAGTTCGTACGGTAAAAGGATGGAACATCAGTTGTAAGAAGAGAGTTCGTATGGCAAAAGGATGGAACATCAGTTGTAAGAAGAGAGTTCGTAAGGTAAAAGGATGTAACATCAGTTGTAAGAAGAGAGTTCGTATGGCATAAGGAATGGAACATCAGTTGTAAGAAGAGAGTTCGTATGGCAAGAGGATGGAACATCAGTTGTAAGAAGAGAGTTCGTATGGTAAAAGGATGGAACATCAGTTGTAAGAAGAGAGTTCGTACGGTAAAAGGATTGAACATCAGTTGTAAGAAGAGAGTTCGTATGGCAAAAGGATGGAACATCAGTTGTAAGAAGAGAGTTCGTACGGTAAAAGGATGGAACATCAGTTGTAAGAAGAGAGTTCGTATGGCAAAAGGATGGAACATCAGTTGTAAGAAGAGAGTTCGTACGGTAAAAGGATGTAACATCAGTTTTAAGAAGAGAGTTCGTATGGCATAAGGAATGGAACATCAGTTGTAAGAAGAGAGTTCGTATGGCAAAAGGATGGAACATCAGTTGTAAGAAGAGAGTTCGTATGGTAAAAGGATGGAACATCAGTTGTAAGAAGAGAGTTCGTACGGTAAAAGGATGTAACATCAGTTGTAAGAAGAGAGTTCGTACGGTAAAAGGATGTAACATCAGTTGTAAGAAGAGAGTTGATACGGTAAAAGGATTGAACATCAGTTGTAAGAAGAGAGTTCGTATGGCATAAGGAATGGAACATCAGTTGTAAGAAGAGAGTTCGAATGGCAAAAGGATTGAACATCAGTTGTAAGAAGAGAGTTCGTATGGCAAAAGGATGGAACATCAGTTGTAAGAAGAGAGTTCGTACGGTAAAAGGATTGAACATCAGTTGTAAGAAGAGAGTTCGTATGGCAAAAGGATTTAACATCAGTTGTAAGAAGAGAGTTCGTACGGTAAAAGGATGGAACATCAGTTGTAAGAAGAGAGTTCGTATGGCAAAAGGATTGAACATCAGTTGTAAGAAGAGAGTTCGTATGGTAAAAGGATTGAACATCAGTTGTAAGAAGAGAGATCGTATGGTAAAAGGATGTAACATCAGTTGTAAGAAGAGAGTTCGTACGGTAAAAGGATGGAACATCAGTTGTAAGAAGAGAGTTCGTATGGCAAAAGGATGGAACATCAGTTTTAAGAAGAGAGTTCGTATGGCAAAAGGATTGAACATCAGTTGTAAGAAGAGAGTTCGTACGGTAAAAGGATGGAACATCAGTTGTAAGAAGAGAGTTCGTATGGCAAAAGGATTGAACATCAGTTGTAAGAAGAGAGTTCGTATGGCAAAAGGATGGAACATCAGTTGTAAGAAGAGAGTTCGTACGGTAAAAGGATGTAACATCAGTTGTAAGAAGAGAGTTCGTAAGGTAAAAGGATGGAACATCAGTTGTAAGAAGAGAGTTCGTATGGCAAAAGGATGGAACATCAGTTGTAAGAAGAGAGTTCGTACGGTAAAAGGATGGAACATCAGTTGTAAGAAGAGAGTTCGTATGGCAAAAGGATGGAACATTAGTTGTAAGAAGAGAGTTCGTATGGTAAAAGGATGGAACATCAGTTGTAAGAAGAGAGCTCGTATGGCAAAAGGATGGAACATCAGTTGTAAGAAGAGAGTTCGTATGGCAAAAGGATGGAACATCAGTTGTAAGAAGAGAGTTCGTATGGTAAAAGGATGGAACATCAGTTGTAAGAAGAGATTTCGTATGGTAAAAGGATGGAACATCAGTTGTAAGAAGAGAGTTCGTATGGCAAAAGGATGGAAATTCAGTTGTAAGAATAGAGTTCGTATGGCAAAAGGATTGAACATCAGTTGTAAGAAGAGATTTCGTATGGTAAAAGGATGGAACATCAGTTGTAAGAAGAGAGTTCGTATGGCAAAAGGATTGAACATCAGTTGTAAGAAGAGAGTTCGTATGGTAAAAGGATGGAACATCAGTTGTAAGAAGAGAGTTCGTATGGCAAATGGATTGAACATCAGTTGTAAGAAGAGAGTTCGTATGGCAAAAGGATTGAACATCAGTTGTAAGAAGAGAGTTCGTACGCTAAAAGGATGGAACATCAGTTGTAAGAAGAGACTTCGTACGGTAAAAGGATGGAACATCAGTTGTAAGAAGACAGTTCGTACGGTAAAAGGATGGAACATCAGTTGTAAGAAGAGATTTCGTATGGCATAAGGAATGGAACATCAGTTGTAAGAAGAGAGTTCGTATGGCAAAAGGATTGAACATCAGTTGTAAGAAGAGATTTCGTATGGTAAAAGGATGGAACATCAGTTGTAAGAAGAGAGTTCGTATGGCAAATGATTGAACATCAGTTGTAAGAAGAGAGTTCGTATGGTAAAAGGATGGAACATCAGTTGTAAGAAGAGAGTTCGTATGGCAAAAGGATTGAACATCAGTTGTAAGAAGAGAGTTCGTATGGCAAAAGGATGGAACATCAGTTGTAAGAAGAGAGTTCGTACGGTAAAAGGATGTAACATCAGTTGTAAGAAGAGAGTTCGTAAGGTAAAAGGATGGAACATCAGTTGTAAGAAGAGAGTTCGTATGGCAAAAGGATGGAACATCAGTTGTAAGAAGAGAGTTCGTACGGTAAAAGGATGGAACATCAGTTGTAAGAAGAGAGTTCGTATGGCAAAAGGATGGAACATTAGTTGTAAGAAGAGAGTTCGTATGGTAAAAGGATGGAACATCAGTTGTAAGAAGAGAGCTCGTATGGCAAAAGGATGGAACATCAGTTGTAAGAAGAGAGTTCGTATGGCAAAAGGATGGAACATCAGTTGTAAGAAGAGAGTTCGTATGGTAAAAGGATGGAACATCAGTTGTAAGAAGAGATTTCGTATGGTAAAAGGATGGAACATCAGTTGTAAGAAGAGAGTTCGTATGGCAAAAGGATGGAAATTCAGTTGTAAGAATAGAGTTCGTATGGCAAAAGGATTGAACATCAGTTGTAAGAAGAGATTTCGTATGGTAAAAGGATGGAACATCAGTTGTAAGAAGAGAGTTCGTATGGCAAAAGGATTGAACATCAGTTGTAAGAAGAGAGTTCGTATGGTAAAAGGATGGAACATCAGTTGTAAGAAGAGAGTTCGTATGGCAAATGGATTGAACATCAGTTGTAAGAAGAGAGTTCGTATGGCAAAAGGATTGAACATCAGTTGTAAGAAGAGAGTTCGTACGCTAAAAGGATGGAACATCAGTTGTAAGAAGAGAGTTCGTACGGTAAAAGGATGGAACATCAGTTGTAAGAAGACAGTTCGTACGGTAAAAGGATGGAACATCAGTTGTAAGAAGAGATTTCGTATGGCATAAGGAATGGAACATCAGTTGTAAGAAGAGAGTTCGTATGGCAAAAGGATTGAACATCAGTTGTAAGAAGAGATTTCGTATGGTAAAAGGATGGAACATCAGTTGTAAGAAGAGAGTTCGTATGGCAAAAGGATTGAACATCAGTTGTAAGAAGAGAGTTCGTATGGTAAAAGGATGGAACATCAGTTGTAAGAAGAGAGTTCGTATGGCAAAAGGATTGAACATCAGTTGTAAGAAGAGAGTTCGTATGGTAAAAGGATTGAACATCAGTTTTAAGAAGAGAGTTCGTACGGTAAAAGGATGGAACATCAGTTGTAAGAAGAGAGTTCGTACGGTAAAAGGATGGAACATCAGTTGTAAGAAGACAGTTCGTACGGTAAAAGTATGGAACATCAGTTGTAAGAAGAGATTTCGTATGGCATAAGGAATGGAACATCAGTTGTAAGAAGAGAGTTCGTATGGCAAAAGGATTGAACATCAGTTGTGAGAAGAGAGTTCATATGGTAAAAGGATGGAACATCAGTTGTAAGAAGAGAGTTCGTATGGCAAAAGGATTGAACATCAGTTGTAAGAAGAGAGTTCGTAGGGTAAAAGGATGGAACATCAGTTGTAAGAAGAGATTTCGTATGGTAAAAGGATGGAACATCAGTTGTAAGAAGAGAGTTCGTATGGCAAAAGGATTGAACATCAGTTGTAAGAAGAGATTTCGTATGGCATAAGGAATGGGACATCAGTTGTAAGAAGAGAGTTCGTATGGCAAAAGGATGGAACATCAGTTGTAAGAAGAGTGTTCGTACGGTAAAAGGATGGAACATCAGTTGTAAGAAGAGAGTTCTTATGGCAAAAGGATTGAACATCAGTTGTAAGAAGAGAGTTCGTATGGCAAAAGGATTGAACATCAGTTGTAAGAAGAGAGTTCGTATGGTAAAAGGATGGAACATCAGTTGTAAGAAGAGAGTTCGTATGGCAAAAGGATTGAACATCAGTTGTAAGAAGAGAGTTCGTATGGTAAAAGGATTGAACATCAGTTGTGAGAAGAGAGTTCGTATGGCAAAACGATTGAACATCAGTTGTAATAAGAGAGTTCGTATGGTAAAAGGATGGAACATCAGTTGTAAGAAGAGATTTCGTATGGTAAAAGGATGGAACATCAGTTGTAAGAAGAGAGTTCGTATGGCAAAAGGACGGAACATCAGTTGTAAGAAGAGATTTCGTATGGCAAAAGGATGGAACATCAGTTGTAAAAAGAGATTTCGTATGGCAAAAGGATGGAACATCAGTTGTAAGAAGAGATTTCGTATGGCATAAGGAATGGAACATCAGTTGTAAGAAGAGAGTTCGTATGGACAAAGGACAGAACATCAGTTGTAAAAATAGAGTTCGTATGGCAAAAGGATTGAACATCAGTTGTAAGAAGAGAGTTCGTATGGTAAAAGGATGGAACATCAGTTGTAAGAAGAGAGTTCGTATGGCAAAATGACGGAACATCAGTTGTGAGAAGATATTTCGTATGGCAAACGGATTGAACATCAGTTGTAAGAAGAGATTTCGTATGGCAAATGCATGGAACATCAGTTGTAAGAAGAGATTTCGTATGGCATAAGGACGGAATATCAGTTGTAAGAAGAGAGTTCGTATGGACAAAGGACAGAACATCAGTTTTAAGAATAGAGTTCGTATGGTAAAAGGATGGAACATCAGTTGTAAGAAGAGAGTTCGTATGGCAAAAGGATTGAACATCAGTTGTAAGAAGAGAGTTCGTATGGTAAAAGGATGGAACATCAGTTGTAAGAAGAGATTTCGTATGGTAAAAGGATGGAACATCAGTTGTAAGAAGAGATTTCGTATGGCAAAAGGATTGAACATCAGTTGTAAGAAGAGATTTCGTATGGCATGAGGAATGGAACATCAGTTGCAAGAAGAGAGTTCGTATGGCAAAAGGATGGAACATCAGTTGTAAGAAGAGAGTTCGTACGGTAAAAGGATGGAACATCAGTTGTAAGAAGAGAGTTCGTATGGCAAAAGGATTGAACATCAGTTGTAAGAAGAGAGTTCGTATGGTAAAAGGATGGAACATCAGTTGTAAGAAGAGATTTCGTATGGTAAAAGGATGGAACATCAGTTGTAAGAAGAGAGTTCGTATGGCAAAAGGACGGAACATCAGTTGTAAGAAGAGATTTCGTATGGCAAAAGGATGGAACATCAGTTGTAAGAAGAGAGTTCGTATGGCAAAAGGATTGAACATCAGTTTTCTAAGAAGAGAGTTCGTATGGTAAAAGGATTGAACATCAGTTGTAAGAAGAGAGTTCGTACGGTAAAAGGATGGAACATCAGTTGTAAGAAGAGATTTCGTATGGCATAAGGAATGGAACATCAGTTGTAAGAAGAGAGTTCGTATGGCAAAAGGATTGAACATCAGTTGTAAGAAGAGATTTCGTATGGTAAAAGGATGGAACATCAGTTGTAAGAAGAGAGTTCGTATGGCAAAAGGATTGAACATCAGTTGTAAGAAGAGAGTTCGTATGGTAAAAGGATGGAACATCAGTTGTAAGAAGAGAGTTCGTATGGCAAAAGGATTGAACATCAGTTGTAAGAAGAGAGTTCGTATGGTAAAAGGATTGAACATCAGTTGTAAGAAGAGAGTTCGTACGGTAAAAGGATGGAACATCTGTTGTAAGAAGAGAGTTCGTACGGTAAAAGGATGGAACATCAGTTGTAAGAAGACAGTTCGTACGGTAAAAGTATGGAACATCAGTTGTAAGAAGAGATTTCGTATGGCATAAGGAATGGAACATCAGTTGTAAGAAGAGAGTTCGTATGGCAAAAGGATTGAACATCAGTTGTGAGAAGAGAGTTCATATGGTAAAAGGATGGAACATCAGTTGTAAGAAGAGAGTTCGTATGGCAAAAGGATTGAACATCAGTTGTAAGAAGAGAGTTCGTAGGGTAAAAGGATGGAACATCAGTTGTAAGAAGAGATTTCGTATGGTAAAAGGATGGAACATCAGTTGTAAGAAGAGAGTTCGTATGGCAAAAGGATTGAAAATCAGTTGTAAGAAGAGATTTCGTATGGCATAAGGAATGGGACATCAGTTGTAAGAAGAGAGTTCGTATGGCAAAAGGATGGAACATCAGTTGTAAGAAGAGTGTTCGTACGGTAAAAGGATGGAACATCAGTTGTAAGAAGAGAGTTCTTATGGCAAAAGGATTGAACATCAGTTGTAAGAAGAGAGTTCGTATGGCAAAAGGATTGAACATCAGTTGTAAGAAGAGAGTTCGTATGGCAAAAGGATGGAACATCAGTTGTAAGAAGAGAGTTCGTACGGTAAAAGGATGTAACATCAGTTGTAAGAAGAGAGTTCGTAAGGTAAAAGGATGGAACATCAGTTGTAAGAAGAGAGTTCGTATGGCAAAAGGATGGAACATCAGTTGTAAGAAGAGAGTTCGTACGGTAAAAGGATGGAACATCAGTTGTAAGAAGAGAGTTCGTATGGCAAAAGGATGGAACATTAGTTGTAAGAAGAGAGTTCGTATGGTAAAAGGATGGAACATCAGTTGTAAGAAGAGAGCTCGTATGGCAAAAGGATGGAACATCAGTTGTAAGAAGAGAGTTCGTATGGTAAAAGGATGGAACATCAGTTGTAAGAAGAGATTTCGTATGGTAAAAGGATGGAACATCAGTTGTAAGAAGAGAGTTCGTATGGCAAAAGGATGGAAATTCAGTTGTAAGAATAGAGTTCGTATGGCAAAAGGATTGAACATCAGTTGTAAGAAGAGATTTCGTATGGTAAAAGGATGGAACATCAGTTGTAAGAAGAGAGTTCGTATGGCAAAAGGATTGAACATCAGTTGTAAGAAGAGAGTTCGTATGGTAAAAGGATGGAACATCAGTTGTAAGAAGAGAGTTCGTATGGCAAATGGATTGAACATCAGTTGTAAGAAGATAGTTCGTATGGCAAAAGGATTGAACATCAGTTGTAAGAAGAGAGTTCGTACGCTAAAAGGATGGAACATCAGTTGTAAGAAGAGAGTTCGTACGGTAAAAGGATGGAACATCAGTTGTAAGAAGAGATTTCGTACGGTAAAAGGATGGAACATCAGTTGTAAGAAGAGAGTTCGTATGGCAAAAGGATGGAACATCAGTTGTAAGAAGACAGTTCGTACGGTAAAAGGATGGAACATCAGTTGTAAGAAGAGATTTCGTATGGCATAAGGAATGGAACATCAGTTGTAAGAAGAGAGTTCGTATGGCAAAAGGATGGAACATCAGTTGTAAGAAGAGAGTTCGTATGGTAAAAGGATGGAACATCAGTTGTAAGAAGAGATTTCGTATGGTAAAAGGATGGAACATCAGTTGTAAGAAGAGAGTTCGTATGGCAAAAGGATGGAAATTCAGTTGTAAGAATAGAGTTCGTATGGCAAAAGGATTGAACATCAGTTGTAAGAAGAGATTTCGTATGGTAAAAGGATGGAACATCAGTTGTAAGAAGAGAGTTCGTATGGCAAAAGGATTGAACATCAGTTGTAAGAAGAGAGTTCATATGGTAAAAGGATGGAACATCAGTTGTAAGAAGAGAGTTCGTATGGCAAATGGATTGAACATCAGTTGTAAGAAGATAGTTCGTATGGCAAAAGGATTGAACATCAGTTGTAAGAAGAGAGTTCGTACGCTAAAAGGATGGAACATCAGTTGTAAGAAGAGAGTTCGTACGGTAAAAGGATGGAACATCAGTTGTAAGAAGAGAGTTCGTACGGTAAAAGGATGGAACATCAGTTGTAAGAAGAGAGTTCGTATGGCAAAAGGATGGAACATCAGTTGTAAGAAGACAGTTCGTACGGTAAAAGGATGGAACATCAGTTGTAAGAAGAGATTTCGTATGGCATAAGGAATGGAACATCAGTTGTAAGAAGAGAGTTCGTATGGCAAAAGGATTGTACATCAGTTGTAAGAAGAGATTTCGTATGGTAAAAGGATGGAACATCAGTTGTAAGAAGAGAGTTCGTATGGCAAAAGGATTGAACATCAGTTGTAAGAAGAGAGTTCGTATGGTAAAAGGATGGAACATCAGTTGTAAGAAGAGAGTTCGTATGGCAAAAGGATTGAACATCAGTTGTAAGAAGAGAGTTCGTATGGTAAAAGGATTGAACATCAGTTGTAAGAAGAGAGTTCGTACGGTAAAAGGATGGAACATCAGTTGTAAGAAGAGAGTTCGTACGGTAAAAGGATGGAACATCAGTTGTAAGAAGACAGTTCGTACGGTAAAAGTATGGAACATCAGTTGTAAGAAGAGATTTCGTATGGCATAAGGAATGGAACATCAGTTGTAAGAAGAGAGTTCGTATGGCAAAAGGATTGAACATCAGTTGTGAGAAGAGAGTTCATATGGTAAAAGGATGGAACATCAGTTGTAAGAAGAGAGTTCGTATGGCAAAAGGATTGAACATCAGTTGTAAGAAGAGAGTTCGTAGGGTAAAAGGATGGAACATCAGTTGTAAGAAGAGATTTCGTATGGTAAAAGGATGGAACATCAGTTGTAAGAAGAGAGTTCGTATGGCAAAAGGATTGAACATCAGTTGTAAGAAGAGATTTCGTATGGCATAAGGAATGGGACATCAGTTGTAAGAAGAGAGTTCGTATGGCAAAAGGATGGAACATCAGTTGTAAGAAGAGTGTTCGTACGGTAAAAGGATGGAACATCAGTTGTAAGAAGAGAGTTCTTATGGCAAAAGGATTGAACATCAGTTGTAAGAAGAGAGTTCGTATGGCAAAAGGATTGAACATCAGTTGTAAGAAGAGAGTTCGTATGGCAAAAGGATTGAACATCAGTTGTGAGAAGAGAGTTCGTATGGCAAAAGGATTGAACATCAGTTGTAAGAAGAGAGTTCGTATGGTAAAAGGATGGAACATCAGTTGTAAGAAGAGAGTTCGTATGGCAAAAGGATTGAACATCAGTTGTAAGAAGAGAGTTCGTATGGTAAAAGGATTGAACATCAGTTGTGAGAAGAGAGTTCGTATGGCAAAACGATTGAACATCAGTTGTAAGAAGAGAGTTCGTATGGTAAAAGGATGGAACATCAGTTGTAAGAAGAGAGTTCGTATGGTAAAAGGATGGAACATCAGTTGTAAGAAGAGATTTCGTATGGTAAAAGGATGGAACATCAGTTGTAAGAAGAGAGTTCGTATGGCAAAAGGACGGAACATCAGTTGTAAGAAGAGATTTCGTATGGCAAAAGGATGGAACATCAGTTGTAAAAAGAGATTTCGTATGGCAAAAGGATGGAACATCAGTTGTAAGAAGAGATTTCGTATGGCATAAGGAATGGAACATCAGTTGTAAGAAGAGAGTTCGTATGGACAAAGGACAGAACATCAGTTGTAAAAATAGAGTTCGTATGGCAAAAGGATTGAACATCAGTTGTAAGAAGAGAGTTCGTATGGTAAAAGGATGGAACATCAGTTGTAAGAAGAGAGTTCGTATGGCAAAATGACGGAACATCAGTTGTGAGAAGAGATTTCGTATGGCAAACGGATTGAACATCAGTTGTAAGAAGAGATTTCGTATGGCAAATGCATGGAACATCAGTTGTAAGAAGAGATTTCGTATGGCATAAGGACGGAATATCAGTTGTAAGAAGAGATTTCGTATGGACAAAGGACAGAACATCAGTTTTAAGAATAGAGTTCGTATGGTAAAAGGATGGAACATCAGTTGTAAGAAGAGAGTTCGTATGGCAAAAGGATTGAACGTCAGTTGTAAGAAGAGAGTTCGTATGGTAAAAGGATGGAACATCAGTTGTAAGAAGAGATTTCGTATGGTAAAAGGATGGAACATCAGTTGTAAGAAGAGAGTTCGTATGGCAAAAGGATTGAACATCAGTTGTAAGAAGAGATTTCGTATGGCATAAGGAATGGAACATCAGTTGCAAGAAGAGAGTTCGTATGGCAAAAGGATGGAACATCAGTTGTAAGAAGAGAGTTCGTACGGTAAAAGGATGGAACATCAGTTGTAAGAAGAGAGTTCGTATGGCAAAAGGATTGAACATCAGTTGTAAGAAGAGAGTTCGTATGGTAAAAGGATGGAACATCAGTTGTAAGAAGAGATTTCGTATGGTAAAAGGATGGAACATCAGTTGTAAGAAGAGAGTTCGTATGGCAAAAGGACGGAACATCAGTTGTAAGAAGAGATTTCGTATGGCAAAAGGATGGAACATCAGTTGTAAGAAGAGAGTTCGTATGGCAAAAGGATTGAACATCAGTTGTAAGAAGAGAGTTCGTATGGTAAAAGGATTGAACATCAGTTTTAAGAAGAGAGTCCGTACGGTAAAAGGATGGAACATCAGTTGTAAGAAGAGATTTCGTATGGCATAAGGAATGGAACATCAGTTGTAAGAAGAGAGTTCGTATGGCAAAAGGATTGAACATCAGTTGTAAGAAGAGATTTCGTGTGGTAAAAGGATGGAACATCAGTTGTAAGAAGAGAGTTCGTATGGCAAAAGGATTGAACATCAGTTGTAAGAAGAGAGTTCGTATGGTAAAAGGATGGAACATCAGTTGTAAGAAGAGAGTTCGTATGGCAAAAGGATTGAACATCAGTTGTAAGAAGAGAGTTCGTATGGTAAAAGGATTGAACATCAGTTGTAAGAAGAGAGTTCGTACGGTAAAAGGATGGAACATCAGTTGTAAGAAGAGAGTTCGTACGGTAAAAGGATGGAACATCAGTTGTAAGAAGACAGTTCGTACGGTAAAAGTATGGAACATCAGTTGTAAGAAGAGATTTCGTATGGCATAAGGAATGGAACATCAGTTGTAAGAAGAGAGTTCGTATGGCAAAAGGATTGAACATCAGTTGTGAGAAGAGAGTTCATATGGTAAAAGGATGGAACATCAGTTGTAAGAAGAGAGTTCGTATGGCAAAAGGATTGAACATCAGTTGTAAGAAGAGAGTTCGTAGGGTAAAAGGATGGAACATCAGTTGTAAGAAGAGATTTCGTATGGTAAAAGGATTGAACATCAGTTGTAAGAAGAGAGTTCGTATGGCAAAAGGATTGAACATCAGTTGTAAGAAGAGAGTTCGTATGGCAAAAGGATTGAACATCAGTTGTGAGAAGAGAGTTCGTATGGCAAAAGGATTGAACATCAGTTGTAAGAAGAGAGTTCGTATGGTAAAAGGATGGAACATCAGTTGTAAGAAGAGAGTTCGTATGGCAAAAGGATTGAACATCAGTTGTAAGAAGAGAGTTCGTATGGTAAAAGGATTGAACATCAGTTGTGAGAAGAGAGTTCGTATGGCAAAACGATTGAACATCAGTTGTAAGAAGAGAGTTCGTATGGTAAAAGGATGGAACATCAGTTGTAAGAAGAGAGTTCGTATGGTAAAAGGATGGAACATCAGTTGTAAGAAGAGATTTCGTATGGTAAAAGGATGGAACATCAGTTGTAAGAAGAGAGTTCGTATGGCAAAAGGACGGAACATCAGTTGTAAGAAGAGATTTCGTATGGCAAAAGGATGGAACATCAGTTGTAAGAAGAGATTTCGTATGGCAAAAGGATGGAACATCAGTTGTAAGAAGAGATTTCGTATGGCATAAGGAATGGAACATCAGTTGTAAGAAGAGAGTTCGTATGGACAAAGACAGAACATCAGTTGTAAAAATAGAGTTCGTATGGCAAAAGGATTGAACATCAGTTGTAAGAAGAGAGTTCGTATGGTAAAAGGATGGAACATCAGTTGTAAGAAGAGAGTTCGTATGGCAAAATGACGGAACATCAGTTGTGAGAAGAGATTTCGTATGGCAAACGGATTGAACATCAGTTGTAAGAAGAGATTTCGTATGGCAAATGCATGGAACATCAGTTGTAAGAAGAGATTTCGTATGGCATAAGGACGGAATATCAGTTGTAAGAAGAGAGTTCGTATGGAAAAAGGACAGAACATCAGTTTTAAGAATAGAGTTCGTATGGTAAAAGGATGGAACATCAGTTGTAAGAAGAGAGTTCGTATGGCAAAAGGATTGAACATCAGTTGTAAGAAGAGAGTTCGTATGGTAAAAGGATGGAACATCAGTTGTAAGAAGAGATTTCGTATGGTAAAAGGATGGAACATCAGTTGTAAGAAGAGAGTTCTTATGGCAAAAGGATTGAACATCAGTTGTAAGAAGAGATTTCGTATGGCATAAGGAATGGAACATCAGTTGCAAGAAGAGAGTTCGTATGGCAAAAGGATGGAACATCAGTTGTAAGAAGAGAGTTCGTACGGTAAAAGGATGGAACATCAGTTGTAAGAAGAGAGTTCGTATGGCAAAAGGATTGAACATCAGTTGTAAGAAGAGAGTTCGTATGGTAAAAGGATGGAACATCAGTTGTAAGAAGAGATTTCGTATGGTAAAAGGATGGAACATCAGTTGTAAGAAGAGAGTTCGTATGGCAAAAGGACGGAACATCAGTTGTAAGAAGAGATTTCGTATGGCAAAAGGATGGAACATCAGTTGTAAGAAGAGATTTCGTATGGCAAAAGGATGGAACATCAGTTGTAAGAAGAGATTTCGTATGGCATAAGGAATGGAACATCAGTTGTAAGAAGAGAGTTCGTATGGACAAAGGACAGAACATCAGTTGTAAAAATAGAGTTCGTATGGCAAAAGGATTGAACATCAGTTGTAAGAAGAGAGTTCGTATGGTAAAAGGATGGAACATCAGTTGTAAGAAGAGAGTTCGTATGGCAAAATGACGGAACATCAGTTGTAAGAAGAGAGTTCGTATGGCAAAACGATTGAACATCAGTTGTAAGAAGAGAGTTCGTATGGTAAAAGGATGGAACATCAGTTGTAAGAAGAGAGTTCGTATGGTAAAAGGATGGAACATCAGTTGTAAGAAGAGATTTCGTATGGTAAAAGGATGGAACATCAGTTGTAAGAAGAGAGTTCGTATGGCAAAAGGACGGAACATCAGTTGTAAGAAGAGATTTCGTATGGCAAAAGGATGGAACATCAGTTGTAAGAAGAGATTTCGTATGGCAAAAGGATGGAACATCAGTTGTAAGAAGAGATTTCGTATGGCATAAGGAATGGAACATCAGTTGTAAGAAGAGAGTTCGTATGGACAAAGACAGAACATCAGTTGTAAAAATAGAGTTCGTATGGCAAAAGGATTGAACATCAGTTGTAAGAAGAGAGTTCGTATGGTAAAAGGATGGAACATCAGTTGTAAGAAGAGAGTTCGTATGGCAAAATGACGGAACATCAGTTGTGAGAAGAGATTTCGTATGGCAAACGGATTGAACATCAGTTGTAAGAAGAGATTTCGTATGGCAAATGCATGGAACATCAGTTGTAAGAAGAGATTTCGTATGGCATAAGGACGGAATATCAGTTGTAAGAAGAGAGTTCGTATGGAAAAAGGACAGAACATCAGTTTTAAGAATAGAGTTCGTATGGTAAAAGGATGGAACATCAGTTGTAAGAAGAGAGTTCGTATGGCAAAAGGATTGAACATCAGTTGTAAGAAGAGAGTTCGTATGGTAAAAGGATGGAACATCAGTTGTAAGAAGAGATTTCGTATGGTAAAAGGATGGAACATCAGTTGTAAGAAGAGAGTTCTTATGGCAAAAGGATTGAACATCAGTTGTAAGAAGAGATTTCGTATGGCATAAGGAATGGAACATCAGTTGCAAGAAGAGAGTTCGTATGGCAAAAGGATGGAACATCAGTTGTAAGAAGAGAGTTCGTACGGTAAAAGGATGGAACATCAGTTGTAAGAAGAGAGTTCGTATGGCAAAAGGATTGAACATCAGTTGTAAGAAGAGAGTTCGTATGGTAAAAGGATGGAACATCAGTTGTAAGAAGAGATTTCGTATGGTAAAAGGATGGAACATCAGTTGTAAGAAGAGAGTTCGTATGGCAAAAGGACGGAACATCAGTTGTAAGAAGAGATTTCGTATGGCAAAAGGATGGAACATCAGTTGTAAGAAGAGATTTCGTATGGCAAAAGGATGGAACATCAGTTGTAAGAAGAGATTTCGTATGGCATAAGGAATGGAACATCAGTTGTAAGAAGAGAGTTCGTATGGACAAAGGACAGAACATCAGTTGTAAAAATAGAGTTCGTATGGCAAAAGGATTGAACATCAGTTGTAAGAAGAGAGTTCGTATGGTAAAAGGATGGAACATCAGTTGTAAGAAGAGAGTTCGTATGGCAAAATGACGGAACATCAGTTGTGAGAAGAGATTTCGTATGGCAAAAGGATTGAACATCTGTTGTAAGAAGAGATTTCGTATGGCAAATGCATGGAACATCAGTTGTAAGAAGAGATTTCGTATGGCATAAGGACGGAATATCAGTTGTAAGAAGAGAGTTCGTATGGACAAAGGACAGAACATCAGTTGTAAGAAGAGAGTTCGTATGGGCAAAGGACGGAACATCGGTTGTAAGAAGAGAGTTCGTATGGACAAAGGACGGAACATCGGTTGTAAGAAGAGAGTTCGTATGGGCAAAGGACGGAACATCGGTTGTAAGAAGAGAGTTCGTATGGACAAAGGACAGAACATCAGTTGTAAGAAGAGAGTTCGTATGGGCAAAGGACGGAATATCAGTTGTAAGAAGAGAGTTCGTATGGACAAAGGACAGAACATCAGTTGTAAGAAGAGAGTTCGTATGGGCAAAGGACGGAACATCGGTTGTAAGAAGAGAGATAGCATGGACAAAGGACAGAACATCAGTTTTAAGAATAGAGTTCGTATGGTAAAAGGATGGAACATCAGTTGTAAGAAGAGATTTCGTATGGTAAAAGGATGGAACATCAGTTGTAAGAAGAGAGTTCGTATGGCAAAAGGATGGAACATCAGTTGTAAGAAGAGATTTCGTATGGTAAAATGATTGAACATCAGTTGTAAGAAGAGAGTTCGTATGGTAAAAGGATGGAACATCAGTTGTAAGAAGAGATTTCATATGGCAAAAGGATGGAACATCAGTTGTAAGAAGAGATTTCGTATGGTAAAATGATTGAACATCAGTTGTAAGAAGAGAGTTCGTATGGTAAAAGGATGGAACATCAGTTGTAAGAAGAGATTTCATATGGCAAAAGGATGGAACATCAGTTGTAAGAAGAGATTTCGTATGGCATAAGGAATGGAACATCAGTTGTAAGAAGAGAGTTCGTATGGACAAAGGACAGAACATCAGTTGTAAGAAGAGAGTTCGTATGGTAAAAGGATGGAACATCAGTTGTAAGAAGAGAGTTCGTATGGCAAAAGGATGGAACATCAGTTGTAAGAAGAGATTTCTTATGGCAAAAGGATGGAAAATCAGTTGTAAGAAGAGATTTCGTATGGCAAAATGATTGAACATCAGTTGTAAGAAGAGAGTTCGTATGGTAAAAGGATGGAACATCAGTTGTAAGAAGAGACTTCGTATGGTAAAAGGATGGAACATCAGTTGTAAGAAGAGATTTCTTATGGCATAAGGACGGAATATCAGTTGTAAGAAGAGAGTTCGTATGACAAAAGGATGGAACATCAGTTGTAAGAAGAGAGTTCGTATGGCAAAAGGATGGATCATCAGTTGTAAGAAGAGAGTTCGTATGGTAAAAGGATGGAAAATCAGTTGTAAGAAGAGAGTTCGTATGGCAAAAGGATGGATCATCATTTGTAAGATGAGATTTCTTATGGCATAAGGACGGAATATCAGTTGTAAGAAGAGAGTTCGTATGACAAAAGGATGGAACATCAGTTGTAAGAAGAGAGTTCGTATGGCAAAAGGATGGAACATCAGTTGTAAGAAGAGAGTTCGTATGGTAAAAGGATGGAACATCAGTTGTAAGAAGAGATTTCGTATGGCAAAAGGATGGAACATCAGTTGTAAGAAGAGATTTCGTATGGCATAAGGAATGGAACATCAGTTGTAAGAAGAGAGTTCGTATGGCAAAAGGATGGAACATCAGTTGTAAGAAGAGATTTCGTATGGCATAAGGAATGGAACATCAGTTGTAAGAAGAGAGTTCGTATGGACAAAGGACAGAACATCAGTTGTAAGAATAGAGTTCGTATGGCAAAAGGATTGAACATCAGTTGTAAGAAGAGAGTTCGTATGGCAAAAGGATTGAACATCAGTTGTAAGAAGAGAGTTCGTATGGTAAAAGGATGGAACATCATTTGTAAGAAGAGAGTTCGTATGGCAAAAGAATGGAACATCAGTTGTAAGAAGAGAGTTCGTATGGACAAAGGACAGAACATCAGTTGTAAGAATAGAGTTCGTATGGCAAAAGGATTGAACATCAGTTGTAAGAATAGAGTTCGTATGGCAAAAGGATTGAACATCAGTTGTAAGAATAGAGTTCGTATGGCAAAAGGATGGAACATCAGTTGTAACAATAGAGTTCGTATGGCGAAAGGATTGAACATCAGTTGTAAGAAGAGAGTTCGTATGGTAAAAGGATGGAACATCAGTTTTAAGAAGAGAGTTCGTATGGCAAAAGAATGGAACATCAGTTGTAAGAAGAGAGTTCGTATGGTAAAAGGATGGAACATCAGTTGTAAGAAGAGAGTTCGTATGGCAAAAGGATCGAACATCAGTTGTAAGAAGAGAGTTCGTATGGTAAAAGAAACATCGCAAGAAGCTAACTACGATTTGGAGCTATGGAAATCTACCAAGAACGCCCGTTCATTGATTGCTGTCCGTTTTAAACTGACTTGCCTTGCTGATCCTTCACTTATCTGTAATACGTTTGACTTTTTTTAGTGGTTTTCACCCTGTACAAGGACCGATGGCCACTCGAACTAGACGGTTAAAGAGTCAAATTTAAAATTCATGTGGATATGTGTGGAAGGTAAGTTTAACCGTAGACGTGAATAAGTTCAGATTGAATTTCATCCGGGAAGCAGTCTCTTGAGAGTCAATTCCACGAGGAAGAAGTGCTGCTTGAGTCGAACTTTCAATCTCGCCAGATGGATATGAAGAAAATGAGTGTGGTTCGCTACAATGTGCCTGGCACGGCAGGTGTTAGCTGCGAAGGTTAGGACTCGTGGAACTAAGGAGTGTACATCTGATCGCTCACCATTGAAATGGTGATAGAGTAGTGAGAGGCTTGAGAGGTCTCGTCTTTAAGAGAGGCGTTTACAGAATGGAAAATAATTCGTCGTCTACAACGATGCGCTGATGCTTTTAAACTCTATCGAGAGTGGAAAGTGAAGACTGGGTAGCTTCTGTCGATATATGGCACCAGTACTCCATTTTCGACATGATCTGGCTCTTGTAAAGGTAGAGGATAACAGGAGAAGTGAGGTTACTTGCTGTACCAGTACAGGGGACCGAAGAGTTTTTACAGCTTCTTTAGCGATGAATCGAATGTACCTACTTGAAATCTGAGTAATTTACCTTTTAAAAGTTCAACGAAAATTCTTCTGCCGCCACTTAATTGAAAGACAATTTGATGTACGTTAGTCTTTACTTACTGTACAAACAAATTCAAATTTAATTTCGATTATTACCAAATTTATTTCCAAGTTAGAAAAATTGTTATCGTACATATAATTTCGTCGCTGAAAATGACGAAAAAATTGTCGAAAACCAATACAGTAATGAAAATTAGGAAATCCAAAATTTCAGGATTGCGCGTCCGGATCCGATCCGGAAATTTTTAAATTTTATCATGGCGTCGGCCTAATTCAAAAATGGTATGATATGTTGGGTTATGGTCTCGAGCAGTAAAGTTGAAAAAATGTGACACAGTGACACACTGAGAGTCGCATTTATTATATAGAAGACTATATATACATATATATATATATATATATATATATATATATATATATATATATATATATATATATATATATATATATGATAGCTTAAAATCCGCCCTATCGAGCGGCATTTCAGCTAGCTCCTGCAAAGGGTTCTTGATTGGGACTTCGGCATATTTAAGAGTTTGAAAGTCCGAAAGCCTTTGCATATTTTCAACAGTGGAACCTCTCCTTGCTACCGTTTTGATCTGGGTTTTTATTTTCACGGGACATTTTTTTCTCGCTGCAACCTTGGCTCTTTTGATTGCAATCTGGTCCACTGTCGGCAGAGATTTCTTTTTGCAAGTGCAGCCGTATGCCATAGGCAAAAATAAACTACAGAAGAACTCAAAATTTATCGCTGCATTTAAGTATTCCATTGGTATTTAAGTTTACCTTTTAAAAGTTCAACGAAGGAGATGAGCTATTGAGAGTTGTGTCCCTTTAATTGAAAAAGGGTGACACACTGACACACTGTCATTGGCATTTATTATATAGATTTGTACAGAGGAAGTCAAATCATTTGTATAATAGAATACAGCATCTTCTTAAGTTCATAAGAAACCTAATTTAACTGAACTCCTCAATTAAGCATTATGTGACACTAGTTATTTTTACGTGAGAATGCCCGTGTACATATTGACCAATGACAAAAAGTCTGTTTAACCCGTGTCACGCTTATGTAGATATTATACCGACCCCACCAATCTTAGTGCAATGGCGAAGGTGCTGTCGCTGGATTGGAATATCGGGTACGGACACCTTATTCGACCCCAAATGAAGAGAGAACTGATACTAATTCTAGTGTTCTTCTTTATATAACGTGATTCTTCATGACTTAGGCGATCATGGCTCTCCACAACATCATATCCCTTGTAGCATTTAATTAACTTTCTGTTATATCTCATAAACCCTGTTCCACCATCCATTTACTCAAGCTCACTAAGTTGTAATGCGAGGTTTCCTCTGTCTCTCTTGCCTTAATTCTGTCCCATGAGTATCAGATTTTCCAAACCCTCTTTCCTCATTAAGTGTCTCCTAAATCTCAACGGTCTCTTCCTGGTGCTAATTATTGGTTTCATTTTTGCTTTCATTTTGTCCAAAACATCGCCATTGCTAACAAGTCTCCTCTTCATCTTTGTGGAGATTGTCTAATGCCGTAAAGGATGTCATAGATCACAAAACAGTTTAGTATTATTTATTTCTATTTCTTAGTACTCTGGTTCGCTTTTAGAATGCTTCCAAGGATTTCCCAATACGCCTCTAACATCCATAAAAAATAAACGATATCTTGTACTTTGTTTGCAAAAGGCACTCAGAGAATGGTTACTCTTTTAAAAAATTATTTTTCATTTGGCGTCCTATAAAATGAACAACTATTTATGAACGACTTCACAACATGTGTCTATATTTCTGAGATTACGTATGTAACTATTTATATTCTTCAAAATGATGTCCTCATCTTTATTGTCACATTCATAACATTTCACTGTTGTACCCTCCGGCCTTCATCAGGGGATATCAATAATTTCATCGTCAAACAAGGCGTTACTTTGAAGATCAGAAATTGTTTTCTATAAGTCTCTTGATGTAATTGTGTAGCAAGACTCCAGTGGACACCTCCTTCTTTCCTCCTCATTATGCAAGAAATAACCATATTGACATATCCAATGTGTTTCATATTGGCCAGGTTAGTTAGGATGTTGTCCTGTCTAAATCTAACCAAATAATTAGCTCGCGTGTGAATAAAAGCCGAAGACAGCCCCATTCGAAGAAAAATCCAAGTTTTACAAACAAGTCATCGAATAAATCATTAGAAACACCAACATACAGATTGACTATTCTGGATTGAAGAAGTCCGGAGTGTTGTGAATGTGACAATAAAGATAAGAACAAAAGTTCGAATAATATAAGTGGTATAAATATTCACAACATCTTTTAGGAATCACGGCCAAAAAATCCAGCAATTTATTGTGTCTCCGCGCGCAACTCTTCATAGAGTCACAACCAGTTAGAATATTTTGCGGAAATCACATTCTATCTACACGCATTAAATAGGTGACAAAACTTTATTTTTCCTACAGAAATTCAGTTGTCATTGTTTTAGTGCAAACAAAGTCTCAAAAGGCATCGATATTTTTTTACCAATGATAGCCCCCATCAAAGACGCATTATTTCCTTAAATTTGCAAACGATATTGTTAAGAAAAATTGAAGAATCAAGTCACGACAAAATTTTTGTTCTTTCCGTTTAGAATTCTAGAGTAAAAAAGTTCATTTAATATATTTTTAACCAATATCGTTTTAAGGTCCAGTTTGGAGACCATTATTTTCCATATATTTCCGAATTAGAAATTTAGGCGGAGAAGTTAGAAGTAGGACTTTAAAAGGAACCCGAAAGCCAATCCTAAACAAGAACCAAGGAATAAACCTCTACTCCTGTTCAAAACAGCGTGGAGGAGTGTGAACCGGGTAGGCGAACCTATATACTCTTGTTGAAGAGAAAAAAAGTGAATATATAGTAAATAAAATTCCAGTATTTAGGCTTAGCCCTTTAAAGTATAAAGTTGAAGTAGACATTCGAAGTAACCGGAAACCCATCCTAAATCAGGAAACAAGGGATAAACCCCTACACCTGTTCCACGTAACTTTATGGTTTATTCATTTCCAAAATTGTTCATCTCTAAGTGTTAACGATAAAATGAAATCTTATATTTTTATTCCTTTGGATTTTATTGTCATCATTATTGTTACTTCGACCAATTCTCAAGCTGATACTTACAGACATGAGCCATCATCATAAACATGAGCGAGTGTATTAAATAATTACATGCATAAAAGAAGGAATATTATCAACATAATCAGATGAAATCTATTTAATGTTTCGATCGTCAAATAAGATCGCGATAATTTCGTGTCTCAATCTATGTGACTGACCCATTTTTTAAGATTATGAATAAATTTCTTAAATTTGCAGACGTATTTCATCTTTGTGTTTAAACTTGAATGAAAATGAATAAAATGTCATAAAATATTAACCAAGGAACAAATAGGAAAACATTTATGATATATTTGAATATCTCTGCTATATCGAGCCTGGTATTCCTGCTATACAGCGTGGAACAGCAGAATTGTCCAGTTTAGGCTCTGGTTAAGCTCTTAAACGTTTTATCTTGGAAATGATTAAATATATCTTACTGTAATTCTCTGAGGTTTTTGTGACACTATTGGACTCTACTATAAACAATAATAATGTATTTATCTCTAAATCGTAATGATGATCTCTTGCTGTTGTGACCGCCTGATCCAGTTTTCTTCTCTTCTTTTCCATCTTTTTTTAAAATATTCACCGTTCTCTTGATGGTTCTTGAATGGACTTCAAGATTGAAGCCAGAATATGAATGTCGGTATATTACTGAAGGCCTGAATGATCTTTTTCCCATAATCATTGATCATTTGGCAAGAGATAGTGGGGCTGACACAAAATGATTTTAACCTGTTCTATTTCTAGCTGAATAACTGAAAGGGTATTTTTTTCAGGGATAAATGTTGCCAAGATGGCTAAACTTCTTCTCTGAAAGGCTGGAAGAAAGAACCTAAATTAGTTTAGTGGTTTTTAGATATGAAACATTTTGTGGGATGAACAATTATCCAATGCTGTTACATGATTTAGATAATTCTACTATTACATCCGGTATATTATACATTCTTGATGATATCCAAGGAATAATCTGCAATGTTATTGGTTCTGACTGGCATATCGGCTTCGGGAACTTTCCCAGCCCCGTAATGTACTTTCCCTCTGCCTTTCCTATAAATATTCACATGGAAATTGTTCTGTTTAACTTTCTTCTATGGTGCCTAAACTTTAACGCCGTACCAATTCTATCAGTTATGTGCCATGCGTGATACACGCTTAGGCGATCATGTATCTTTCGATACATGACTGAAAAAGGAGATTTTTCCGCAGTAGGTTGCCATTTCTTTCTGCGGTAGACCAGTTGCCATGCATGGCTATAAAACCCGGTCTGTCCTGTTATTAACCCATAGCTGTGGGAGAAGAAGAGGATTCATACCTATCCCAAGGGTATTAGTACGTAAGTGAATGTAATGGATTTGATTGGAATTCGAACTCGGCTCTCCGGTTCAACAGTCCTGGAGGCACGGTGAAGTAATGGATAGCGGCTCGGAAAAAATCTGCCTCGTCAGTCATGTATCGTAAGACACATGATCGCCTATTCGTGTATCATGCATAGCACATAACTGACTAAGTTTGTGGCATGATCTTAGATTTGTACAGTTAAATGGTTAGGTTTCAATGCTAGTAGTTTCTTCACAAGTATTTCTCGCTTGTAGAACTCTCCTCCGGCTTCTTGATTTCCAGACGACTTTGATTTTCAAAAATTTAAATGCGATTTCAATCGTTAACTTCTGTCTACTTATTTTTTGTTCTTTTATTGTTCTCTTTCCTTATTATTAGTTTTTTCTCATATTCTCTGACATTCAGTAACCTCTTTGCGTCTTTGTGTCTTTAGTGCCTTGCTTGGGGGGAAATTTAAATGCAATGTTAATCGTTATCTTCTGTCTTCTTAATTCTTGTTCTTTTATTGTTCTTTCATTTTAATCATGATTTTTTCTCATATTCCCTTACACTCAGTAACCCCTCGTGTCTTAGTGACTTTATTTCGTTGATTGGGGTTGAAATGATTAAAAAAGGAAATTAACGTTTGGCTTTTATTTAAGTTTCATCAGAATTCTTCATTTTGGAAAAATTCCATATTTTTTTTCCAATTCAACCTGTCGGAAAGGATTTCGGATGAAGCTAAAATACAAGCAAGTCATTAAATTTGTAAACTTTTGAAAAGATTTGGTCAACCTTCTAAACAGGTCAGAAATTATCAGCATTCTATGTTTTTCAAAATTATGTGTATGTAACCACGGTAGTTTTTTTCAGTAATTAACCGTATTAGTCGTGAGACTCTCTTCAGTTCAATACGCTAATATTGCATTGTTTGTTAATGAAATTAAAATTACCAATCTTTTCGCCGAAAGAAAATTTTTCTGTAGTAAATAATTGCACAACGCATATGGTCTGCACTGGCTACTTTTATTGTTTCGGTAGGGAAATTTTCCCGAATATTTGTTAGTGACGGATAGTGTTAAGTCAGTGAGAAAACTTCATAGTACTCTCCATTTGCTGACACATTTGTTTTCTACCACTTGAAAGAATGTCAGTAAAGTATTTTGGAGGGATGAACTACATTTTTTTTACCAGGATATTTCGCATCCTCGCTAATTACGCATTCAAGGGTCAATTAAATGGCAGCGCCAAATCTTGCTTCTTTTCATCCTTTTTCACCGGACCTGGGACCGTCAACTGACCGTATGTTTATATATTTTATGTTATAAATAAGATATATTTGCAATGTTATAAATAAGATATATTTGCAATAAACTGTAGGACTGTTTATTAATTAGGATTTCTTCTTCCTTTTCTCCTTCTTCTTCACATTTAACTTTAAATTACTCTCCTTTATTTTACACACCAAATGTTACAGATTGGTAGTTTATAGGAAATGCATATTTTATATTTAACAAAGATATAAAAATCATTTAAGTTAATTAAACAATAATAGGACGCTTAGAGTATACTTACATCGCTTTTTCAAGTATTTTCACTTAGCAAAGGAAAAGTGGCACGATAAGCTGGCAACAGAACAACGTCCTGAAGACCGCCCTGTACTACGTTTTTAGGAAATCGGAAAGTACGACTGATCACAGCACCCAGCGACAAGCTATTCGGGAAGGCATGAAGGCTAGGCGCAAAGACAGCAAAATCACGTTCATTTTACAGATACTGCTGTTGCATGCAGATCATTCAAGAATCTGACCGCTGAATCATTCTAGATAAAGCTCTCGGTGGGTCTGAAGTGGAGCCGTAGAAAGGACGACGAATTTAGTGTGTACAGATTTAACAATCATACAATAATCACCAAATATTTTCATCTTTCTACCATTTTTAACTTTTTATAGGTGCCCATTTAGAATTGACTTCCACAGGTATCGAATGTTTATATCGTAGATATGATGCAACATTCTTTATAACATAAAAAAGGTATTAAAATAAAATGAATTTATATTTATCCAGTTATAACCGAATGGGTCTCCTGCTGCTTAAGTCATCCATTTCCCAGTAATGTACATTAATAATAGCTTATCTACTTTGAAGTTGCTTTTAATTGTACCGCCTGCAGTTTTGACACCAGTTTGATATTTAAACCAAATAAGGAAGGTGGACTTGGAAAATCTGATACTCACAAGAGATATTGAAGGCAAATTGGACAGAAATACAATGCTTAATCTACTAACTTTAACGTGATATCAGTTATCATATATAGTAATGAATACTGGACAGTCTCCTAAAAGATGAAGAGACTTGAATCTGGTTCTACAGAAGGATGATGAAGATACCATGGACCAAGCAAAAGACGAAGTTTTTAGAGAAAAATGGAACAAAAAGGAAACATACTAAGCATCAGGAAGTGAGCGTCGAAATTTCAAGGGCACATAATGAGGAAAGAAAGCTTGGAAAATCTGATACTCACGGGGCAGGTAGAGGGCAAGAGGGACAGAGCAAAACAACGAATTACCGACTTAATGAGCATGAGTAAATGGATGGCGGAACAAGGTTTAGTAGGAATAACAAAAAGCCAAAATTTATTAAGAGCTACGAAGGACAGGAAATTGCGGAAAGCCATGATCGCCTACGTCCAGAAGGGTCACGGAACATGAAGTGAAAGAAGGTATGATAATATAAGGTTTTTTTTTTCTTCGTTTTCGTCTACCCTCATCACGAGTTGATGGAATATTTATTTGAAATGAACCATTTTGTAAGTCTATGGTTTAGTTGTATTGTTTTTGACCTAAACTAGTTTCGATAGTCCTTTTTTTAAACCCACAAGATTTAACTCTAAATGCTTTACATACACTAACCAACTAGAATGCTACCATTATCTTACGATATAAACGTTTCCCAGCAAACATAGTGACTTTTTGAAACATGGTATTACCAAATTCACAGAAGATACGATAAATTTAAATTTCCGGACGTGTTTTAGCAAAACGATTATACACGGAGGAATTATTCACTGACCTGAGTATAGCCGCGTGGTTAGAACATTTAGTGTTCGACCGTATGACTCCATTTCAAATCTCAACATGGCCGATTTGTCAGGAAGGAGAATTCTTGATGTTATCTGTCTGGAGAAAGGTGATCCCAGCTTGTGTCACCAATGGAAAATGCTTGAAAACTATGCAACGGGTTGACCCAAGACTTGTGATTGAAATTGGGTAGACGTAACTATTTGGAAGCCGTCGGTAGTTGTGATAGCACGAAATCACAAGTCATCGTGACTGAGGTTTTTAAGAGTACCTGCTTTGTTCAGACTGTTTATCATGATTAAGGCGCTATCTTCCAGAAACTGCAACTAAGGTCCGATCAGCATAGTTGTAGTATAAACCACATGTACTTTCTGTGAGTGTTGCACATACACATATGAGCAGTCGCCTGTCACAGGGACAAACTAACCGCCCTAGTAGACAGGTCTACTCAGATAGGAGGGGTCCAGCTACTACTTCGAGTGACCCTCGGGCCTTAGGGTGTTAAAAAGCTAAGCTGATTACATGAGGAAAGCAAAAGAAAAGAGTTAAATTTTCAGATTGGAATGGTATATTTGATAAAAAAAATCCGACCTCTGATACCGAGGGAAAATTTGTGACACGAGAGAGACAGTTAACAGAAATTCCACTTGCACAGATAGAAATCAATAAGCACGTGAAACGAGATTCTCTTTTCGATTCCAAGGGCAGATAACCGTACTTCCTCTTACTGGAACAGGTCCAAGCAAACAGTTACATTTATATAAAAAGGGGGAAAAAAGAAAAAGAAAATGATACAAGAGAAAACTGGAAATCATTTTTCGCTTGTCACTCTCCTTGATTAAGACGAGATCGAATATCGATCCGATTATCAATTTGGGATTTGGTTTTGCATGTCAAAGTCTCCTAGAGTAAATAATAAAAAAAAAGAAAATTATTCTTTTCACGAACATTTCTGATATTTCCAGAACATGGCAAATTCAAATTATCTAAAAGTCTCGATTTTTTTTCGATGGAGTTCCTAATTTTCCATTGACATCTTATGTGCAATGTATTCTTGTGAAGTTTTCAAATTGCTTTTTTTATTGAACATAATTCTTTTTTTCCCTTGTAGATATTTTCGTAGCGTGTAGGAAACGTGCGTCTCTTGACACTAAGTAATGCAGATATAATGAACTGACAAATACCATTTCATTTCTTGGAAACTCTATTGTAAATATTCTAAACAATGTCTGCTACACTTCATTGTCCAAAGTCTTAGGATTTATGGTATTGTTTTCTTTCTTCCTCTAAAGTGATGATTAATGTCGCCATAAATTTAAAAGACTTAGATCTCAAAATTCCGACGATGTGAAGTCTATGGAATCAGAGGTTATCATAAAAGAAAACACTCTAGATTCATTTCCAAGTGACGTAAGAACCAGAATAGTTGAAGGTCAATCCCTGAAAAACGAGAAGGAACAGAGAAACGATGCTGTAACAGTTGGCAGGAGGAATAATGGAATCGGTGACCAGGGTTCAATTTTCTTCCGATATGCAGGGTTCGATGGGTAAATTTTCGTCATGTTATATTTTCGTCCGATATATTTTATGTTTCACTACGGATAATATCTTTCGGAAAAGAATGTATCCGGCACTTTCACCCAATGCTCTCAACTTGAGTACAGGCCAGCTAGCCAGATTCGCTTAATGACCATTTTTGAAGTATGAAGACTTATTTCGAACGTAGAGTGAAGCCGCTAGGTGAAGTTTGATGTCAAACAAGAGTTGCTTCCTGCAGCTTCTGAAGCCAAGCAGATGTTTATATAGAAACATTCCAGGTGAAACCAGGATTGAACTAGCAATCCGGAAATGAATTAAATCATTTAAAAAAAAGTAATAGACAATTTCTAGTAGAATAGGTTGAAAGACAGAAGGAAATTATTGCGATCTTTCTGTTCATACTGCCACATTGCTATCTCACCGCAAGTTACTTTTTTTATGAGGGCCTCCATAATTGACCGAGCAAAGAATTAAATACAACAAAGAAAGAGATATGACATCAAAGCCTGAACAATAGCAGCAGCAGTAAAACAAAATAAGACTTGGCGAATGCAGTCAAGCATTATAAACAGCAGCAATGTCAGAAGCAGTTATAGGTTTACATCTTCAAGTTCTAAACTCAGGATTGTCCCATGCATTGAAGTTTGGATTTAGGACTTTGGGACTTTGGTAAAATGGTAATCGAATAATCATGATCTGTCCTACTTCACTTCCTAGCACAAGATTTTCATTCATACCACACACCTCATTTGTCGTAATCATTTAAAAATAATATTCCAGCTTGAGTGGATCAGGTTCATTGTATTGGGTGAACTTTAACATGAAAAGGAAATAATCAGTGATTTCTGGCTGACATTAAATTCGATTCACTCATCTTTTATTTCCGCACATGAATCACAGCTACAAAATATACAAGTTGAGATGCGCCATGTTATTTCTGGAAAATATTATAAAACTACACAATATCCATAATACACATAATGCGTGATAAGTTCCCAGTCAAACATTATGTAAAACTCATAGTAATATAATGTTTAAATTTAAAATAATATGGTCGTATTTGGTTTCGAAAACCTGATGGTATCAAGTAAACAGTAGTTTGATTCTTAATGTCCGTTTATGAGAACCAATTGTAACGACGCATGTATCGTCCTAACTAATTAGCAGTTAATAAAAAAAAAAAAAGTAAGTAATATTTACCTCGTAATATTTACCTGTTTCCAAGCTCGTGTTTACTGTGGGGAACCCGATCGCGTATACCCGGGCCAAAGACAAAAACTGCCCACCTCCCGTAAGAGTCGATTGCGCTGGCCACAGTAGTGACTACCGATTTTCCCTCTCTAGTGCAATGGAGGGCCAGCCTCAGGGAGCTGTTCCCCGTCATCGGACACCTCGCAGTATATATTTTCCTCTGCTGCCTCTCTGTCCGCACTCTGCCCGAAGAGGCAACTGACTGATGATAAACCTTAACCAGGTCAATAAAAAGAACAATTACCATGAACTCTTTATAGGAGGGGCACAGTGAAGATAAGTTACTGCGGTGGGAAAAAAAGACTGAAACCAAAACGTCGGATGACAAATTTTAAAATTATTTCATAATATAATAATTTCAAACACATATAATATAAAATTGATATACCAGGTTTTACAGTAAAATTATCCAAATCGTGTAACAGCAAAATTGTCCAATTGTTATGTTAAGATCTGAACTGTTGTATCTTAGAAATGATTAAAGATATCTTACTGGAATTCTCCGAGGTTTTTATAACACTATTGGACTCTACTTTAAGCAATAAGAATGTATAATTACTCTCCAAGCTGAACAGAAGAATCGTGATGAAATCGATCATAAATGAAAATGACATCTTCATCATTAATTAATCATAGCTAAGGATCGCAAGCTCATGAAGGATTGAAATAAAGTTTATATATATAGATATATATTATTCCGGGATTATTTTCCAACTTACTCAAGATTATCTTCCCCCTATTGAAACGTCTAACTTTCTGTCCTTGAAGAACTTAGTGCCTCATACGTTACATTTTCAAGACTTTTTTCACTTCTCTTTGGACTGCCGTAGCTGAAACTACTCTCTCACGTGCCAACCGTCTTATGGACACAGTTGGATCATTTTGTAATTGATCGCTTTAGCTCTAAGTTGAAATGATGATCCATCTTCCTCTTGTGAACTCCTGATCCATTTTTCCTCTTTACTGTTCCTCTTTTTTTATTTTACTATTCACCGTTCTCTTGATGTTTCTTGAATGGATTTTAAAGATTGAAGCCAGAGTATGAATTTTGGTAGCATTACTGAAGGTCTGAATGATTTTCCTCTCACAATTGCTCATTTAGGAAGACAGTGGTTCTGACGCAAAATGATTTTAACCTGTTATATTTCTAGCTGAATAACTCAAAGTTTTTTTCAGTGATTCTTACGACAAATGGTATCTCAGATGGTTGAACGTCTTATCTGAAAACCTGAAAAAACTCAATTAATTTAGTAGGTTTTTAGATATTAAATATTTTGTGGGATGGACAATTATGCTGTATGACAGCTTGGACAATTTTGCTTTTACATCCGTTATATGAAAAAGTTTTACATTGTTTTATAACAAAAAGCTTACATATTACAAATAAATAAGTACATAGGAATACATTATACTTTATTTTTATAGTATAACTTATTATATAGTAGGAACATATGAGAATATATGAAAATGTTATAAATAACTTCATAATATAATAATAACCTCACCTTAAAAATATGAAAATTCAGATAAAATTATTATCAATTTTCTATAATAAAAAAAAATATTATATGTCATAAATATATAAGTATATTTGAACGCATGCATTACTGTAATAGCATTTTTAGAATAAGTTTAACCCTGTTTCAGGCCCGGGGGTCACTCGAGGTAGAGGGTTACGTTAAGAGGTAGTTTATAGGACGTGAGAATACGGTTGACTCTAGACTTGAACTGGTTTAGATTGAAGTGATCAGGGAAACATCCACTTTGTTGTTGGTTCCACAGAGTAGCGCTTCGCGGGAAGAAGCTGTGTGAATGGAGCTTACTTCTCACCGATGGAATACGAAGGGGAAATGGGTGGGTTGCTGCTATGTAAGTGGCATGGCGCATCATAAACGGGAAAGTCAGACCTGGTGGAAATAGGCGATAAACATATTGTATATTATGAAAATATGAGTATATATGAAAATGTTATTAATTATATTTTATAATATAAAAAAATGATATTATACGAATTCCCTTATCGATGAAAGCGCTATATATTATATTTTTCATAAAGTAATTTTGTATTTCCAACGAGGAAGTATTTACATTATTCACATTGTTCGGACTGTTGTCTTCATTTTTGTTGCCATATTCACGACGTTCTGTCTGTTGTTTCAAACTGAACCTTTTATTTCGTCCACCGGGGTAAATTGTTCTAGTTCCACATGCTCTGCCTCCTCAGCTATCCCCCTTTAACTCAACTCTCCAAGTTGTTTTTATTCACATCTGCTGTAGCCAGATATTTTGGTCAAGTGACTGGATCCAAGCAACGCTTTTATCCACTTTTATCCTCAAGGACACATGGCGCAGTGAATATGAAAACAAATATGAGGACAACAGTCAAAACGTCGCTAGTATAGCAACAAAGTTGAGGAATACAGTTCTAACAATGTAAATAATGCAAATATTTACAATACCACATCTCAGAAATATAGACAGACCCTGAAGAAGCCGGAGCCTTCAACGAACAAAATGTGAATATGGTAAGGAAGGTGAGGACAACAGTCCGAACAATATCAATAGTGTAAATAATTACAATACATCATCTCAGAGATATAGACATATCCTGAAGACAGCCGGAGCCTGCAACGGCCGAAACGTCGTGAATATGGCAACAAAGATGAGGACAGCAGTCCGAACAATGTAAATAATATAAATAGTTCCAATAACTCATCTCAGAAATATAGACCTCCTGAAGACGACCGGAGCTTACAACGGCCGAAACGTCATGAATATGGCAACAAAGATGAAGACAACAGTTAAAACAATGTAAATAATTACAACAACTCATCCCAGAAATATACATATCCTGAAGACAGCCAGAGCCTACAACGACCGAAACGTTGTGAATATCACAACAAAGATTAGAACAACAGTCCGAACAATGTAAATAATGTAAATACTTACAATAACTCATCTCAGAAATATAGACAGATTCTGAATATGGACGGAGCGTATAGCGGTCGAAACTTCGTGAATATGGCAACAAAGATCAGGACAACAGTCTAAACAATGTAAATAGTGTAAATAATTACAAGACCTCATCTCAGAAATATAGACAGTAATTATAATGTATTTTCAACTCTCGCTCAACTGCGCTCCACACATAATAATCAAGGGGATTGCAGACTTGGGATTTAGGCGGCCAGATGTAAGGGGTGATGTGTTCACAGAAATTGTATGAAAAAATATGACTTGGTTCTCCTGCTGTGTGGCATGGTGCAGAGTCATGTTGCCAGACATAGGGTTTTTCAGCAGTTACCGTTTTGATGCAATGCAGCACTCCCTCATGGTATTTGATGTAGGCCTACGAGTTGAGGCTTAAGCCCTGTGGATAGATGAATGGAGGCATAACGTCGGCATCACTAGTGATCACTCCAAAAACCTTCGTAATCATCATTACATTCATCCAACTCTTCCCGAATCTTCTGCATTGTCTTCAGATTGACACCGAAACGCTCTTTAATGTTTCTTATTTAAGCTTCCAGCACGAATGCCAAGCAGTGCAGCATGCCGTTTCCAAATTTCTGGAGGAATGAATTGCATCGTCAGGGTGCTCTTTTTCTCCCATATGGTGTCCAACCGGCTCTACTATAATGTGCAGTCGACAAAATCAAGAACAAACAAAGCGCATGCGCGAAATTAAAATTATAAAATGTCGACAATTTACACATCGTGCCCTCTATAAGAGTAATAGGCAAACACACACATATCACTCAATTTCAACTTGTCACTCCCTCTCCCCCCTCTCGCAATCACTCTCTCTCTCTCTCTCTCTCTATATATATATATATATATATATATATATATATATATATATATATATAGGGTGACCCCCAAAAAACGGTAATTTTTGAAGTGCGTATTGCCAGACACGAGCAAGTGGCAACACTGCGAGACAGTGACCTTGAGCAAGTAAGCATTTCGCCATTTTAGTAACGAGAATTAAATTCACAGTATCCCAGCTGAGATGTTGCAGCAGTCAATGAGGAATCTCAACACCAGATTTCAAGAATGCATTCGTACAGGAGGACGCCATCTACAGGACGTAAATGAAAATTCTATCATTGTTTCTTAAATGGCATGTTTTAAGGTTTCAATTACTATGAATTAAATGTTTTTCTTCCATCACTCTTGGTTTTATTGGATTGTTAAAAAGTTCCCATTTTGGGGGGTCACCCTATATATGAGTGGGAGGGGAACATGGATGACAAAGTAGAAAGATTATCGTGTGATAAGTTTTCTCCTTTATGAAGCCGTAAAGAACGAATAGTTTTTACACTTTGTCACATTTTCCCCCATATTTGTGTGTGTGTGTGTGTGTGTGTGTGTGTGTGTGTGTGTGTGTGTGTGTGTGTGTGTGTGTGAATAAAGTATATTTAGGCAACGGGTATTCATCCAAACAGGTTTGATTAACAACAACCGACAAAGTCTGTGTTGAATTTTTTATTATATTTTTCTAATGTTCCGGTAAGATGTTGAATATTGCCTTCGAAGTTGTGGATGTACCGTCCGAAGTTCACATTTTGTTGTTTTTGTTCAAGTACTTCCATCTTTCGAAGTCATTTTCACCACCGATGTGGTGTCTGTGTGGTAGTTAGAACTCCTTTGTCTACATCCTGGTATTCTTTGGGAAGTTGGAAGTTTAAAATAGTCTACCGTGACGTCATCATCAATTCCTTTGTCTACATCCTGGTATTCTTTGGGAAGTTGGAAGTTTAAAATAGTCTACCGTGACGTCATCATCAATTCCTTTGTCTACATCCTGGTATTCTTTTGGAAGTTGCAAGTTTAAAATAGTCTACCGTGACGTCATCATCAATTCCTTTGTCTACATCCTGGTATTCCAGGATAACATCTAACCCGATTTGCTAATATCGAGCTTTTTATAAAAAATTTTTTGTTTGAGAAATACAAAGAGACAGAAAGCGTGACGAATATGCAATATGATAGGTCCTGATCTGGCATCTAGTATACAACGCTCTCCCACAGACATGTCGTGGCCTCCCTCTGTCTCTTCTACAAGTATTTCCACGTCAATTCTTCCGAGGAGCTACTTTCGATGGTTCCCAGATTACATGAATTTAAGCGAGCTACCAGGCTGGCATCTCGGTCCCACCCATTCACCGTCAAAACGGTTAAAAGTAACCGTCTCTTCTACTCAAACGGCTTCTTCTCTCGCACTTCCCGTCTGTGGAACTCCCTTCCCCTTATTTGCTTCCCCGATTACTATAATCTGAAAATAATCAAGGATAATGTCAATCGACATCTGATACCCTGAACTTGTTCCCCGGTCTTCTCTGTATCCTTTCCTCAAACACGCCTCTTTACTCTTGTTCTTAATCCTCTGTAAACCCTTGCTTGCTAGTGGCACTCCCGCCTTGCTTGGTGTGAATTGTTTAAAAAAAAATAAGTAAAAATTCGCTCAAAAAGTAAACAACTGTATCAAAGTCAATACGTGAGAATTCGGTTAGTTGCAAACATAAATTTGGATGTTTGACCTGGCGTAGTTCGCACTCTCTTGCTCAACGGTTAGATTAAATGATTAGACTCATTTACATAAACAAAAGGATAGTGGTGACTGATTTACACATAATCACGCAAGAAAGCCACGCGCGATTTTAACCCTTACGAAACGTCTAGATATTTTATTGATTCTAACTCGTATATCCGATTCGGATGACGTGTATCTACTGTTCTGGATGTTTCATTTTCTGCAACAAATTTGCGATTTTTCTCGCATATTTAAAAACAATAATTTCACCCCAAGCAAGGCAATAAAACCACTAAGATGCGAGGAGCTACCGAAAGAATATGGGAAAAAGACAAACATTATTAACGAGAATGAACAATAAGAGAACAGTTCTCAAAGAGACAGACGATAACGGCTGACATTGAATTTACATTTTTGGACATCAAAGTTGACTAGAATGCAAGAAAATGAGAGAGAATTTCACAAGAGAGAAGTGTGAGAGAAGAAACACTTAGCATAAAACTTATGGTTCAGTCTTAACAATAAAATTTTGAGACCTAACTGCCAATTTAGTACTGCGTTTAATTTTGTAAAGACAAGGTAACGAAGGGGAAAGCTCGTTAGAAAAATACAATTAAATATTGTTTTACAGAAACTAAAGGGAAGCTACGTTACGGCCGTGAGAAATTGAGTGAAGCTGAGATGACAGGTCAGGAACAATTATATTGCAGATTGGGGGGGTGCTCTCAAGAATCTTTAAATACGTAGCAGCAGTAGCAGCAGACCGGATATCTTTCCTCGAATGCTCTAACATGAACTTCGTCACGTAGGTTATACGCCAGGCCGAGCTACATAGGTCTGCGTCCATACGGAATAACAAATGCGCTTGGCTACGACCGCAAAACGACATTAGGGCTCCAATTGACGAGTCGAGACAAGACTCCAGTCTTGTATACAAACGAAAGCGTGGTTAGACGTATGTATTCGGAGTTAAAACTCATTTCACTAGCAATGGAACAGGCCGTCGAGAAGATATACGACTGTGATCAATATCGATTGAAGACCGTGTTGACATAATTTTTCATATATCAGATCTAAGTCAAATTATTATAGCTTCCTATTTCTGGAATGTGTACTGACAAATATTTACAATATATTTACACAACAACAGTAATATATATATATATATATATATATATATATATATATATATATATATATATATATATATATATATATATATATATATATATATATGTATATATATATATATATATATATATATGTATATATATGTATGTATGTATGTATGTATATATGCCATGTTCAACACAAGCCTTCGGGGACATATACTTAAAAGATTATTTCAACAAACACGCCGTTTCCACTGACTCATTAGAAGTAAATATATAATCTGGTGTTTGTATACTAGCTTCACTAGCTTCAAGATGGTAATGCTGTCAAAGGATAGCGTCAAAAGTCTTTGCAATTCTAATTTCCAATTGAAATAAACGGAAAACTAATTATATCCCTAGATATCCCCATATATATATATATATATATATATATATATATATATATATATATATATATATATATATATATATATATATAGTTCATGATGTGTTTCGTAATCCTTATGGATAATTCCAAAGAGGAATTAGGTTCGATTTCGATCCTAAGGAAATAAATCATACTCATCATGAAACTTTAAAGTTGTCTGTTTCTTAATAATAATTAATATATATATATATATATATATATATATATATATATATATATATATATATATATAGAGAGAGAGAGAGAGAGAGAGAGAGAGAGAGAGAGAGAAAGAGAAAGAGAGATTGTAAAAAAAGATAGAGAGATAGGGAGAGAGACGAATAAATTTCAACAGGTAATACCTATACGGATTATCAAATTTTTCGTAACTTAATATATATATATATATATATATATATATATATATATATATATATATATATATATATATATATATATATATACATATATATATATATATATGCCGGAGTAACACAAATAGTGAAATATTTGTTAAAACTGAACGTGTTAAAAGTGTTCAATACAAAGTCGGAAGACCAGACTTGCAGACCTGTTTAATATTTAGAAAGGAGGAGAGCTGACCAGAGCACACTGCCGCAGTTTCGACCTCTACGGTCTCCTCAGGTGGTTTCCTCAGCAAATCAACGGCACGAAGCTCAACAACTTAAGCACTTTCATAAGCGGAAGTAGTGGGAGGGGAGAAAAATATATTTCAAACTTTAACCGTGTTCAAATAACCCCAAGCTGAACTTTTTTAAATGTCTGCATTTGGTCACGATCATTGCTGTTTTTTATATGTTGCTATAGCCAGTTTCTCTTCCTGACATAGCCTATTCTTGATTATTATGTTAGTTTTTAAATTTCTTAAAATGCTCCATTTAATGTTTGGACTTTTGCTATGCCTCTCCCTAAACCACGAATAGTAGCTTGCTAGCTTCGTGCTGTACCTATACTCCGGAATTCTAAAAGATGAGACGTGATTGTACCACCTCCTCTTGAACTGGCCCTCAGTGTGTGTATATATATATATATATATATATATATATATATATATATATATATATATATATATATATATTAAAAAGAAGAGAGGTACCGCAAAATTTTTTGGTTGTAATGTGGGATTTTGAAAAAAATATTATTCTTTATTTTTCAATGTTTTGCATAGTTTTACAACACGTGTTTCTGGTCTCACGACCGTCTTCAGGTAAAGGGTAAACAGAGAAGGTCTCATATAGAGAATATTTGACATTGAAAAACATAAAGGAAAAAAATTAATTATTTTTAATAATTATTTTTAATAATTATTTTTAATAATATGTGGAAATCTCCACCCTTTACCTGAAGACGGTCGTGAGACCAGAAACACGTGTTGTAAAACTATGTAAAACTATGAAAAATAAAGAATAATATTTTTTTTAAAAACCCACATTACAACCAAAAAAATTTGCGGTACCTCCCTTCTTTTTAATATACACACTTTTCTCTTGTTGGAACCATTATAACCTCTTCATTTTATATATATATATATATATATATATATATATATATATATATTCAAGCAAATTTTGTTGAATAATCTGGACATATCTATTTATTTTTATTTTACATCCGGTTTTTTGATCAGTTTGCAATTTAACTTTATCGAACTGTTGTAATTGAATTATCAAAAACAACACTAGAAAACATGAATTGGTTTAACAACAAACTTATTTACTTTTAATACAGGGAAACGTAATGTAGAATAGAAATTAGGGAAGCGAATGCTTAACCGTGAATGACTAATTATTTTCAGCAAAAACTTCTGTTTCTACTATTCCTCCTGCTACTCCTCCTGATGTAGGAGTATTTTTATGTTTTTCATCCGACAGCCGAGTCCAAACTTGTAGGGAAATATATTTTACCTCACAACACGAACCGATCGAAAAGAACAGACATAATATTTAAAAACACACTTAACTTTCAAGAAAAGTTTATAACATATCTAATTAATATTAACAAGGGTAATACGTGTAAAATTCATGATCTGCTTGACCTCACGCTAGATATACTTTGCATGATTGTCAGGAAAAGGAATGAATCTCCAGGAAGCAGGAAGGAAAAAAGACTTTTGTAAGTCTAACTGCAAATGTTCCATTTGTGGGCGTTGCTTAATGAGAGTGCAGGCTGTCAGATTTCTATCATTAGTGTTCGGTCGATTGATTTGATTGAAGAATCGATTTGACCTGATTTTCGATTGATCACACATGGCTTTGATCTCCGGGCGATAAATAGACCGGTAGGCTGTGTTTGGGAATCAAAGATTTTGTTACGCGTTTACAGGTTAGGAAGTTGGCATTTTACATGAGTAAACATCGATGGCTGAACAAATGTGAAAACGACGAGGCATACGGAGACACTCTGAATAGCGCTCAGTCACACAGGTGTAAATCTGCATGTAGATATATAGATAACTTGTTTTCTGAGCTCAGCCGTCTGTTAGAGCGCCTAGCCATTCCCTGGCACAGACACCTATACAGGCACATTTGTGTTTGCTTAACAACCACAGAGTCCATCTATGGGTTATACGACAGGAAGACAGACCGTCTAGCCAAAGTACAGAGGACGCTGAAATTTATATATATATATATATATATATATATATATATATGTATAGTAAAACAAAAAAAAATCTCACTTAGGTCACTGATGTTATATTCAGCGCCCCGACTCCAGAGTTTCGTAGACTTTTTTTGTAATCGTTCTGTTCATTCATCAGGAGGTATCAGCAATTGTCTGTCGATTTTCTCACTTTCTTTATTTTTATGCAATGTTGAAAAAATATAATTGATGCTCTTCTTATTGGTGATATGTAGATATTTTTCTCCTTTGTGTGTGTGTATGTGTACGGGTGTGTGTGTGTGTGTGTACGTGTGTGTGTGTACGTGTGTGTGTGTGTGTGTGTGTGTGTGTGTGTGTGTGTGTGTTTATACGCCTTTATGTGTGTATAAGTACGCATCTGCAGATGTGGTAGTTATTTCTTTTTTCATAATTTTTTGTCTCCTTATACTCTCACTATTCAATTTCCTTCTGTTTTCTCTCTTTCGGCTCTAAGTGACACAATATAAATTATCAATGTTACTTCCGGTGTCATAGGGAGTAGTTATTTTAGGTTATTTTTTCTAGAATATTCTTGTGTTTGTATAAGTATTTGCTTTTCAGGCCATAACGTGTGTAAAAACTGTCCATATATTATTGTCCATATTATATATCCGAGCACCTTCGGCTATTTCTTTAGCTATTATAAACAATGATTTTTATTTTTAACTGGATATATGTTTATAGGTTATAATATGGTTAGAGCCATAGGAATTTTTTTTCCCTAACACGATCAGTACATTTTGGCTGTGTTCATAGTTGATGTTATTCAGTCTAATTTTACATTTGGATTAAATCTATTTATTAATCTTATTTTAAATGTAATTGACACTATTTTACATGTATTTTGTACATTGCGGGAGGATTTTGGTAGGTTTACGTGTGTGTTTAAATGGGTTCTAATTTAAGTATAGGCAGACACATGTAACGTAGTCTTCTAGATAGGCACGTAGTTGTATGTCCAATAAAATTATTCATGTATTTGGTTTGATCACGAAAACTCTTCCTTAGGGCGGTGGGGCATATGAAATCATAAATAATATTGTTTTTCTGTAATTGAGATCGTGTTGCAATTACTGATTACGCTTGGTACAATAATCCCCAAAAGAATGAAAAGTGTGATATTTGAAAACTGTATATATATATATATATATATATATATATATATATATATATATATATATATATATATATATATATGTGCGTGTGTGTGTGTGTGTGTGTAAAGTTCATATATATATATATATACCCGCACATATATAACGTTTGTATATATATATATATATATATATATATATATATATATATATATATATATATATATATATATATATCGCGAGAGAGAGAGAGAGAGAGAGAGAGAAAGAGATTAAAGGTAAAAAAGCCGTCGTTATATCATTTAAGTAGACCTAGTAATATCAAATATTACAACTGATCCATAAAGGCAGCTTAGTGTATTTATTAAGACAGAGCAATATATTTAATAAACAAATAAATCCAAAATTGCCTCATATGGGGAGTACTCCATTTCGGCAGAGGATGATGTCGGTCGTCTGTCTTATCAATCTCAGTGTAGAATAAGTTCCTGCCTCATCTAACTTTATAGACGTGAACTCATTCTATTCCCCATACGAGGCAATTTTGTATTTATGGATTTATTTGTTTATCATATATATATATATATATATATATATATATATATATATATATATATATATATATATATATGTGTGTGTGTGTGTGTGTGTGTGTGTGTGTGTGTGTGTTCTAAATAAGTGGTGCGTATTTATTTAGCAATCCAATAGATTTTATTACTTAAGCGTTATGTTTGTATTAAAAAAAAACATTAATATTTCTCCAATATTTAGGGTAGGCGAAAGTAAATATGCTGTTTAATAAATGAACCGAGCGTTTACAAAAATATGGGTCTTCACTAAAATAAAATAACCTTTAAGTAATAAAATACATGCCTGTGTGTATGTGTATGTATGTATATATGTATGTATGTATTAGTATCTTATTCACGTTCGCTCTCACTACCCCTCTCTCTTTCTCACATTGTCTTTCTCTCACTGTCTTTCTCTCTGTATTTGCATGTGTACGTCTGGCTGAATTGGTCAGTACCTGTATGTGTGTTCCCGCCTATCGCATACAACGTTCGCCATTCCACGTTCAACAGGCAACCGGTTAAATGCTTGCCTCTGGACGAGAGGAAAAAGTTGCCAGGAAATAGTTTTCTTCTTTCCTTTCTCGTTCGCCGACTGATGTGCACCTTTGATGTGAACAACAAGCAGATCAAAAAGAAGAGAGGATCGATTCTCACTTTTATTCCCGCCGTCGGGTTCTCCTGTATCGACTGACCCGACACACCAAAGAACACCGAACCGAGCACTTTTTGATGATCGGCATACAACTATTTTAATCTCCCCACCCCCTAAACTTATTGCTTAATTCACCACCACCCCCCTAACCTCTTTCACTCCCACCGTCTTTTCGTTTAATTTTGCATTTTTCTTCTACAAAAGGTGCTTGCTGTAAGCGATGTACGTATGAGGACCAAGCTATATGACTTTGAACATTCTCGGTCGACACAGTAGAGAGGGATGTGGAAGAGAAGTCTTCTTTCTGATTTCTTCGATGTTTGGTTGAACATTGGATTGAAGACGAAATATGGGTGACACTCCGTAATAGCTTTTGATTGGAGCTTGCCAATTTTGTTGTCTTATATATCAATTCAAGAAGATCGTGAGTAAATCGTTATTGGTTTGACTGGACCATACGTCTTTTTACTTTGAAATCAAAGGTTTGGGAGACTTCTAAATTCGTGACGTCTGTTTTTGTTTTATCTTTTTACTTTTTTTATATTTTCTATTTATTTTTGGCGGCAATTTTTTCATTTCATATTTATTCTATTTTTATTTCTTTGGTCATTCATTTCAAATTCCTTAACTTTGAGACATCTGAAAATTCTTCATATTTTTCATATCTACATCTACATCTCTCTCTCACTATTCATATATATATATATATATATATATATATATATATATATATATATATATACATACATACATATATATATATATATATACATATATACATACATATATATATATATATACATACATACATATATATATATATATATATATATATATATATTTAAAATATATAAAATATATATATATTAAAAAGTAGTGCTCAATACAAAGTAAAGCAATGTTATTATTTTTATTATAAGAGATTATAATAAAAACATGTTAAAATCGCTATGCAATAGCTTTCGTGTTTCGGTACTATCTTTCGGGTCTTCAGCCGATGGTAAGTAACTGTTGATTAACTAATTTTAAAGAAATTTTAAAAACAAATGTTACGTCTTTTCCGAAAGTTAAAGTGTTGGGTGGCGGAAACATAAGGTCAGAACTAAAAATAGACTTTTGGTTATGTCTTGATTAACCAATTAAATCTCAATTAATTGGTTAATCAAAACCTACCCACAATCTATTTTTAATTCTGACCTTATGTCCCCACCACCCCAAATTAACCTTCGGAAAAGAGCTAACACTTTGATTTTAAATTTTCTTAAAAATCATTTAATCACCAGTTATTTATCATCGCTTGAAGAAGTACAATCACAATATTGAAACATGAAAGCTTTTGTGTAGGGATTTTAACATGTTTTTATTATAATCGCTTATAATAAAAAATATATATAATAAAGAAATAAAGTATTATTTGTCACGTCTTTCTTTTTCCTCATTTGTTTGCCGATTATATCTAACATTTGATCCCCCTTTTTTTCTCAAAATCTTTCTTTTTCTTCTTTGTCGCTGTCTTCCAATCATCTAATCCTTGCTTCTGCCGCCATGCTTTCGTTCTTGCGTTTTTATTTTTCTTATTTTATTTTTTGTTCTAAATTATGCCTTCCTAACTTTTACTACTCTTTTTCTAGGTAATTTCCCACTTTTTATTTCAAATCAAGTCTACGTGTATCGCCAGAACAAAGAACTAATGCCCCTTAAATGGCAATTGCTTGCCGAACAATCTACCAAGACACTCTAAAAGCACCAGAAAACGAAGAAAAACATATATAGGTGTAACTGATTTACGATGGAAACTAAGCAGACTAAGCATCCTTTACAAATTGTAAATACGCGAATAGCACAGTGATTTCTAAACATATCTGGAAGATTAAAAACAGAAACCAAATTACATCAAAAATATCATAGAAAATAAGGAAAACAGAATCGGCCTACAACAATAAATCCAAAAACTGTAAATTCTCTCTCGAAGAGAAAATAACTCTATTTACCTTCCCAGACCAATTCAAACTACTATGCGTTTCTACTGCATGGATTGTCTGTTTGTCTTTGGCTCAGAGTGATGATCTTGGTACTTATCATGAGTTAGGAAACTTTGAAGAATACAAGCCGGATCTGCCACAGATAAATTCCGATTTACCCGTGATGTGTTTTTGATAAGTTGTCAAAAAATTGGCGCTTCGTCATGCCAAGTTCACTGCGTAGAATATTCTCAACTCTCTGACTGGATGACCAAATAAGCATTGGATTTTTTATTTATAGTCAATGGTATGTCATCAATTACTCTGCGGTGAAAACGTTCTCTGTTTCCTAGGTGGTGGCAACTGCAGGATTTTCAAACTATGCGTCATCTTCGAGACTCTTCCTTTCCCTCCTAAATTCATCTGCGCAATGTTTCCAGTTACGTGCCATGCGTGATACACGCTTAGGCGATCATGTACCTTTCGATACATGACTGACGAGGTAGATTTTTTCCCGCAGTAGGTTGCCATTTTTTCTGCGGTAGACCAGTTGCCATCAAAGGCTTTAGAACTCGGTTTGTCTTGGAGAGAAAAAGAGGACTCATACCTTTCTCAAAGGTATTAGCACGTAAGTGAATGTTATGGATTCGACTGGAATTCGAATTCGGCTCTCCGATTCCTCAATCCGAGCCGCTATCCATCACTCCACCGTGTCTAAGACTCATAAAAGCTTAGGCGATCATGTACATTTCGATACATGACTGACGAGGTAGGTTGCCTTTCCTTCTGCGGTAGACCAGTTGCCCTCCTAGACTATAGAACCTGGTCTGTCCTGCTATTTACTCATAGCTGGTGGAGAAGAAGAGGATTGATACCTTTCCGAAAGGTATTAGAACGTAAGTGAATGCAATAGATTCGACTGGAATTCGAACTCAGCTCTCCGATTCCTCAATCCGAGGCGCTATCCATTACTCCACCGTTGAACAGCACGATGGCAAATTTTGTCCATTTCCGAGATAAGTCGTTACAAGCTACATTTGACGTCTTCTTTACCTGAAAAGATTCAATGCAGTTATTAATAAGAAGAGATGAAATTAAAGTCTACAAGATTTCCCAGCACTAGTGCCATTCTTTCTTAGTCAGCCTGTGATGTATTCAGCCCGCCCTTGTATACAACTTACGGTTTTAAAATTTCTGAACGATTTGTGTACCTTACAAGACACCCATATGAATGTCTCTATCTGACAAAGTTATTTAATAACATGACTAGAGTTTTCAGGTTAATTTTTGTCTGGTACTAACGTCCGGTGTTGTGAAAACTACAGCTAAGGCATCATATTCTTTGCTCAATATCCTTATCTCGGTTTAGAGGGCCATCGACGAGGAGTTGAGCATGCAGACAAACTGTTTAAGTAATAAAATGAGAGCCGAAGTCTATGATTGTTTAGGACGCTGAAATGAAAAGCGTTGACCCCCACCAGACGAGGAAATCAGATTTAATCTTTTGTATTATTCATCGAAATATTTTTTTTTTTTTTTACAAAGTGTGAGAACGGCATTCGTGTCGGTTAGTCGAGTCTGCGATATTAACTTTTCGATATGGCGGAACCCAAATTGAGGGATCAGACATGGCGCGCCAAAAGAATCAACTTTTATATCGACGAGTCATTTGGCAGGAATAATGACTCCGAAATCGAAGCTGTTTCCGAAAGTAAATCTTCATGAATAAATTACAGGCGATTTCACGGAGATTTCACCGGAATTGAAGGAATGATAGCAATATGGTCGGAGTCTTGGTAAAATGTTAAAAGCAACTGGCAGCAGCATGTAGCCACGGGAAGCGAAGCAAAGCAAATATGTAATTTATAACAGGTACCAGCAAATAATAAGTACCAACACATAAGCATGAAATTTAATGAATCTTGTTACTTAGCTCAGTTTGAGATTTGTAAGTAATAAATATGATTGGAGGCACAGTGGCTCGGATTGAGGAATCGGAGAGCTAAGTTCGAATTCTAGTTGAGATCATTACATTCACTTCCCCTCCCAGCTATCAGTCAGTCTCTAGAGAATGCGCAAGCTCTCTTACAATCTCATGAGCAAGCCTCCAACTGCGTATGTCTCTATCTAAATGAGTCAAAAACTGAATACATGAACAGAGATACAGCCAACAATCGCCATCCGATAAAATTCCTTAACACCACCAATTTGAATCAAGTTGAGGATTATAAATATCTAGGATCATTCATCTCCTCCTCCTTGAAAGACTTCCAAACTAGGAAGGGTATGGCATGGTCTGCATGCATTGATATGCACAAGATCTGGGCATTACAACTGGACGGAAAAGACACGATCTAAATATTCAGAGCCGCTGTTGAACCAATTTTACTCTATGGTTAAGAGACATGGACACTCTCTAAAGGCATGGAGAAACGTTTGGATGGCACCTACACTTCTGATAAGAGTGCAAAATCTCTTTTGGAAACGTCATTCGACCATCCACAAAATCTACGACAGTCTCCCCCGTGTTTCCTCTCTCATGCAAGCTGGTCGAGCATAGTTTACTGGTCACTTCCACCGTGCCGAAAATTAAATTGTCGCCTCTCTTCTCCTATGGAAGACTGTGTCAAACCTGACCAGGGGCAGAAAATTATCATTCCCTGATATCATCTGAAGGGATGCAGGCATTGGTAGCCAGGACTTGGGGACAACAATGAAAGATCGGGAAATGTTGTGGACTCCATGATCTCGACTGCGGTCGACACATGATGATGATGGGTAAATAGTAGGACACCCGCTAGTCTTGTGGTTAACGGTCAAGCGGATCGTCAGGGAAAGCTGGCTCTCTAGGTTTGACTAGGTCTGCCATACTTTTGTATTGAGCATTTTTTTTAGTTAGTTGGTTACTCGTATCAGGGTTTTTTTCTTTGAGCTTTGGATCTGTATTTTCGACAGACGTTCATGTTCCTAGCTCTTTCTTTTTTTAAAACCTTTTTTTCCTTCGATATTGATTTGATCATTGGAAAATAAAGAAACAGAAGGGGTATATATATATATATATATATATATATATATATATATATATATATATATATATATATATATATATATATAGTGCAAAACAATAGAAACTGTTAGAATGGTATACGGTTGGATCTAGGTAGTTCAACAATTGTGACCGAGTTGCCAATCTAGTAACAGTCTTCAATTCATGCAGTCGAGACACTGAAAGAAAGCTCATCAGATAATTTGTTATGGAATTATTTGTAAAAAACGACAGAGGGAAGCCACGTCATGTCACGTCGGTGAGAAAGTGTTTGATGTCAAGATGACAGGTCAAGATCGATTACATTCCAGACACTTCTTTGGATTTTCTCGAGAATCTTGAGATATATAGTTGTGCAATATTCAGTGGACGGATGAATGGTAGATTTATAAATGTGCAAGATGGATTCTGATCGATGATATGGCCCAGGTATTTAATTTCCTTCACGAAAAAACCGCTTTTGTTTTCTTTTACCTTGAATCCATAGCTTTGTATTCTCTTAAACACCTCTTGTACGTGTTCCCAGTGTTGTTCAACGCTTTCGCTATTTATCAATACGTCATCCAGGTATGCAATCGTGTACTCTAGTCCGGCAAGCATCGTATCCATTGTCTGTTGGAATATAGCCGGCGCGATCTTAATCCCAAATGGTAATCTTTGGTATTTGTACAATCCTTTGTGTGTGTTTATGCACAGTAATTTTGAACTTTCCTCATCGATTGAAATTTGTAGGTACGCTTCACTTAAATCTATTTTTGAGAAAAATGTTCCGCCATTTAATTTAGTGAATACTTCTTCTGGTCTGGGTAGAGGATAGTGGTAATCTTTTATCGCTGCGTTCAAACCTGTTGAGAAATCAACGCATACTCGAATTTCCCCTGATTTCTTTTTGACGTAAACCGTAGGTGCGGGCCATTGACTGTATTCTACTTTTGTCAATATGCCAGTGTTTTTGAGTCTAGCCAATTCTTGATCTATTTTTCTATTGACTACAACGGTACGTTCCTTTATTTCTTGAAGATAGGTTGAACGTTTTCTTTTATTTCGATATTTGCTGCCTTTTTTTTTACATCTTCCGAGACCTGCTGAAAATACTTCGGGGAAACTCGTTTTTAGTTTCTCTTTTAATTTATCTGCCTCGGTTGATAAACTTTTTACATTTTGGCAGTACGTACTTATTGGTAAATCCCAATGTTCGAATTTTTGCATCCAGTCCGTTCAGAATAAGTTTTCTGTATTTCTTAATACATACATATTTAATTTTTTCGTCATTCCATTAAATGTCACATTTGTAATCACTTCACCCTCAAATTTTATTTTTCTCCCAGTTACCGACCTAGCAATTTTATCGGTTCTTAACATGGTAGGTTTGTTCAGTTTTCTCCATGTTTGTACGTTAATAATAGTTAACTCCGAGCCGGAATCCAACTGTAGTCTGACTTTTCCGTTTTGCATTTCTACTTGCACGTATTTTCTTATGTTAGTCTCATCCGCTTGTTCAGTCCTCGTGGTTCTTATTCTGCTTTTGCTTTCTCTTCTAGTCCAACAATGAGAACTTTTATGTCCTATTTTTTTGCAAGATAGACAAGTTTTAAAACGGTATGAACAGTCTTTATGCCAGTCCCAAGTTCCACAGCGATAGCATGGACTGGGTGGTAGTTTGTTCTGATATTGACTTTTTGAAGTAGAAAATTTTGTTTTACCTGTTTTTGAGGAGAAAAAATGGTTTGGTTTGTTTCTGAGGAGGGAAAGTTGGTTTGTCTTCGTACTTTGTGTATGTGCGCGATGCCAGATTCTTCTATATCTTTTGAGTCTTTCTTCACACTGATGCATCTCTTGCAGTCTTCGGCTAGTTTTTGAAGTGTCAAATCTTGTTCACTCTCCAATTTTGTAAGGATTCTGCGTCTAATTTCCGCGTCTTTGGTTGAAACCAGGCCTTGGACGTATATTAAGCATTTGACATTGTCCGCGCTGAGTTCCTATAATTTAAAGTCATCACAATATTTGTTTACATTGGAAGCGAAAGTTATGTAATATTCGCTGTCCTTTTTTGTTAGGTTCAGACATTTCTATCTTTTGTGGAATAGTGAGGTATTAGGGCTGAAAAGTTCTGTTAACAGTTTTATGGCTTCTTTGAAAGTTAACTCATTTGTTTTCCTCGGTAGGATGTAATCTACGAATTTGGTATATTCGCATGTGCTTAATTGTCTTAGTAATAGACGTACTTTTCGTGCGTCTGACCAATGTCTGCAGTCAAATTCATATAGATCTTCGTAACTTCAGAAGTAAGTTGCAAAGATTTTGTCTTCGACGGGTGCATACGTGAAATCTTCGATAGTGCTCCAAATAGCATCTTGTGAGAGAACTGTTTCATTCACGGAATTTTGCCCTTTATTTGACATTACACATAGAAATAATTCTTGTAATTCCAGATGTTTCTGTTCGTTTTTTTTTATTTTTGTTCAAATTGGATTTTGATAAGTTTCACAAAAAAAAATCTAATCTTAAAATCTTCCATGTTAACGTAATTTTGTGTAAGTATTTTACCTTAGTGTAACCTGATATTCTGAAACCTGTGTACGCAAAAAAAAATTTCCTTTGTTGCCACAGTAAAATTGATGTCCAAAAAGAAAATTCTTTTTTTTTATGTGTTCGCGTAGAACTTTTTTTTTTTTTTTAGAAATCTCACGTAGAACTTGTTTTTTTAGAGTTTAGTCGTCGACACTGTTATGTGTGACGGTTAGCAAAAAAAAGGTATGTTCTCCGCGTAGAGAGTTCGTTTTTTTTGTAGGATTACCTCGTCGCCACTTGTTATGTGCGACGGATAGCAAAATAAGGTATGTCCTCCGCGTAGAGAGTTCGATTTTTCTTTGGGGTTTCCTCGTCGCCACTTGTTATGGTCCAAGTTCCTTGTACCAGGCTGATGGTCAAAGGTAGAACCAATGAAGAATAACTCGAACCCAGGTATGGAATAACATAGATATATTACAAACAGAAATATATACAGAGAAGTAGAAGTATTAGTAATGACTATCAGATTTGGTTAGAGTGTTATGGTTATGTTGTCTCGACAAGTATCACTATTCCAATGTTCTTACAATAATCCTTCCTGCTCCCTCTTGAGGCAAAGTATTTATAATGTCCGGAATCGTCCATTATTGTTATGGGTAAGTTCCCATAACAGTTTTTTTTACTCGTTTTGTTTTGTTATTCTTTGAACTTGGAGCTCAAGCACTTGACGAGATGATTCGTACAGTGTTATGTTCTTTCGTTTTTTATTTCCAATTTTTTTCCCTGGACATCTATTTATTATATTACAAGTTGAGCTAATCGAGGTTTTTCAAAGCGAGTATTACCATTCATATATATATATATATATATATATATATATATATATATATATATATATATATATATATATATATGCGTGTGTGTGTGTTATGCGTGATACACGAATATATATATATATATATATATATATATATATATATATATATATATATATATATGCTAGCCGAATTACCCGTGCCCTGCTGCACATCACACATTTTTTTGTAAGAAAATTACGATTGACTTTAAATCATTGATATAATTTGTAATAAAAATTATGCATTTCAATATTACTCAATGATCTTGCTGATGTGACCTCAATCTTCTGGCTTTCTCCTTCTATATTTTGGATAGGAGTCATTCCCTTGTTCAAATTAAAATTTAATCAAAGGAAATAATTTACAATGGGGAGTATGTGCCGTCTCTGCACCCCCGTTGATCAAAATGAAATATATTTATCCAAGAACGCTGGGTAATATAATTTCAGAATATGTATGGTTGGTGGGGTGGGGGGCTATCTCCAAAACCGATAACAAACAGACAGACAGAGGCTATAACTTTATATATAGAGATATGAGGAGCGCTGAAAAGTTCTTGGTTCAATTCATTTCTCTAAATTATTATCCTGATGCTTGATCAGAAAATACTAATTTGGGGACATTAAATAAATTGGGCCGACAATTTTTCAGCACGTCCACATATATACGTTATAATTATGTCATTGCTTTGGACTTTTGATTGCAATAAACAATTGAAAGGAGTGACCTATTTTCGGCCAGGAAAATGATTCAATTTATTTCCATGGCCATTCATAATAAATAGAACAAAAGATAGATGGAACACAAGGGGATATTGACGGTAGACTATGTGGAAAAATAGCAAATGGAGCAAATTGGGTCTTTAATCAAAAAGAATATGCAAGGTAAGGTGGGGAAGTTTTTCCACTGGGAACTGTTCAAGCGACTTCGTTTTCACCAGTATTAAATGTACAAACCTCACTCTGTTTTAGAGAATGAAAGAAAGAAGCCTGGGAAGAAAAAAAAACGGGAAGGGGTGTAGATGACAAATAGAGAAATTAATAAACAGAAAGAAAGAATAGTGCAGGTGGAAGAAAAGAAATCAATATAGAAAGAAAGAAAGAAAGAAAGAAAGACAGACAGACAGAAAGGAAAACGGCGTACGTGACAAACAGGGAAATCAATAAAAGGAAGAAAAAAAAGAATATAGAAAAGGAAGAAAGTAAAAAGGTGTAAAAATAGAAACCAAAAGAAAGAAAGGAAAAGAAAGAAGAGGAAAAGGCGTGTATTTGACAAAAAGGGAGATTACTAAATAGAAAGAAAGAAGGATTGGAATGAAATAGATGAAAAAGTTGTGTATAGAAAAAAGGGAAATAGAGAGAAAGAAAGAAAGAGAGAAAGAGAGAAAGAAAGAAAGAGAGAAAGAAGGAAAGAAAGAAAGAAAGAAAGAAAGAAGGAAAGAAAGAAAGAAAGAAGGAAAGAAAGAAATAAGGAAAGAAAGGAAGAAAATATAGGTAAAAAAAGAAAGAAGTCCAGATAAAAGGCAAATATATATATGAGGAAATCAGTAAAAAATAGAAAAAAATGAATGATCGTCGGATGGAAAGAAATAAAGATAGGAAAAAGATGTATGAGAGCAAAATGTGAAAACAATGTAAAGAAAGAAAGAAAGAAAGAAAGAAAGAAAGAAAGAAAAGATGTATGTAGCAAAATGAGAAAAAATCGAAAGAAAGTAAGAAAAAAGAAATAAAATGTTGTACGTGGCAAAATGAGAAAACAATATAAAGAAAGAAAGAAGGAAAGAAAACGTATGTGACAAAATGAAAAAACAACAGAAAGAAAGAAAGAAAGAAAGAAAAAAGAAAGAAAAGCTGTATGTAGCAAAAAAAGAAATCAATAAAAAGAAGAAAAGAAAGAGTGATGAAGAGAAAGAAAAACAAAAGCGAAACGTATGTGTTGTAAAAAAAGATAAATCAATAAAAAAGGAGAAGGACGGAGAATGTAAAAATGGACAAGAAGGAGAGAAAGAAAGAAAGACGTTTAGAAGAAAAAGGAAAATATAGATGTGACAAAAGGGAAATCAATTAAAAGAAAGAAGGAAAGAATGTAGAAAAAAACTTGAAATTCTCAATAAAAAGAGGGGGAATGCAAAAATGGACAAGTAAGATAAAAACAAAGAAAGAAGGATGCAAAGAAAAAAGGAAAAGGTATATGCGGCAAAGAGGAAAATCAAAATAAATAAATAAATAAAGACAGAAAGACAGAAAGAAAGATAGAAAGAAAGACAGACAAACAGAAAAAAGGAATAGGTGTATATGATAAAAAAGAAATCAGTAGAAAATTATGAGTAATTTAAAAAAAAAAAATGGAAATAAGAAAGAAAGAAAAAACAAGTATGTGATAAAAAGTAAAAGAAATGTAAAAACAAGGAAGAGGATGAAGATGTTAATAAATGCTAATTAAGATGGGCAGAGCTCGGAAGATGGCAGTTGACAAGACGATGGAATAAGACACACAAAGAGAAAAAAAATGAAAATTTAGGTAAGATTGTTATGGTGAAAAAAAATGGACAAGAAGTTCATGACAAGTACAAATCGGAGAGGAAAAAAAGACAGTAATAACGAAGACAACAACGAGAAAAAAGTTAAACAAAAAGAAGGAAAGTTAATGGATATGATTACAACAGAGAGGTATAAAAATAAGAGCCAGACCATTCAGTAATCGTAAATGAAAAATAAAGACAGATAATTCGTTAAGTAGAGCTGGTGATTGTTGTAGTGGTAGGGTTGGTTGCTAGTTGAGATGATTGTCTCTTTGACCTGCGGTGGTTTTGTATCAGACACGATAATTGAAACTAATTCTAGCTTTTACTTATTTGGCGTAGGAAGGATAAAACCGGAGTGAAAATAGTGCGGCATGGCGACTTGTGCAAAGGCAGAGAAAGAAGTAGAACTCAGAGGAAAGTCGTGAGGAAAAGAAAAATGGATGGCAGAAGCAACTGTCTCACAGCGGAGACGAATTGCTTAATATCCGCAGAGAAAGGAAAGAAATCATATACATATATATATATATATATATATATATATATATATATATATATATATATATATATATATATATATATATACATACACAAGTGTTGGGCAAAATAATTGAAACACTTGTGAAATTCAAAGAAAATTTATTTAATATGGAGTTGTCCTCCTTTAGCCTCGCATACAACTTTAATACGTCTAGGAATGGAATCATACAGCTTCCTGACTTTATCCAGAGTTTTTTTCAGCCATTCTTCCATTAATACCTGCTCCAGCTCTTTAAGACACGACAGTGGAGGATAGCGGCTCCTAACTTGTCGTTTCACAATGTGTTCTAGTTCACTTTCATGATCTTCATACCAATTCTTAACCACTCGAGCGGTACGTATTGGAGCATTATCATCTTGGAAGATGCAATCACCATCAGGGAATAAAGTCTGGGCCATTGGATGAATATGATTTCCCAAAATGTTCAGGTAATCTTTCCTGTTGATTCTACCATGCTGGACCGAGCCATTTCTATGAAATGGCGGCCCAAACTATCACTGAGCCACCTCCATGCTTCACTGTTGAAAGAAGGCAGCCAGAGTTGTAAACTTCTTTCGGCTGCCTGCCCTGAAGTTGGGAAAAGAGAAACACAGGGCTCGTCTGAGAATATGACTTGCTTCCATTTGTCTGCAGACCAGGCATTGTGATCTCTGCACAAGTTCAACCTCATCTGAATGTTACGAGAGGAGAGAAGATTTTTCCTTATGGCGGCTCTTCCATGATATGCAGACTTATGGGGCTCACAACGAACAGTTTTAGTAGAAACTGGCCTATTCAGATTATTAATCAACTCAGCAGTCACTTTGGCTGTAGTAGTCCGATGATTCTTTGCCTCATTGCGTTTCAATGCACGTCGGTCCCTGTCAGTACGTTTGCAACTCCGGTCCGAATTGCTACGGTTGCTAGAGGTTTTGCCCTGTTTCTCGAATATATATATATATATATATATATATATATATATATATATATATATATATGTGTAAAAATAAAAATATCTATAAGAACACCGGATTTTATATCTTACTGTTCTTTCTTTATATATATATATATATATATATATATATATATATATATATATATATATATATATTATTTTTACATACAGACAAAAAACTTGCTCACTACAAAGATGCATTCTTGTTTCGCTGTGGCTGCATCTCGACTGGTGAGAATCAAAAATGGTTACCGAGTGGTTAGAACTTTCTTTTTGTCACCATGTGACTCAGGTTCGAATCTCTCACGGTCGATTTGTCAGCAAGGAGTCTTTCTGGTGTTATCGGTCTGGATCGGAGACGATCCCAGCCTGCGGCACCTTTGGAAAGTACCTGAAAACCATACCACGCGTTGACCCAAGCCTTGTGAGTGTGATTGTTGATCATGCTAGATAACACGCTCTCTCCCAGAAACTGTAACTAAGGTCTGCTCAGTATAGTTGCAGTATAAGCGACAGTTTGGCTTTATGGATGTTGAACAAACATAAATATGCCTGAGCAAATGACTGCAATAGGAATTGGCTAGGCGCCCTAGTAAACAGGGATCCTCGAATACGAGTGTCCAGCTATTATTATTATTACATATTTCTTAAACGCTATTTTTAGTGGATGGTCGTATTAGAGTAGACGCTCCGTTTATTTATTAAACATTATATTTATTTATTTTATCTACCGGCGTGAATATATGAGGAATCTCTCTCTCTCTCTCTCTCTCTCTCTCTCTACAAACACACACACACACACACACACACACATATATATATACACATATATATATATATACATATATATATATATATATATATATATATATATATATATATATATATACATATATATACATATATATATATATATGTATATATATATATATATATATATAACATCGCACATTGACTGCTGGTATTAATAAAATAATCCAACATGTAAAATAACAGAGCTATAAATTATATAATAATAATATATATACATGGTCTTTCTCACAGGTAGCAAAACTCGGAGTGTCATTCACAACGCAATATTCAGGTGCTGAATTAAAACTGTTTATTTTATTAATGTTTTATATTTATTTATAGCACAAGGCCAAAAGACGCGAGAGTAAAGGCTGGTCAATACCCAATATCCTAGCTACTCCGATTCGCAACCCATTCCCTCCATTAATTTCCTCACTCACCAAAAGAACTAATCTTTCTCCATTAAATCCATCATGTATCACAGTACCACATATTCACCGGGGTCTTAATAAAACACACATGATGTAAAAAAATTAAATGTACACAAATATATTTTTCCTTTTTTCAACAATTTTCTTATAAAAATGTACAAATACATTTTTCATAAAATGTATGGGAGGGGATGGACCCAATAACAAAATAAAAGCGAAACAGAAGATTGAAACTAAAATAAAACTGCATTATTCTGGCCCGACAAACGCACGAAAATAAAAGCGGCCGCAGTATACTGCCGACAATCATAATCAGACTGCGAACGACACTCACATTAACTATGTGAACAAAGGAGTCTAGCTTAAACATTTATGAGGTCTGTCAGGAATCCGGTGTGTCTTTAGGGGACGAGAAAAGGAAATCGATCTCGACCCGTTTCACGCGAACAAGACACGCAACTTGCATCCACCGTTCGCTGAAATATGCCCTAAGCGAAAAACTGAAACGTTTTTGTGAATTATTATTTAGTATTTTAAGATATAGATGTATCAAGGATGCTAAAAGTTAGATTTACTAAACTTAGAAGTTTATTGGTTAATAAATATATTTCCCAAATTAATCATTATCTAGAATGAGCTTTCAGTTTTAGAAAAAATACAAAGATATGGTCGTCTGTTATTTCAAAACTAAAATGGCGTTTAAGATAATGTCACTGATTGGTTAATAAATGTTATTGTGGAAATATGAATTGGGAGCTCGCGTGAGCTTATTTCTGCTAATAAATAAGTCGATTTTTGCGTGAGCTGATCTTGGCACAGAATTGAAATATTTTGTTATATTACTTAAATCGACTGAAATGTTATACAATTTCAAACGGGGTTCCACACGTTGATCAGTGAAACGTAGGGTAATCTGGTCGATCTTGATCGACTCTTATCACTAATATTCTATTCAGTTAGGTAACTACCAGGGTAGACGGCCAATTAAGAGCCCACATCTACTTCTACCTCCAAGGGTGATCGACTCGGTATCTCTCGAGGAAACCAAACTCGTCGATCAGATCGACCAACTTACGATCACGCCACCTCCCGCTAGCCCTCGCCTCCTGTCTAGTTTAATGCCCGAGACAGGAATTCCAATTCCCTAGTAAAACTAGGCGCGCCGAATCCACCCGGAACGAACAACGATCCAACCGATCATTGGAATTTCTTTCTTTCGTATTCCATTGGTAAAGAGGAAATTTTACTCAGACATCCTTTTTTCCCAAGACGACTACATTGTGGAGAAGATTTTCTGAATCACTACCATCTAAACCTCTTCAAATCTAGTGTCACCCGTCGTTTCGCCTGCATACAATTATCTGCACTTACTTCGTTTTCTTAGAATCAAACAAGCACACGCAGTAAATCTCTACCTTGAGTGGCTCTTCAATCGTGTATCGGGTGAACTTTTTGTAATTAAAATGCCAATTTACATTATGCAAGTCAATAATATGCGTTCAGTAGATTGACTGTTCGCGACAAGACAAAACATTATTCTCGTGATATGGAATATTAGAACATTAAAACAATGTGACCAATTACAAAATATAAAACAGGAAATGTTTGTGATGTCAACGAACACTCGTTGCCCCTTTTGTAATGTCAACGAATACTCCTTGTCACTTTCGTAATGCTCGTTGTAGTAGAGATTTGTAATCGCAGATACAACGATAGTAACGCCGTAGTAATAAAGGATAGAGTAGAAATGATAATCCGAATAGTAATAGAGGATATACTAGAAATGCCGACCCGAAGAGTTATAGAGGATATACTAGAAATGTCGACCCGAAGATTAATAGAGGATATACTAGAAATGCCGACGCGAAGAGTTATAGAGGATATACTAGAAATGTCGACCCGAAGAGTAATAGAGGATATACTAGAAATGTCGACCCGAAGAATAATAGAGGATACACTAGAAATGTCGACCCGAACAGTAATAGAGGATATACTAGAAATGCCGACCCGAAGAGTTATAGAGGATATACTAGAAATGTCGAACCGAAGAGTAATAGAGGATATACTAGAAATGTCGACCCGAAGAGTAATAGAGGATATACTAGAAATGTCGACCCGAAGAATAATAGAGGATACACTAGAAATGTCGACCCGAAGAGTAATAGAGGATATACTAGAAATGCCGACCCGAAGAGTTGTAGAGGATATACTAGAAATGTCGAACCGAAGAGTAATAGAGGATATACTAGAAATGTCGACCCGAAGAGTAATAGAGGATATACTAGAAATGTCGACCCGAAGAGTAATAGAGGATATACTAGAAATGTCGACCCGAAGAGTAATAGAGGATATACTAGAAATGTCGACCCGAAGAGTTATAGAGGATATACTAGAAATGTCGACCCGAAGAGTAATAGAGGATATACTAGAAATGACGACCCGAAGAGTTATAGAGGATATACTAGAAATGTCGACCCGAAGAGTAATAGAGGATATACTAGAAATGCCGACCCGAATAGTAATAGAGGATATACTAGAAATGTCGACCCGAAGAGTTATAGAGGATATACTAGAAATGTCGACCCGAAGAGTAATAGAGGATATACTAGAAATGCCGACCCGAAGAGTTATAGAGGATATACTAGAAATGTCGACCCGAAGAGTAATAGAGGATATACTAGAAATGCCGACCCGAAGAGTAATAGAGGATATACTAGAAATGCCGACTCAAAGAGTAATAGAGGATATACTAGAAATGCCGACCCGAAGAGTAATAGAGGATATACTAGAAATGCCGACCCGAAGAGTAATAGAGGATATACTAGAAATGCCGACCCGAAGAGTAATAGAGGATATACTAGAAATGCCGACCCGAAGAGTAATAGAGGATATACTAGAAATGCCGACCGGAAGAGTAATAGAGGATATACTAGAAATGCCGACCCGAAGAGTAATAGAGGATATACTAGAAATGCTGACCCGAAGAGTTATAGAGGATATACTAGAAATGCCGACCCGAAGAGTAATAGAGGATATACTAGAAATGCCGACCCAAAGAGTAATAGAGGATATACTAGAAATGCCGACTCAAAGAGTAATAGAGGATATACAAGAAATGCCGACCCGAAGAGTAATAGAGGATATACTAGAAATGCCGACCCGAAGAGTAATAGAGGATATACTAGAAATGCCGACCGGAAGAGTAATAGAGGATATACTAGAAATGCCGACCCGAAGAGTAATAGAGGATATACAAGAAATGCCGACCCGAAGAGTAATAGAGGATATACTAGAAATGCCGACCCGAAGAGTAATAGAGGATATACTAGAAATGCCGACCCGAAGAGTAATAGAGGATATACTAGAAATGCCGACCCGAAGAGTAATAGAGGATATACTAGAAATGCCGACCCGAAGAGTAATAGAGGATATACAAGAAATGCCGACCCGAAGAGTAATAGAGGATATACAAGAAATGCCGACCCGAAGAGTAATAGAGGATATACTAGAAATGTCGACCCGAAGAGTAATAGAGGATATACAAGAAATGCCGACCCGAAGAGTAATAGAGGATATACAAGAAATGCCGACCCGAAGAGTTATAGAGGATATACTAGAAATGTCGACCCGAAGAGTAATAGAGGATATACTAGAAATGCCGACCCGAATAGTAATAGAGGATATACTAGAAATGCCGACCCGAAGAGTAATAGAGGATATACTAGAAATGCCGACCCGAAGAGTAATAGAGGATATACTAGAAATGCCGACTCAAAGAGTAATAGAGGATATACTAGAAATGCCGACCCGAAGAGTAATAGAGGATATACTAGAAATGCCGACCCGAAGAGTAATAGAGGATATACTAGAAATGCCGACCCGAAGAGTAATAGAGGATATACTAGAAATGACGACCCAAAGAGTAATAGAGGATATACAAGAAATGCCGACCCGAAGAGTAATAGAGGATATACTAGAAATGCCGACCCGAAGAGTAATAGAGGATATACTAGAAATGCCGACCGGAAGAGTAATAGAGGATATACTAGAAATGCCGACCCGAAGAGTAATAGAGGATATACTAGAAATGCTGACCCGAAGAGTTATAGAGGATATACTAGAAATGCCGACCCGAAGAGTAATAGAGGATATACTAGAAATGCCGACCCAAAGAGTAATAGAGGATATACTAGAAATGCCGACTCAAAGAGTAATAGAGGATATACAAGAAATGCCGACCCGAAGAGTAATAGAGGATATACTAGAAATGCCGACCCGAAGAGTAATAGAGGATATACTAGAAATGCCGACCGGAAGAGTAATAGAGGATATACTAGAAATGCCGACCCGAAGAGTAATAGAGGATATACAAGAAATGCCGACCCGAAGAGTAATAGAGGATATACTAGAAATGCCGACCCGAAGAGTAATAGAGGATATACTAGAAATGCCGACCCGAAGAGTAATAGAGGATATACTAGAAATGCCGACCCGAAGAGTAATAGAGGATATACTAGAAATGCCGACCCGAAGAGTAATAGAGGATATACTAGAAATGATGATCCGAATAGTATAGAATAGACATGCAGATCAATCTAGACGTCAGGCGACTTCCAATATATGCGTTTCCTCTATGGTCGCGTGATCTACTTAATTCAGTAATCGGATCGCCCGATTTTTTAATTCACTGGCGCTCTTTGTTGAAGCTCAAGTGTCGGAACTGACACTTTGTTCCTATCTAACAGAAATGGGCAAATTAAATTTCAGTATTTTAGGCGAAAAATGGCGATTTCGTCAGTTACAAACACTGTGTGATATATGCAGGCGGACAGAAAATGAAAGAGTAGTAGGGTTGATGCTAGAGCCAGACGTGAAGAAATGTCTTCGAGGATACAGTAAAAGATCTGAAAGAATTCTTGACGTTACAATGAAAGGAAAGCCATTCAACATATCCATCATAATTGTTTATATACCTAGAACACAAAGTACAGGAGTAGAAATTGAAAAGTTTTACTCTCCCGTAGACAGGGTCAAGGCGAAATGTAAATCGCAAGAAATTGTAATTGTTATGGGAGACCTGAATGCCAAAATAGGCAACGATGGAGACGGTGAAAGAGTTGGCAAATTCCGAATGACCAGGTAGTAGCCAACACCTGGTTTCAAAAACACCTAAGACGTATATTTGTAACACTATTTGGGTTGCTGGTAATTAATAATAATAATAATAATAATAATAATAATAATAATAATAATAATAATAATAGCGACTTGGAATATCAACGAAAAGGAGATAATGATGAATAACTTAGCATGAAAAGGGTTAAAAAAATATAAAGAACGATAGACCGATAATAAATGATTCCCAGAGAATCGAGATTTATACAATAGACTTTTGTTGGAAATCAGGGGATTCACCGAAAACCAACATACATCTAGGTGCGCACCGGTTTCTAGTTGGAGTCTAAAAACCATATAATTGCGCAAAAGCCATTCAGGCACTTGCGAGTTGAAAGTAGACAGCTGACAGTTGAGAGCTGAGAAGGGAAGCGGCGGAGGTTGCTGAGAGATTCTACAACTCCTGCCGAACACAAGAACCCCCGACTCCAGCCTTAAGCCAAATTACCAAATCAGTAAAAAAAAAATTGCTAACTCTACAAGCCAAAACTTACCAGCTTACCCAAGTGCTGCGTCCGATTTAGGAACGGGTTGGGTCGACAAACACCTGTATGCGAACACAACTACTAACGAACCATTGTACGCAGTATTGATATAAAAATAGTAATTATTTTATATATATATATTTCGAGTGCTGTTTTTCCTCCAGTTTTATTGTCCGACTTCGCTCGACTTGGACCAGCTCAACACAAAGATAGCTGCGACGAATCAATCTTGGCCTCCTTTTAATCGAATCAATCACAACGTGGAGTAAGGCAGGTCAGGATCGAAGAGATCACACCATTGATCAAACCAGGATCCACCCAGGGTTGACCACGACGAAAGGTTACATTTGTGGCCGTTTTGCCGTGAACCAGGTTCGACCCTGAAGTCCCACATATGGGCATGGATAAGCACAGGAGGAGAAAAACAAGCAACAAATCGACTATGTAAGTATCAATAAGAGATTCGGGAATGCAGTTTTACACTGCAAAACATACCCAAGTGCCGACTGAGGAAGCAGCCATTTTCCAGTGGTATGTAAACTTGGAGAGAAACTACGGAAATTGAAGAGGGCCAAGGCAACACACAAACTGCAATACGACACGCTACTGAACGACCCGAATCTGATACTCTCGGGTCGAATAGAAGGAAAGAGAGTCAAAGGAAAACAACGCATGACATACCTAGCAGGTTTGAGCATTGAACGACAGAACATGGTCTGGAGGAGATGGCAGAGGGAAGGAACTTGTTAAGAGCTGCAAGGGATAGAGGGAAGTGAAAAGCCATGATTGCCGACGTCCTGAACGAACACGTCACATAAAAACAAAGAAAATAAACGACCCGAATCTTCGGAGAAAATGTACAAGCAATGTGAAAAGCAGATACGATGGACAAAATGAAAATGGAAACTCGAAGTGGGACAAGATTTACTCACCTCTGCAATTTTAAAGGAAAAAATAAACAAAGTAAAAGAAAGAATGGATAACTTATGAAATTATCAACATGATGAAAAGGAAGCAAATAACGATGCCAAGGTACTGAATAGAATATAGGACACAACGCAAAGAAGTTAGGAACAAATGCAGGCAGGCTAAAAAGGAATGCCTCAACTAAATATGCGTAGATATAGAAGGACTGAGTATCACAAATAATGCTGATATGCATAAAAATAAGACAATTAATAGGATAAAAGACATGATCGTCAACAGTTTCAGTCATTTTATGATATCTACTTGAATATAGTTACATCGTTATTTTGTGTAACTGTGTATTATTATTATTATTATTATTATTATTATTATTATTATTATTATTAATAATAATAATAATAATAATAATAATAATAATAATAATAATAATAATAATAATAATAACTGAATATGAAACACGTCATGCCAGAATGGGCCAATATTTGAACTGGAAAATCAGCAACGCTTACGAAAATGAAACTGCAAGAAATTGGTATGATCTTCACCCAGACCCGGTTATGGAGATAGGGCCTGTAACATATTTATGTGACATTACAATACAATCAGACCGAAAAATCAAAGCTAATCGCCCTGACATTGTTATTAGAGACCGTAAACAAAACAAAAAAATGCCTCCTTATTGATATGGCAGTCTCTGCAGAGTGCAATGTGTCTTTGAGGATCTTAAAAAAAAACAATCACAATACAAAGACCTTGAAATTGAAATCTTAAAAATGTGGCACATGAGGACATTAACAATTTCAGTCGTAGTTGGGGCCCTCGAATTGACTCGAAATGATTCCAATAGACACATTGAAGGAATCCCTGATAGCCCATTCCTCAAAGAAATACAAAAATTGTAAGTGTAAGTACAGCCCATACCTTACGTAGGGCTTTATCTATGTAAAAAATGTGTGATCTTTTTTTTTTCAAACCTGCTCAGTGGAAAATGTCGTGACGCCATTTCTGACCTTAGATCTCTGGTTGGGACGGCGAAAGAAATGAGTATACACCAGACACCAAAGGAAATAAAACAACAACAACGACAACAACAACAATAATAATAATAATAATAATAATAATAATAATAATAATAATAATAATAATAAATTCAGATTAAAGTTTACTAACTTTTCACTTGTTTATATAAGACGGTACAGATTTAGGAAAATCTAATTCAACAGATTATTTTGGCTTATTTAGATGTTGACAGTTTCGTTGTGATTTAAGATGGGAATATTTTATTTATTCATTCAGTCATCGCATTTTGTGTCGCTGTGAACCCCACTCCTGTTTTTCTTGTAGTTAAGTTTCATGGCGGCATTCAAAGCAGAATAGCTTAATGGCTTGCCTGTTCCTTTTGCACCGGGGATGTTGAGGTTACCCCGTCCCACCTCTCAGATGTTCCTCCGCCCATAACTAAAGGAATTGACCTTGAGGCACAGCTCCAACACCCAGGCTGGTGACTGGCCGATGACCGTTTGGCACGAGTGGGATGGGAAGAGGAGTGCACCTTCACTGGTCGGGTCAGGAAACCCTTCCGACTAGCCTAACACAGTTTAGCCGGCAGGTCGATGCCGTTGACCGGGGTGCAGCCCATGCGACTTCTTGTTGTAGGCCGCGGATGAGTAGAGTTCCGTATCCCAATTCGCCTGAGTAAAACGTTATGGACAGCTTCCTGAGAAAGTTACGATCACTGACAATGCACCTGATACACCACTATGTGATGGATAAGCATAAAAATTTAGCCTTACATTAATTTATAACAGAAACTTAAATTAAATTTTTAACAGAATTACATTTTAACTACGAACAATGTGATAAGTCCTTTTTATTATTAATTTTTTTTTTAAATTTAAAAAAAAAATATAATAAAAAGAACTTATCACATTGTTCGTATCACTATGACTAAAAAAGCATATATATATATATATATATATATATATATATATATATATATATATATATATATATATAAAGAAAAACAGACCGCTTTGATGCTCCATTGTAATAATTTATTTCACCAGAGAATTTTATTTTTCTCTGGATATGTGTATTGGGGCAGTAGATCATTATTCAAGCATATATTGTTAAATAAAACAAATAATGAAGTTCAAAATTATCAAACATTCTTTGTCTGTTATATATATATGTATATCTACCACAGAATATGTGATCGAGTCGCGCTATATCGAGTCTGATTCGCTACCTCTTCGGCATCGAGGCTTGTTGGAACAGTTGGAACAGTTGGTAGGACGTTTGCCTGATAACTCAACTGTCCGGTTTTCAATTCTCGGTAGTGGGTGCGCACTGTTGATGAGTCCCGAATATAGGACGAAACGGCCGTCTAGTGCTTTCTGCATTCTGTTGAGGTTTCTTCTAGACTCGATGAATTACTTAATTATAATTATCTCAAATCCTCCTAATTTCTATCACTTATATATTTTGGCAGCAAGCTTTCATTAAGACATGTCTCATTAAATAATTTAAACAAGTTTTGTCTACCTATTTTTAATATGATCCTCTCATATTCACGAACAAGCTTCTTAGTATCCTTATTAGCGGAAGAAAGAAATTTACCCCATTGGTGCATATTCATTTATTCTGAGTGATTTATTACATTAGAAAAATGTAATCCCCAGGGACCTGCTTTATTAGACACTTGTTTTATCTAAGACAAATTTGTTGTGTTTATCGCAATCATTTTTTTTTTATTTGTGAAGTGATAAACGTTAAATTTATGTAGCGATTTCAAAATTTTATGATGATAGCATACTCCTGTCAAGAGAATTAGCTAAGTTATTAAGATGTCTATCTATTTTTAAATAGATTATTTAAAGCTATTAGTTAAAACATAGATATTTTTAAAGTATCTACTGGAAACATTTGAAAAAATTGAAGGTATTCATAATGAATTTTATTTAGTGTTGGTTTCAATTTTTAATATAAATAACTTCAAGAATTTTTAGTTACATCTATCTATCTATCTATCTATCTATCTATCTATCTATCTATCTCTCTCTCTCTCTCTCTCTATATATATATATATATATATATATATATATATATATATATATATATTTAAGAAATCGATTAAAACCGACATATTGCAACTTTTAATTTATTTTTGATGCGTATATTCGAGTAGATGTTTTATTTTTTAATTGAACAGAATCTATTATCTAACTGTATCTACCAGCCTGAATATTAAAAAAATCTTGTCAGTCGGAGGACGCATATTTTTCTGACAAAATTTCTCGAAAGATGTAGTTAGATAATAAATACTGTTCAATTAAAAAGAAGTCTCTTCTACTCGAATATGTGTGTCCATAAAATTAACGCTTAAACCATATATATATATATATATATATATATATATATATATATATATATATATATATATATATACATATATATATTGGCAATTTCGACAGACGAAGAAAGTCGATCACTTTTGGCGTCTGCCGAAATAGCCTATTTCCCATATGAGTTAAAAGGATTTGTTTGATTATTAATTATATTGCTCTGTATAACAAAATACATCGTGCTCTTTTTTGTTGATCTATTCTAATATTAGTAGGATCCACTTTGATTATGTACCAACGGATTTTTTTGCTTACTGTATATATATATATATATATATATATATATATATATATATATATATATCCGATGCAATGAGAACGAAAGTAATATATAAATTCCAAGGTTCACTGCATTAATTCAAAAGAGGGCTCGATACGGATGGTAGAGCGATAATTATTTATTTATTATAATTTTATCATATAGACAAAACCATTTTACTTACTACAAAGATGCAACTTAGTTTCAATACATTTCAACTGCACTTCAACGGGTGAGAGTCGACAATGCTTATGGACAATCCTGTTTGTAGGCAGGTTTGTACGTCTTGCCTACAAGCAGGATTGTCCATAACCATTTTCGACTCTCACCCGTCGAAGGGCAGTTTAAATGTACTGAAGCCAAGTTGCATCTTTGTAGTGAGTAAAATGGTTTTGTCTATATGATAAAATTATAATAAATAAATAATATATATAGCGTGGTCTGAAAGACTTCTCACCACCAACCAAAACGTAATAAAAACACTAGAACAACAAGTCATGCAGTAATAAAAAGCACATCTACTGGATACAGTTTATTCACTTTCATTGACGCTGTCACAAATCGAAAAGATCTGTTTCAACACCTTCATTCTCGTGGTACAAAATTATGCAAAGTCCTATGTCATAATTTACGAAGATGTGCTTTGCTGATTGTTGTAAAGGCTCTCCGAACGCCGTCCTTCAACTGATGTGTATTCTGTTAACGTTCATGTGAAACTCTCTCCTTGATAATACCCCACTCAGCCTTGAAATAGAAATTTATATTATACAGGAGTGGCAAGACTTTCGGACCACACTGTAGCTAGCTAACTAGATAGATAGATAGATAGATACAAAAATTAAAAGTTAGATAGATATGAAGAGGCTAAGATTTATAAATAGATAGAAACAAACATAGATAGATAGACAGACAGACGAATATTCCTGGAGGTGCTTGTAATAACAAAAATGTCCCGCCGTATTTTTGTGATTAACTGTCTTTTCGCCAGGTTTCTTTTAATTACCTCCATTTTCCATTTGTCTTTCCCAAAATCCCCATTGACGGATTTTTACGCTCTCTCCAAAACTCCTTTACATTCCACTGTTAAATCCCAAGACTGGTTTAGATTTCACTCCTCTTCTTCTTTATTCTCAAACCTGATCCCTACCGCCAACCTAAAATATTTCGCATATTTCACTATTTTGGCCGCAATCCAACATTCTCCCTTTGTGGTCTGGCACAATAAGAACGGTTTCACAATGGAACGTCACGTGGCGTGATCAATCTAACTAAAATTCTGTCATAGCTCAATACCCAGCAGTCCAGAGACTGTCCTCCCCGATTGCTGTCACTCCCGTCTTTAAAACATGTCCAGTCATTGCTATTGCACTGTTCACTGCCGATTCCCAGAGGTAATTTAGCTGGGCAAACAACCTTTGACCAATGCCCAGCGCAGGCCCTCCGTACTCTTGTCGGCTGACATCTTTGTTCTCGACGTGTCAGGATGAGTGCGTTGCGCGGGCTCAACTGACCATTGCAAGTAGTTAGTATAGAGAGGGTGACGTTGGGGGGTAAAGAGATTTCAATTTGTTGGCGTGTTGACCAATAAAATGTACAAACATTTTGTCCTGACCACAGACCACAGTATAAATGGCAAAAGAGTTATAACGTTAAGAATGTTATTGCTTTACTTGTAAAATCTTTTGATCGTGAGATGGAAGAATCCCGCCATTCGGGCAAGTATCATCCAACGAAATTACTGATCACTGTTTGATAAACGTATTCAGGAACTGGAATCTACGACCAGAACACCTGGTTCAAATTTTACAAATTTTAAGCGAAAATTGAACACCTGGTTCAAATTTTACAAATTTTAAGCGAAAATTGAACACCTGGTTCAAATTTTAAGCGAAAATTGAACACCTGGTTCAAATTTTAAGCAAAATTTGAACACCTGGTTCAAATTTTAAGCGAAAATTTGAGCTAGATGAATAATTGCTACCTAGCGTGAAACGATCTATGTCGATTGCAAGCAGATTACAGAAAATAAACTATTGTACTGCAGTTCCTGATGGTTCTTTGCTCAAAAGAAATTTAACTCAAAACAAAACCCAAGATGGTCACTAAAGAAAAGCTTGTTATACAAATGTAAAATGAGTCATTAAGATGTGAACATTTCGCGGATAAAGACGACAGATAGGGACGGAAAAACTGAATACTGCTAGCCTCATAAATTATTAACGAGCGCCACTCAAGGTAGAGGTTTCATGAATGAAGTGTGAGATAAGCGTTTAATAAGAGTTTGTAGAAATCGAAATTAAAATTTCGAGGATAAATCGCATAGATAACGATTGAAAGACAGCATACCGCTAGTCTTGTAAAATATAAAGATATCTTTTAATGTTATTGATTTTAATAGCATTGTCACTATTCTTCAGATCATCAATATAGGTTTTACTAAAGATCACTCATGACAATGTTTGAGATCCACTCAATGTAGATAATTCCTGAACGAGCTTGTGGACTATAATAGGAGTTATTAGGGAATGAAAATTATGATAATTAGCAGGATAGATAACGGAATAAAGAGAGTATACTCTTAGTATTCTAGAATATAAAGAATATTATCAATTTTTTTTAATTGTTATTAACTTTTAATAGCATTTTATCGCAACTGTTCTGACCGTCAGGCTACGGCAGTGATTAAACAGCATCTACTGGATAAAATGGGGTGAAAGAAAAACAAACTCGCATTTGTGTACCTCATGAAGACGTAACATCTGTTACGGTTAAACGTAACATCTGTTCTATCGATCGGGTTACGAACACTCGACGAACGCAAAATAATCTCTTAAATTTTTTTACTACCCAATCACCCGATGCCATACATGTTAGAAATCAATAGAGCACGGTACGCAATTAGATCGAACATTATAAAATTTTGATCGAGACATTGGGACAAGATATCATCTTTATGATCTGTCAGAAAAAGTAAACCAGCTGTATTTGGCAGAGTGAGGTGTGATCGGGGAAACATCTGCCTTGCTTGGATTATTTTTATTTACACACACATATATATATATATATATATATATATATATATATATATATATATATATATATATATATATATATATATAAATATATTTGCATAAATGGTGTCCTATCACATTTCGTCTATATTAAAAGAGGCTCATTTTTGCTGTAGATGAATCTTTCTTCTTACTATATAACGTCCTGTCTATATTTCTGAGATGGGGTATTATGTACACTATTTACATTGTTCGGACTATCGTCCTCATCTTTGTCGCCATATTTATTACAACGTTTCGGCTTTTGTACGCTCCAGCCTTCTTCAGGTGGTTTGAATGTCGAACTGAATGAACCCTTTATTTCGCTCACTGGGGTAGACTGTTCTAGTTCCACGTGCCATGTTTAATGGATGTCAGTTATCAGTTATCTCCTGTTAATTCCCCTCTCCAAGTTCTCCACTGCCTTAACCAGGTATTGAACTCACACTCTTTGGGTCCTGTCATTAACTTCACTTCTTCTTTCATTCATTGCTGACATCCAGTATCTGTCTATATTTCTGAGATGAGGTATTATGTACACTATTTACATTTTTCGGACTATCGTCCTCATCTTTGTCGCCATATTTATTACAACGTTTCGGCTGTTGTACGCTCCAGCCTTCTTCAGGTGGTTGGAATACCGAACTGAACCCATTATTTCGCTCGCTGTGGTAGACTGTACTAGTTCCACGTGACATGTCTAAATAAAGGGTTCAGTTCGACATTCCAACCACCTGAAGAAGGCCGGAGCATACAACGGCCGAAACGTTGTGATAAATATGGCAACAAAATGAGGACGATATTTCGACCAATGTAAATAATGTCTGTGTCACGTTGTTCTCAATTACAGATTTACATTTGAGCTAACTGATATACCTACCATAGATCCATTTCGATCTACCCTTAATTATTTGACTATCAGACTTTAGTACTGAGATTTCCAAACCAAGATCGCAACACAGACAATCTCTTGCAAAACGATGTCTACCAAATCCGGATATAAGAGGTGTTTTTTCTTCTCTCTCTGCCAGTTGTCGTTGTTTGGTTTGGGAGTAACTATTTTTCCTATTTCCCTTCTTTTACTAAGGTTACTTCCCCGCACTCGTAGAGTTACTTTCCGAGGTAATTCTCTACAGATCAGAACGCTGTTACAGCACACCATACAGATGAAGAAAGGCCTATATCTAAGTTTCATAGAATACACCGAAGCATCTTATAGGGCAATACAAGAAGATCTATTTGAAATACTAGAAAAGCTTGATTTAGAAAGGTAAAGTTAATCGACTGACTTGCAACGTCTTGGAAAGAAACAGGCTGCCTGCAAAAATAGAACGAATTCTGTGAATATAGAATAAAGAGGAGGCTTAAACAAAGATGCGATTTCTTACAGAATTGTCCAGACTGTACATGGAAACGATGGTAAAAAACTAGAAGACCTGCCAAGAACATAAGACATACCGATGAAACAGCATCGATATCTGATTCACAAAAGAAAAAGAAATAACTGTTAGACAAAGTATTAATGGAAATCAATAAGAAAGGACTAAGTATTAATTGTAGTAAGACAGAGGTGTGAACTACGAATTGGTCACCTCAAAACCAAGCAGTTACAAAATTTAACGGAGCAGTGTAGTAACAGACGACGGAAAATCCGAAAGCACATAGAAATAGAAAACAATGCCTTCCAGAAACAAAACATTGTATTAAGAGAATAGGAAAAATTTGTTAGAAACAACATAAAAATGACAGAGAAAAGAATAAGTGGGTGAACCGGAGGGCAAACAACCCTCCCAAAATGAACTTACTCCCATCGAAAATCTAAAAAAAAAAAGACATTAAGAACAATACTTACTTTACACAATAATGAAATTCACGGAGGCAACGTTACTCCAAACGCTAACAGGCAAAAACTGAGTAGATTTAGATTGTTATAAATTTGAAAGTGGTAAAGATTGCGCTAATATAAGTTTTAGAACAGTGATTACCATTCCTAAGAGCGCTTTATTCTTAAGCATTTCCTGCAAAATTAAATAAAAAAATAACCCCAATCAAGACAGGTTTACTTTACAAAGGACAGAAGTATCGGGAAAGTAAGATTACATTATCTTTTACAGTTCGAAGTCGGAGGTAAATGACCTAAAGCAGGTTTGAATCGTGGCGAGGAAGCCTGGGCTGAACACTCGCCAAATGCAATCCAGAGAGCAGAGATCGTGTAGTTTGGTGATCGTCGAACTTTCACGTCTGCAAGGGTCATTGATCGAGGTAGGCATGAACACGGAATTTGAATTATTCATTGCTTACGATTTACACATCTAATACCGGAATTTATGTGTGGATGGGTCGGCTGTGGATATATCGTAGCGGAAAAGGGGACGAAAGTTCAAAAAACGTTTGTGAACAGATGCTTTCAATAGAGAGACGAAAGTGAAAGATTTATTTTAGTATGTCAACGTATTTACGGAGACATTTTCCTCTATCTCTTCTAGGATAAAATCATTCTGATTTATCTAACCATGAACTATTTACAAACTCATATACACAAATATAAATATACAATATGTACCTATCCACGAACCAAATAAATACTTCGAGCTTCAACGATAAACGAACGATATTTATCTATGCTTATAGTGACAAATATAAACAATCAATATTTGTATATCACCTAATCAATGTTTTATTGATTGATTCGTTTTCTACGGCTTATCAACCGTTTGCAGGTTATTTAAAACCAGAAAATATTTTTAGATTGTAAGAATATTTTTTTAGATAACAACAATTTAGTGATATCAGTCTTACAAATTAACCCATAGCTGGGGGAGATGAGGCGGTTTCATACCTTTCCAAATATATATTTCCGTCCAAGTGAATATAACGAACCCAACTGGAATTGGAACTCGGCTCTCCGATTAACAATTACGAGCCAGTATACATTACACTACACTCACATCTAAGCTTACAGTAACTGCTATTCCAAAGCGGTCACACATCTAGGTACTGACGAGGTTCGACAGTGATCTTACGGGAACTGGTGATTGAACATGATATGGTTGCACGCCCACCTAAACAAGTAAAAGCCTATAAACTAACATATAAAAGAGTAACAGATACCTATCCCCGAAACAAATAAATGCTTCTTGCCTCAAATATAATCGACCAATATGTAACTCGCCGCGAACCAAATACATATAGACTGAAAGAATCAAGTCAATGTCTATAAAATCAAATACAAATAACCAACATTTGCAATTCCCTATCTCCCAAATATAAATGGATAATATTTACCTTTCCCCAAATTATTAGGTTGGTGCAAAAATAATGTCGTTTTTTGACATGATCTTGAACGTCAAAAAACGACATAATTTTTGCACCAACCTAATAATTAAATGATTATAAACTCAATTATAAGCGATACATATTTAACAATTGGCGAATCAAATAAATGTTTCTCGACTCAAAACGATAATATTTATCTAATCTCAAATTGATACAATGCTTATAGAATCAAATATAAATAATCAATATTTACCTGTCCCTGAACCAAGTAAATGCTTATCAGTTCAAATATAAACAATATATATTTATTCATCCGCAACTAAATACTTACAGCCTTAACGCTGATTACATAACATGAACAATACAATTTTTACTTTAAATAATTCTAAGGGGTTCACAGGTCGTAATATCGACATTGCAACAAAATATCTGATACGTTAAAAATAATTCTCTCTATCCTAGAGTCGAGTTTTTAATTACTGTTGTCATATCATTGCTTACGACTACTTTAGTTATATTTGATATCAGGCTAAAAAGAAATATTTCGAAAGGTCATTTTCATCCGCCCACGTCATTTGATGTAGTGCAAAACCTTATTTTCGCAGTGCCTACATATATATATGTGTGTGTGTGTGTGTGTATTTATATATATATATATATATATATATATATATATATATATATATATATATACATATATATATATATATATATATATATATATATATATATATATGTATGTACTTATATATATAAATATATATATATATATATATATATATATGTATAATATCTGGATAAAATAAATGAAACAAAATTGGGTGTTTTTTTATGAAAGTATTTATTTCTGTGTTTTTGTATATATTTATTTATTTAATATTTCAGACCACCTAGGTCTTTCCTCAGAAATCAAATGAGATACTGTGTTTGTGTGTTTGTTTACAGCGTTTGTTATATATATATATATATATATATATATATATATATATATATATATATATATATACTTAGACACCTTAATTCAATTTAATTTAAAAAATTATATTAAAGGTCTCGGCTCTCGCTTTTGAAACATGAAAACTCTTATGTAGCGAAGGAATCATATTTTTTTAAAAGTATTATAATATATATATATATATATATATATATATATATATATATATATATATATATATATATATATATATATGCATGTATGTATGTATGCCGGGTCTCGTGGCAAAATTGTCCAAATCGTATAACAGCTTAATTAATCATCCCACAAAATGTTTAATATATAAAAAACAACACTAAACTAATTGAGTTTCTTTTTTACAGGTTTTCAGATAAGACGTTTACCCATCTTGACGCCATTTGTCGTAAGAATCACTGAGCTGTGAAATATATATCAATAAATA
>OZ038497.1:56584997-56587497 GCA_964036315.1 Acanthosepion esculentum | reverse complement strand
GATTCTGACGAGAAATATTATATAGCATAATACAGTGAACCAACTTTCCTAGCAGTAATCCTAGCAATTGATGCAATAGAATCATGAGACTTCATGTCAGTTGAAAACGTGAGTTCAAGCAGTCGCAAAGAGTTGATCTCTTGGTTGTTAGCATCAGTCACGTGAATGGCATATAGAAAAAAAAAGGTTCAAAGTGTTGATTAAATGTAACCAGTTTTGATTTTCAAATGTTAAAATCTACAAGCCATTCTTCACCCCAGTTAACCATAGATTGGGTGTCATTTTAAAGCGCAGTTGCCCATTTCAATTAGAAAAGAGGAAAACAGATACTATACTTTGATCCAAGCCCAATGACCAGGAAGCAAAAACAGTGTAACTGAGTAGCACTGGCTGCAATATTTATTTGTTTTCAGAGAAAATGTGGCAAAGGCCAAACGGGAACGGGGAAGAGGGGTCTTTATCTTTCCTACATTTTTATTTACTCACAACCATTGACACCAAACATACTATAATTTCCATACAGCAAAATAACACTTTTTTACTAGTTATCATATTTATACTCTTTCTCTATGGTGATTTTCTACGAGTAAGTTAGATGTGACACAAGGCCGAACTTTTGGAGAACCCAGTGAGAATCGAACACAATATTCAGCTGTAAATGATCTATCTAGACAGCAAGTCTATATGCTCACAGGAAGTTCTAATTAGCCCAATAAGTACAGTCAGCACTGGCTTCTCGGTCAACCAATCTTGAATATTTCCTAATATTACCATTAATACCAACATTACAATTACAGATCTCAGTCTATATTTCTGAGACGAGCTATTGTAATTATTTACATTATTTACATTATTCGGACACTTGTGCTCATCTTTATTGCCACATTCACGACGTTTCAGCCGTTGTACTATCCAGACTTCTTCAGGTTATCGGTGCGAAACGCCGCTAACTTCGAGGAAATAATCAATGATGCTCCCATCCAACTCAACCAGATGGCGAGCCTGGACGTGGTAAGTATGTTCCTCAAGGTTCCCACGGAGAAGGTACTATTGGTAGTTAGGGAAGGCTGGCCTCGGACTTATCCCGAGGAGAACGGGCCAGTAAATCAATGGATAACCTGATGGAGATCCTGGCTTTCTGTACACAATCAACACACTTCGGAATTGGATCAGACATATATCGACAAGATGAAGGCTTAGCAATGGGATCGCCATTATCACCACCAATGACAAACATGTATATGGAATACTTAGTAGAAATTGCATTGGAATCCACATCGCTAAAGCCAATCCTATGGATGATATACGTAAAGGACACCTTCATACTCTGGCTACACCAGGAAGAGGTCCAGCTACTACTGAACTATGTGAACTAAATAAGACCATCGATACATTTCACAATGGAGGGAGAAAACAACAAGAATCTCGCATTCCTGGATGGACTAATATCTTCGTATCCCGCAAGCCACCATTCACCGGACAATACCTCAACTTCAACTGCCACCACCCATACAGTGTAAAGAAGGGGATCGTCGGCTTCTTACAACATCAAGCAAAAGTCATAAGTGGCGACCCAGTTACATATGAACAATATATGGTTAATATAAGCAGTACTATACAACGTAACAACTGCCCTGGGTATATGGCAGCATCTCCGACAAAGTGGGAAAGAAGGTTACAAGGGGATAACAACAATAAGAAAGTAACTGCGGTCTGCCTACCCTATGTGAAGGGATTACCAGAGAACATACAAAAGATATGCCGTCCATATAATATCAGTGCACGGCGGAGTAATGGATAGCGGTTCGGTTTGAGGAATCGGAGAGGCGAGTTCGAATTCCAGTCGAATCCATTACATTCACTTATGTGCTAATACCCTTAGGAAAGGTATGAAGCCTCTTCTTCTCCCCCCCCCCCGCCAGCTAAATAGCAGGACAAGACCGGTTTCTTTAGACTTCGGTGGTAACTGGTCTACCACAGAAAGAAATGACAACCTCGTCAGTCATGTATCGAAAAATAAGTGTGTAAAACGCATGACACATAACTGACTGAAATTCCCTTACGCGCTAATACACTTGGGAAAGGTATAAATCCTCGTTTTCTCCCCCAAGCTATGGATAAATAGCAGGAGAGACCGGCAAATGACCTGCTTCAGAAAGAAATGGCAACCTACTGCGGGAAAAGATCTGCCACGTCAATCATGTATCTTTCGATACATGATCACCTAAGCATGTATCACGCATGCCACATAACTGACTGACTGCTGCAGTAGTCAGACAGTTATAAAGCGAGATAACTGAGACATTCGCAAAAGGCATGGAACTAGAAGAATCTCTTCCGTTCAGTTCGAAATTTCAATCACCTGAAGAGCATGCAGCGATTGAAACGTCGTTAATATAGCAATAAAGATGAGGACAACGGTCCGAACAATGAAAATATTATATTATATTATAGATCGCTTGTTGGAACAGTAGAAATTATCAATATCAATTAGAGGAAA
>OZ038497.1:56579997-56582497 GCA_964036315.1 Acanthosepion esculentum | reverse complement strand
AAGTATTTAGTAAAGTGGACATCTTGATTGTGGTGATTATTTTCTCTTCGAGTTACATGAAATATCCAGACTTAGTTTTTGCTGTTGCTTTAGTTCCTCACGTGCCGGAGTTTCTGTTATTTGGTAAAGGTCTTTGTTTACGAATCTGTAGCGACAATCCAACACGTGCGAAGAAACACGCTCCTCGCTAGTACGTACATGCTTCATTATCTCGGAACCATTTTAACCATTAATCTGGACGTGTTTTCTGTCAGGACATCCATGTGAAGTTCTGGATATTATGAGGGTATTTTAAAACACGACTCAACTTTTAGGCTAATGTTTTGGTCTTGTAGCAAATTGCGGTGATGAGCAAAACTACCATTCGTACAGCCTATTCAAATTCCTTCATCATAAATACATTATATCTGATTCATATACTCAAATATATATTTGGAGGTGTGAGATTTTATTATGCAACTCAAACGTTGTTCAGTATGTTGTTCATAAATGGTAATGTTAGCCGTTTCCTTATAAGGAAACATTCAGCATTTATTAGATTTTGCTGTTGTTTTAATTCCTCACGTGTCGGGGTTTCTGTTATTTGGTAAAGGTTTTTGTTTGCGAATCTGTAGCGCCAATCCACAACGTGCGAAGAAGAACGGTCCTCGCTAGTACGTACATCCTTCATTATCTCGAAACCATTTTAACCATTGACCTGGACGTGTTATTATGTGGTTTTTCGTTAAGTTTATGAAGCTTTATGTTTTACAACTAGAGGAAAGATTGTTTAAAGTTTATTATATTGCTTCGAATACTTTGGACCCTTACATGACAATAGCAGAAATATTAATGTATGTTACAAAAAATAATAATTAATTTCATCCTGACATTTTAATCTAATTAAGCGTTTATGCTCCCCCCCCCACATTCACGCAAACCTATGAACCATATATACTCGTGTAACGCGCGATCTCGCGTTGCGTGCGACCACCAAACTTTCACTTATAAATAATAATTTATCATGCATCACATATATCATGCGAGTTCCTTATTGGAGGGACCAAATTACAATAGGCTAACCTATTTTCCTCTATCTCTTTATCCCATCTTCTAGTTAAATAAGTTAAAAATGTAAAAGAGAATGATAAAAGTATCGTTAGTAACGCTATACTCCTGTAAACGCATACAACCATAAACAACCGAACGAGAAACTGCTAAACATCTTATAAACGGAAACAATGGGAAAGATGCATATTCGCTATGTTTGTATTTTATAATACGATACTAATATTTGAATATTACATGTATTATTATTGGATACAGTTAAGTAAAACATCAATTTCCTCAAAATAATGTTTATTTTAAATACGGCTGTACTTTTTTATTACATTAAATTGATATATGGTTTGCTGAACGCTGTAGATACGTTAATTTTATATCTTGTGTATGATGCGACCCACTTAAAATTAGCTTTAAAATTAAGTCGTCAAAGTTCTCATGATACGCGGTGTATATCAGGTGTGTGTGTGTGTGTATCTAGTGGTACTATTAAACCTTATAAACCTTATAATTACTAGGTAAACGTGTGTCTTTCACTCAAGCAACACGTTGAAAATAGAAATATCTATGTTTGATGGGATGCATTTGCTTTTAAACAGAGAATTCAACTGTGTTTGATGAGACAACCATTTTCTTTTAAACGGAGAACTCAATTTCTACCGGCCTAGGGAGTGAAAGCCACATCAATAAAAATGTGAATCCGGACAGGAAACAATGCTGCCGTTTAGTTTTAATCTGGGAAACCAGTTTCTAGACGAGTGTGTTTTGCAATTAATCCATGGCAGCCATCACAGCAAAGCAAAATAAAGCTTAAACAGAGTTTCTGGGCATAGAGGTCGACATTAAAGTTGCTGATCACGGCCGGCGAGATGGTCTGTAAGGGAAAACAGTAAATAAGGATACATCAGCATCAATCAGTCAGTTTGTGCCATGCGTGATACACGCTTAGGCGATCATGTATCTTTCGATATGACTGACGAGGCAGATTTTTTCACTGCAATAGGTTGCCATTGCTTTCTGCGGTAGAACAGTTGCCATCCAAGGGTATAGAACCCGGTATGTCCTGCTATTTACCCATACATGGGGGTAGTAAGCCGAGAATTCATACCTTTCCCAAGGGTATTAGCACGTAAGTGATGTGCCTAGAATTCGAACTCGGGTCTCCGATTTCTCAATCTAAGCCGTTGTTCATTACTCCACTGTAAACAAAAGACTGGGTCTCTGGATATATATATATATATATATATATATATATATATATATATATATGTTTTTAATGTAACTTTTAACAAAAAATCGTTTGTGGCTTTTCTCTTCTTTTTAAAATATACACTTTTCTCTCGTTGGAACATCTATAACCTCTTCCATATATATATATATATATATATATATATATATATATATATATATATATATAGTTTGCGATGGATAAATTGTCGTCTGAATTACGCAAAAATGA
>OZ038497.1:56527497-56577497 GCA_964036315.1 Acanthosepion esculentum | reverse complement strand
CTTTTATAAAAGTTTTCTTTGAATGTGACGAAGGACAAAACTTTTATTTTTTTGTTTTTTTCCTTAGCTTCCGGCAAATTTTCTGCCATAATGACTATAAGTGTAGAGAAACAGCCTCAAGATTTTCCGGCTAATTCCTTAGCTACTTTCAAGGGTCTCGCTGTTAATATATTTTTCTTTGTATTCTAAGCTCTCTTGTATAGAAGCAGTAGGAATGCACAGATTTTCACAAGTGCAAGAAAATTTTAATTAATACTACGCACTAATGACAATGGTTAAACATCGGAAAACATAAGGAAATAATAATTCCTTTAAAAATTATGAGGAAATAACCACTCTACGCCTGATGAAGGTCGTAAAACCCAAACCTCGTGTAGTAAAAATATGTGAAACAAAGCATAATATATATTTTTAAAAATCCACATTATAACCACAAAAATTTGCGGCTCCTCTCTTCTCATTAAAATATACAACCAGGTCCATTAGAGAGTTTCTACTACTTGATTGTAGTAGACAGTTACAGCAAATGGCCAGAAGTATTTCGTTGTAGAAAACCTACTTCTGAGACTACAATAAATTGCCTTCACGAGCAGTTTCCTCGTTTCGAAGTGGTTGATTGTTTAGTCACAACGTCGTTTGTACCAAAAAAGAAAATTTAACCCAGGGGAGAAAGTTTTTTTTTTAAATGTTCAAAAACAACACATCCTATTGGGAGCCAGGTACAATAGAGAAACGAATCGGGGACGTGATTTACATAATTCAGGGTCGGAAGTTCTCGCATAAAAGGCACTTAAATCAGATCAGAAAGAGGCTGTTAGAGGATTCTAACGGTCTACCTCAGGAAGAGAAGTAATGGACACAATATTTGACACATTCAATATGCAAAGGCCTCAAGCAATTTCAGAACCACGAAAATCAAGCAGAAAAAGAAACTTTACAGAGCCTTTGATGATTAATCCGAAGAGGAAAAAATATTAAAGACCCCTGAGAGGTAAAAGCTTGGGATAGGGTGTTATGAGTCCTTACCTGTATCTACAGAATGAACTCTTCATAACACTATGTATACTACGCCTCTCAAGAGAGAGGGACGAATCGAGTCGAGCCGATAGTAGTTCACTCCAAACCCGACTGACAGTCATACTAACACCTTCCACGTCTTGTATTATTATTTGTGTAATATATCTTCGTTATTTCTACTCTTGTGTTCGTGTTGTTCTTCCTTGGTCCTAACCTGAACCATAACAATAAGTAACTGTTTTACCTTATATATATACGAAACTATATTTATAAATAACTAAATTTATATATATGTAGATACCGAACTTGCTTACTATCATTAACTATGTTTATCAAGTTTTTTTTTTTAACACGAATATAATCACTTGCAAAATTGTTATGTAACATCAGGTGTTTATTTAGCTTTTCAGAATAAATACCCCATTGTCATTTTATTTTCATCTCTTTTTCCGCTGTGCTTTTCCCCAAGAAAAGAGTCAAAGGAATCTGCTACTTACCTGAACGTCATTTGACCAAAGCAGAAAAAAAAAAAAAAAAAAAAAATGACAAGTATTAATCATTTATAAAATGTCATCGATACTTATGTATTTTTTTAAATTTATTATCGGTATGTGAAAAGCGTTGTTAGTGTTCGCCAATTTGTAGCAAATGGCAATGACATAAATTAAAGAAGCCAGCAAGCTAACAAAGAGAGAAAATAAAAAAAGGGAAAAGAAGAGAAAGAGTAAGCAAATGGTAAAAAGAAAGGAAGTGTGTGGAAAATATTCTCCAGACGAAAGAAAGACGAAAAAAAAATGAAAGGGAATGAAAAGAGAAAGCAAGAGACAAAAATGATGTTAAGTGACACAAAGAAAAAAATATATAGTGTTGTGGTGGGATCCACCTAATCTGCATGGGTGACTACCAACTATATAAATAATGGTTGATACCGGAAGACGAGGAAAAGGAATCACGAGATCCAACTAGAGACTCTGATCGACTGCGACTAGTCAACACATTCTCCAGGAACGTCTTCCCAGAAATATACAGAAATACTATATGTACTTATTGTGTACACTTTCTTGTTATAATACATTCTTGTTCTAAGTACATTTTGTGTTGCATTATTATTCCATGCAATAGGCGAGATTCAACATTGAGTCAAGACTCAACATATAGATAAAGTCAATACAAAGGAGATAAATAAAAGAAGAATGAAAGTAATTACTGTAAAACTAGAAGGATAGAAAAAGGAAAAGAGAAAGAAGTAAAACAATACTCACACCAATATATATATATATATATATATATATATATATATATATATATATATATATATATATATCGGTATCACCCAAATTAAGGCAGTAAAGAAAGTCATTAACATGCAAGAGGTTACAGGATGGAGGAATTAGGAACAGAAACATTAATAATGTGAAAAAAGAGGAAAGAGTAATCAGGAGGATAGCAGATAGCGATTTTTGTATATTAATTTTCCTTGGAAAGCATGAAGCCGGAAAGGAGTTCCACAACCGGGAAGTGCGAGAAAAGAAACTATTAGCTTAGGATATATATATATATATTTTCTCCGGCAAAAATTGCGATCGATCAGGAGTAATTTCGAAAGACAACGCATTCAAGGCAGGCCGTCCTTGAAAATACAGATCTCAATAAGAAATAATGGAGCAATAATCATTGTGGTAATTGATCTATTTTATATCATTATGAATAATTATATATATATATATATATATATATATATATATATATATATATATATATATATATATATATAATTATTCATAATGATATAATATATATATATATATATATATATATATATATATATATATATATATATATATATATATATACGTTCATATGTGTACAATATCTTTGCTGAGTAGTAAATACTTAGACCCACTGGAAACAATGCTGGCCATAATTGAACATTACTAAAAATAACAAGACGTTATTATCCCTAGACATAGACAGCGAAAGAGAAAATAAGATTATCTAGATTGACCTGAAGGCCGGAAGACATGATGGCAGAACCAACAAAAACAACGACAACATAATAATAATAATAATAATAATAATAATAATAATAATAATAATAATAATAATAATAATAATTTTATATCTTATAATCTCATAAATATGCAAGAGAATGTTGGTTAAATCTTGAAAATACCGTTGAATTAGATAAAATTGCCACACAATCAGGAAGAAAAAATAAATCAAAAAGCTATGCGAAAAGCAAATCAGTCCGTTATGTGCCATGCGTGATACATGACTGCGGTAGACCAGTTGCCATCCAAGACTATAGAACCCGAGTTGTCCTGCTATTTACCCATAGCTGCGGAGTGAAGAAAAGGATTCAGGCCTTTCCCGACGGTATTAGCACGTAAGTGAATGTAATGGATTCAACTGGAATTTGAACTCGGCTTTCCGATTCCTCAATCAAAGCATATCCATTACTCCAGCGTGCCTCCTAAAAAAAAAGCAAATAGAAAAAACAAAAAAACAAAAGCCCCGCCATAGCTAGTTCTTTCTGCCTATCTCAAATGTTGATATAGATCCATTCGCAATCCACTAGTGGCTCGGGATTTCAGAACATAAGGCCGAGACAGAAGAGTTTATTCTTGCTACACGGGACCAAGACCTGCTAAAACGCAACTAACAATCTTATATCTAACGGACGCAAAATGTAGCTTCTGTCACGAATACATGGAAACTATTGCTCATCTTATCCCAGAATGCTCAATATTAACACCTAATGAGTCCAAAAAAAGGGGGTGCTGTTAAATAATAGTCTGAGACTATTATATTTTAGTGGCAGTATATTTTGCCTCAGATGTTCTGAGGCTGATCTTTGAGGTCAGATGGTAGACAAAAATAGGGAAGTCGATTTTGATTGGCTGAGCCGAACGTAGGAATGAGTTATAGATTAAGGTTTTACTGGAGTTGCTGTTTGGACGTCAAGCCAGATAGATGTGTTTGATTGTGTTTGCGTATCACTCACCCCCCACCCCAGTATAGAGATGTCTTTCGAGAGTTGGTTGTTACACGTCAAACGAAATAGACCTGTGAGATTTCATGTTTGACAGCTGGGGGTGGTGTAATATTCTCTACTTGATGGAAGATGAACGCGCCGACGTGGTTAATAAAATAATAGTTATGTTAAAAGTCCTCTTTGTCGATGCCTTTCGTCTCTGAATCCAAAGAATCATTTCGCGACACCGACCAAGAGAAGAAGGGGAATTGAACTAAAATGACCAGCGATCTCAGACGAGACGAGCTAAAAGCAAAACATCCCCCCTCCAGGGAAGAGTATTGCACATTATGTCTATTTGGTGCGCAGTGACCAGCTCCTTCCAAAAAGGAAGGGTGCAAGAGAACCGTGGTTACAACACAACATCGAACATTTAAACTGAATTTTCAGAAAGTCAAGAGAATAAGAAAAATGGTAATCAAGATATGAAGACGAAATAAAAAAAACTGTAAGTAATTTGAATTGCTATGTTCTACGCCCTCCCCCCCACACACACAGAGACACTGTGCAATAAACTAGAATGATGACCTACTGGAATTGGTCAGGTGGCTCGTGGGATGCCAAGTTGCGGTAACGTCTAAGGAAAAAAATCCTTGCAACCACGGTAAAGGCAGTAATGGAGATGCTGAGCGGGTTATTTTTTTCATAGGGACAGCCAGAAGCATAATAATTTGAGATGATGCGAGCTGAATTTTGACACACATAGGCAACTGGTTAATAACAGTGATTATAAAAAAAATGAATGGTGGTAAAAAATTGTGAAAAATCTGTTGAAGTGAATCTGGTAATATACAAGCAAAAAAAGTAATTAATTGGTTGTTTGAATAAATAGGGTGATAATAAACCATATGTGTCACTGTGAGTGGGAGAGGAGTGTGGGTCATAGCATATTTAACGTGTAAAAATTAGGTGGCAAGGACGTTGCTCAGTTATGGAATTGGTTGATACTGTGGCATGGTGCTTTTGGCATGAATTGTGTGTTTTGGACGAGTAACTTTGTTTTTCAAATAATTTATTTTTCAGTGCATTGTATGTTCATTTTGTGTAGTCTCAAGTGAAGAGAAAAGAAATTTTGTTCCCCCCAGGAATTTTGGATTGCAGAGGAGGTACCTGCTGATCTGGATGGAGTTGATTTTGGAGAGGTCAAAGTTCACTGTCGGAGTGATTTGTATCCAGACTAAGTGATTTATGTCCAGATTTGTAGTCTGAGGGGTCGACCTTGGGTCACGGAAGCTAGAGACCAAGAATGTAAAAAGGTTTGCCCGGTATTGGTTTTGTTGAAAAGAAAAAAAATATTTGTGAATCGTAAAAAGAAGCTAGTTATAGTTTAGTTATGTTCATTCTTTTTCAGGAATTGTATATGTGCATGCTGGAGGGGTCATATGACCGAGTCCCAATGAAATAAAAAATTGTAAGGAGCACGTCTTCCGTGCACGAAATTGTAAAGGGCATTTTAGAGTATATAGTTGAAATAAAATTCATAAATGAATCTTTCTTAATGGTTGCGTAAGGAGTGTTAAATATAATGTAGTTAAAATAAAATTCATAAATGAATTTCTTTTTTTATGTTTAAGCAAAGAGTTGTTAAATAAGAGTCTCAGACTATTATATTTTAGTGTCAGTGTATTTTGCATCAGACCTGTTGATGCTGACATTTGAGGTCAGATGGTAGACAAAATAGGGAAGTTGATTTTCCTTGGGTGAGCCGAACCAGGGAATGAGTTATAGATTAAGGTTTTATGGGAGTTGCTTGTGGGACGTCTAGCTAGCTAGACGTGTTAGATTGCGTTTGTGCACCCCCACCTCCAATAGGGAGGGGTCTTTCGAGATTTGGTTGTTACACGTCAAACGAAATGGGCGTATGAGATTTCTTCTTTGAAAACAGTTACCTAATAGGGGTTCAGTAAACTCGACTTGATAGTAGATGTACCCGTCAACGTGGTTAATAAAATAATAATTAAGTTAAAAGTTATTTTGTCGATGCTTTTTGTCACTGAAACCAAAGAACATTTCGCGACACCGACCAAAAGAAGAAGAGGATTCAACTAAAACTAACAGCGCCCACAGGAATGATATTAGAATAATCAAGAACCTATACAGGCAGCAAACGGCCTGCATGCGTATATAAAATGAGTCCAACAGATACACAAACATAGAAAGGATTTTAAGGCAAGGATGCGTCTTCTCACCAGACTTATTCAGTCTATTCAACGAAGCAATTCTGAGAATACTAGAAATCTTACTATGATTTATCATTCGCTGCCAGAATCTTAAAAACATAAGATATGCAGATGACAAAGAGATGATAGCAGACTCGCAAAGGAAATTACAAAACTTACTAGCGAAGGAGAGAGAGAAGAAAGGACTAAGCATAAATTTCAAGAAGACAGAATGCATGGTTATTAATAAAATAAAAAAATGAACCTAAAATGCGATTTACAGGTCGGGGACACTAAAATCAAGCAAGTGCGGAAAATTAAGGGAGGTGTTCTAAGATCCGAAGAAGTATTGAGATGGCTAAAGACGCATTCCAAAAGCTAGGGAGAGCATTACGAGACAGGAGAATTTCGTTAGTAACAAGGAAAAGACTACTGTACTGCTACGTGATATTTGTCCTCCTTTACGGCAGCGAATGTTGGACGGTCTCCTCATTAAGAAGAGACTCGAGGCAACGGAAGTATGGTTCTACAGAACGATGCTACGGATACCATGGACCGAACGTGTGAGCAACGATGAGGTTTTAGAGAGGATGCAAACAAGGAGGAAGCTTATACTTAACATCAGGAAGAGGCAGCTTATATTTTTGTGATACGTAATGAGAAATGAAGGGCTTGAAGAATCTGATACACACAGGGCGGATAGAGACAAGGGAAAGCAACGCGTGTCACACTTAGCGGGTTTAAGCAAGTGGATGACAAGACAGGAGAATTAGCAAAAGGATAAAACATATTGAGAACTAAAAAGGATAGGGTGAAGTGGAGAGCCGGTATCGTCTACGTCCTGAAGGGACACGACACATAAAAGAAGAAGGCTATTTTTGAGATTTGAAATGTTTCAGTGTTCAGACATGCACGACTTTATTGGTCAATATAGATCCTCTATCAGATATAGGCATTCGCTGGAGTCGGAGTGTGGGAGGCGGTTTCTCATGGATGAGAAGAGGAAGTCTCTGTTGATGTTATCCTATGCAGATGTAATGTCAACATAGCAGATATATAATTTTCTCTTGTAGAGATATGCAATTTCCTGAAGTTGTCTGGTGACATATATGTCATAATTATATTCAATACCAGAATGAAAAACAAATTGGTTTGAGAGGCGATGATTCTAATAGTATTCTGTGAATATAGTTAATACAATTTTCATCAGTTCTTTCACCATAACTGATCCAATTGTGATACCCTTGTATGCGTGGAGGTTTTGGAGACTACATTTCAATTCCGTAATACTAATAAGAAAGAAACTAAATCAGTCTGAAAACATCAAGAAAAAGTGTATTTTCATTGGACCTGAGCCGAAACGCAACATTACACTTTGAAAATTATTTTATTATTTTATATTCGCATTAAGAAAAGATTTTCAGCCATGAAAAAATAATTCACAACCAGTATAAAATAATAATAATAATATTCTGTTTATGATAAAATAATAATAATAATATTCTATTCATGATAAAATTCTATTTATAGATAAGTAGCACCTTGACATGTAGCGCCTTTCTTGTAAATAAAAATGTAATCCCCTAAAATGAATAAATAAAAACAAGATGGTGGCTTGCTCCGGAAGCTTTTTGCGCGTTGAATGGTGCCTGCATGTTAACGCCAAATTTTATTGACAATGGTGACTCCTACTTCCAAGAGAGAAGTCAGCATTTTAGAACGTTGTGAAGAAAATGGAAATATGACAGGTGTGCAAACGAATGCTGATAGTTGAAAATGAAACATATAAGCCTACTTAAAAATCAAGGCTGGACGTTCAATGACGACAGAATTGTAACAAGAAAGGCTTCACGCATCGAGAATTGACAGATGTGCAACATACATACATACATGCATACATTCATACATATGTATGAATATATATATATATATATATATATATATATATGTGTGTGTGTGTGTGTGTGTGTGTGATATATATATATATATATATATATATATATATATATATATATATATATATATATATAGGTATCTATCTATGTATATATAGATGTTTTGTTAAAAACCACTGTCAATATACTGCGTTTAAGTTTTTGTTTCACTTGTGTTCTTATATATTTTTTCTTTTCTGGATATAAAGTATGTAGAAATTGTCCGTGTTTTGAAAAAAATACATTCTTATAACTCTAGACTCATGCATAAAAATCCATACATCCAGCTAAAAGCATAAATAAAATCGCCTTGATAATGGGTAAAAGAATAGCCGAAAGCGCTCGGCCATGCAGAACATTCGGACAAGTTCCATATATTTTATGTTCAGAAATGAATAAAAATATAAGAACACAAGGAAAGTGAATTAAAATAGGTATTACGGCCCAAATTCAGAATTATATATATATATATATGTGTGTGTGTGTGTGTGTGTGTGTGTGTGTGTGTGTGTGTGTGTGTGTGTGTGTGAGAGAGAGAGAGTTTATATATATATATATATATATAGTGCATAGGGACAGCAGATCATTTTTCAAACATATATTGTTAAATCCAACAGAGAATGAATGTCTATTATCTTTTATCATGAGCCTTACCAAGCGTCGTGTAATTTCTCTTGAAACTAAAGCCCTTATATAACGCTTAGAAAGGCTCATGATAAAAGATAATAGACATTCATTCTCTGTTATATTTAACAATATATGTTTGAATATATATGCGTGTATGTGTGTCTGTGTGTGTGTGTGTCTCTCTGTGTGTCTGCGTGCGTATGTATGTATGTACGTATATACGTATGTATTTCGTGTACCTAACAGCTAGATAAGGACATGTAGACAATTTTCGAGGAATATACAGGGGGTTGCAGGAGGTGAAAGCGAAAGAGAAGACAGAGTAAAGGGAAGATTGGGGAAAGGACAAAAGATGAACTTGAATCTAGAAGACAGATTTTGGCGATTGACATTAGATTCAAATTCTTGAAGATTGTAATTATCAAGGAAGCAAGTAAACGGAAGCGGGTTCCATAGGAGGGAAGGGCGGGAAGGGTGAGAAGAGAAACTGTTTGATTAGAAGTGTCCGATTCATTTAACTATTTCAAGACGTAATGGGCAGGACCTATATGCCTAACTATCAACACGCTTAAATTAATGTAGTTAGGTCACCAGTGAAAAAAACTTGCCAGAGCAATTGCCATGTATATTCCTTGTATCTGTGTATATATCTTTAAAGTTTATAAGTGGATCTCTGTATTTCACATAGTTATGTGTGTTTCTTACTTGAGTGATTAAAAAGTGAGCATTCTATGGTATCCCATTTCGAAATCTATATTAACCGCTTCTCGAAGGAGGTGGCTTTTTCATAGTATTGGCGGCGGGAAGCGATCCCAGTGTTCAGCATCTTTTGAAATCATCTAAAAACCATAAAACGAATTGACGCTAGACTTGTGAATGAACTTGTGTAAACAATATTGTTCGAAAGTCGTCGATGGATGTTGTATCCTGAAAGAAGGTTACAAACAGACAAAGATGGAAGTCGAGTGAAAGTAACAGCAACAAATGCGTAGATAAAAGAAAGAGAGGTTTATTATAAAAGAGAATACACTAATGAAAGGTAGGGAAGCGGTTAGCAGACTAGTAATTCCCGAAGCAAGGATATTTACCACCCAATCCACACCGTCAAAAGTGGCACAAGACCGAATTTAATGTGGTGTACCCGAGCCCGGCCAAAAATTCCCCGGGTAACTGTTTCCCGAGACAAGACTCTGCCCTGCGACATAGCCTTTGGGGATCCTCTCTGCCGCCGGCAGAGAGTTTATCCAACAAAGTTGGGGATGAATCTCCAACTAATTGCCGAAGTAAGATTATTTACCTTACTTCCACGCAAGGCAGGATATGGCACAAGGCCGTGTTATTAATGCGGGAAAAAACCGAGTCCGTAGGCTCGGGCAAAAATTCCCCGTATATCCCGGATACACGGGGTCGGGTAGCTGTCTACCACCCCAGATGAAATTCTGCTCTTCGGCATATCCTCGTCTGTGTTCCTCCTTGCCCGAAGGTAGAGAGTTCGATCAGCACAGCTGGAGACGAATCTCCAACTAAGTGCCGAAGCAAGGATATTTACCAACCGCCCCACGCGGTCCGATGTGGCACAAGGCCGAATTTAACGTGGGGTATCCGAGCCCGTAGTCTCGGGCAAAAATTCCCCGTAGATCCCGTTTACAGGGGTCGGGTAGTTGTCTACCACCCTAGACAAGACTCTGCTCTTCGGCATAGCCTCGTCTGGATTCCTCCCTGCCCGAAGGCATAGAGTTCAACCAGGCACAGCTGGATACGAATCTCCAACTAATTGCCGAAGGAACTCCCAGGTATATGCTGTACTTACTCCATATATCTACTGATATAGCTAGTCCACATAGGTGATAGGGTTTGTGGGACATTCCATTACAACACCACCCCCTGAGCTAATTTTCCCATGAAATCTTTCTCAATACCTCTTCTTTTTAGGGTCAGGACATAGTTGTTTGACTTTTTTCTTCTTCCTATTACTTCTCCGTCTCACCAATGGGTGTGACAGAATTTTTGAGTGTCCTGTCAATTTTTCAACTACAGATCATGGGATGTTTTCCTTTTCTCCCTCAAAGAATCCATCATTAACGTCTCCTCAGCATACCTGCATTATAAACCACAAGTTGTCTTATTTTTCTTAATCGGCATCACTTCATGCAAGGCAATAAAGCCCCTAAGACATAAGGGGTTACAGGGTGTGGAAGAATTAGGAACAGAAAAATTAATAATAAGCGGGAAGAGAAAAGAGTATTTGGGAAGACAATAGATAGCTATTGGCATTGCATTTAAATGTCTGCAGATTAAATTGGCTGGAAAGCATGAAACCGAATGAGTGTTCCACACGGAAGGGTGTTAACGAAACTCAAAATATGCCTGAGCAGGCGTCTGCAGAAGGGATTATCTACTCTAGTAAACTCCATTGTCTTGCAAGATTGATAGTTTCCCACTATTCTTATTGTTGACTACGCTTGTTTGAAAAACCGGGTATTGAGCGTTTGTCGATATAATTAGTATAGCCAATATTTAATCGATTGAAACTGTCACTTTTCAGTGTTGATTTATCTGCCAAAACTGTTTGTATCGGGAGGTGTGAACAGAGTAGTGGTTATCGGCGTGCCAGGTTCGAATCAAGCTCGATTCTGCTTTGTTCACTTCGGGCTGCCGACCTTGAAAAAGTTCGGAATCTATCTTCCTCCAGGGCTCCCTCGACCTTAGGTGACAACCAGTCTCTTGAAATCCAGCCTGAAGAGTCCTGGGTTCAGTCAGGCTATCTTGCCCTACACGCACCACTGCTACCATAGCTTCCGTGAATGTGGTGCCCCGACAACCTCAATGTTTGTATTAATATATATATATATATATATATATATATATATATATATATATATATATATATATATATTGAATTGGCCGACAATTTATTTAAAGACATTTATATATACTATGTTTAACATAAAACAGAGCATTTGCTTAAATACTTGTATCTATAAAAAGAACGTTAAACATAATATATATATATATATATATATATATATATATATATATATATATATATATATATATATATATATATATATACGTGACCCAAAATCTTTGCGTCGTGTATATATAAATTATGAATGATTTGTATTAAATATCCGAATAATGTATGTAAGATGGCATACCTAAGAAACAGTTGCGTGTGCTTACCATTTTATTTTCTGGTTGACGTTTCATTTTCAATGAAAACAACTAACAAAATCTTACGTGAAAATCACTACAATGCCAAAACTGCTATTTAACGGCAGGTTAAATTGAAACCAAAATAACAATTCGTCCATTCATTTAATACTACTGTTACATCAATATATTCTCAATAAAATACGAAGAAGAATCTGCAATGTTATTATTCCTGACCTGGCATCTCGGCTTCAGGCAATTTTCCAGTGTCTTTTCTATGAATATTTTGATGTTAATTGTTCGGATGAGCTTTCATCTTCGGTATGTTGACTTTATTAATTTAAATGTACTAATAGACAGGCGGCAAGGTCTCATTCTTTTATAGTTGAAATAGCTAGACGTAACCGTATGTTCTAGGTTAACAGTTTATTTTCTCGCACTTTTCGTTCGTGGAACTCTCGTCCGGCTTCTTGGTTTTCATCCCGATCTTCCAAAATTTAAATGTAATTTCAATTGTTAACTTCCGTCTTCTTAATTCCTGTTCTATTTTTCCTAATCATTTGATCCAAAGCAAGGCGGGAATGCCACTAGTACGCAGGAGGTTGAAGGGAGTGAAAGTGACTGGTTATAATGGCTGGTAATAGGGAGGATTGAGAAAAGGGCAAAAGATGAAGGGGATTCAAGAAGATGGCGATTAATGTTGCCTTTAAATTTTTAATGAAGTTATCAGGGAAGCAAATAAACGGAAGGGAGTTCCACAGGTGGGAAGTGCGAGAAAAAAAAGTTGCTGGAGTGGAAGTGGCAGTTGCATTTAATTATTTTAACAGGAAAAGGTGGGGACCTCGACGCCACTTAAATTCATGTAGGGAATAAAGTCCGCCGGACCAGTTGCTATGACAATATTTATAGAAAAGACAGAGGGAAGCCACGTTACGTAGGTGAGAAAGTGACTGGAGTCGATGTGCCACGTCAGGATTTTTTATATTAGAGATGCTTTTTTGGATTTTGTCAAGAACGCGAGATGTATAGCAGCAGCAGCACCAGACGGTATTCAATGCATGTACGAATGGTAGATTTATAAATGTGCAAGATAGATTCTGACCATAAACAAAATTCTGGCTCGACTCAGTGAGTCAATAGTACGTCAAGTTATATGACGTTTTTTCTTATGGGATACAGGTTCGATTCCTGTCTAAGGACGCATATTTTCTACGAAATCTCTCGAACATTCAAGTCGGTAAATGTAATTAATACTGTTTAATTAAAACAGAGCATTTACTCAAATAAGCTGTATCCATAAAAATAACGTAAAAACGGAATATATATATATATATATATATATATATATATATATATATGTGTGTGTGTGTGTGTGTGTGTGTGTGTGTTTATATATATATAGTTATATATATATATATATATAATTATCGGATCAAGGACACCCAGTGAAGATCAGACTTAACTAAGAGAAGACTAGGCCTGTAATCATTACATTATATTGAGTTAGGCACCTCGAGGCTGTGTAATGGTTATCAAGCTTGTCTCGCTAGAACAATTACCACTGAGTAGTGAGTTCAAACCTTCACTGGGTGCCCCATATTTTCGGCCATGTGTCATGTCTAAGTTACTCTTGGAAAATCACTACACAATATTGAATTTCTGACTTTCTCTTTCTATGAACACACACACACATACCGATATATATATATATATATATATATATATATATATATATATATATATATATATATATATATACATGCATGTATGTATTGTGATTTTTCTAAGCGTAGCTTAGATGTGGCACAAGGCCGAATGTATGGATTACCCTGTTAGGATCGGACTCATTATTCAGTCGTAACTGATATAGCGAAACGAGCTTGCTAACCAATACCCCACATCTAGGTGCCCAACAAGTGTGTGTGGATGTGTGCGCATGTATAGTTCTGCGTGCATGTATCTGTATGTATGTATGCATGTCTGTGTGTGTGTGTGTGCGCGCGCGTGCGAGCACGCCTGTTTACGCAGATATGAGGACGTTGGAAATCAAACGCTACATCTTAAGTAGTGAAGTGTGTTTGACTGAGCAGAATGGCCAGCTGACTGAATTGCCTAGTATACTGACCAGGCTTTCATTGTCGAAATATGTACAAATCTGACAGCTGTCAAACGCGGAAGAGACACCTCACCTTCGTTCTAACAACGATTACCAACTCAATAGCGGCCGGCAGCTCCCTTCAATGCAAAACGTTCCACAGCCCAAGGCGACATGATTTAGAAAGGCCGTAGTAGTCATACACTGAGTTTGAAATGTCAACATTACACAGTGATAGGAAGGCCAGTGCAGTGGACAGCAACTCCCCGTGGCCATCGTTTATCGGAGAAAGACATGAGAAAGTTGTAACTTTGATAATAACGGAATTAGCAGCTGATATATAGTAGTCGAGAGAGTTCAATCCCCAGTAAATACAGGGTGCGATGAATATACTATCTTCAAAATTGCGTAAAAATGAAAATAAAACTGATATCTCATTTAGATATATTTACCAAAATTATACAAAAATATATTGAAATACGAAAGAGTAAATGTATTCAATAAAATTGCCATTGGCTTCAACCACGGCCTTCAGAGAACTTCGGAATCTCCTGAAACTCTTCTGGATGGTCTCCTTGTTTAAGCTGGTGAATGATGCCATAATACACGCCTTCAGTTCTTCTTTTTGGTTTTACAATCAGTTTTGTTGATCTCTCACTCAACTGCGCCCCACACATAATAATCAAGGGGATTGCTGTTTAGCGAGTTAGGTTGCCAGATGTAAGGGGTGATGTGGTTGCAGAAATTACCTGACAGCCATGACTAGGTTCTCCCGCTTGTGTGGCATTGTGCATAGTCCTGTTACCAGACATAGGTTATTTCAGCAGTGAACGTCTTCACCCCGGGCAACACTATCTCCTGACAGCACAGAGCCTGAGGCCCTCACCATAAAATACGGGAGTTCTTTTCTTATTCGAGTTGCTTTACCTTCGTAATCACCGTTAGACTCATCCAACTTTTTGCGAATCCTCTGCATTGTCCTCAGATTGACACCCAAAGAAACTGAAATCTGTATATTGGAGCTTCCGGTGCAAATGCCAAGAAGTACAGCATGCATTTTCCAAATTTCTGGCGGAGTGAATGGTGCCATGGTGCTCTTTTTCTAACAAACGGTTCCCAACTGACCCTACTATAATGTGCAATCGATAAAATCAAAACCAAAGAATCCGAATGTATTTGGAGCTAATAATATTAATTTTACTGATACAATTTCTCGTAATTAACCTATAGCTGGGGGGAAAATAGGTGGTTGCATACCTTCCACAACGGTATTTATTCATAACTTTTACACGTAGAATTGTCAGGTGAACTGATACATCTTTAAAGACTTAAACCGAGAGAACAATTCCTGAATGAAAACAAGCAATTTATGATAAATTATCTGAAATTAATGTATGTGTCAAATGTTTTGTAAAAATGTTGCCGGTAGGGTTTAGCGTTACATTGAACATAAGGTGGATCATTTTAAAATTTTAAATAGCTTCTTGATCATAAAAAACATGCCGTTTCGTTGTGATAATACTTACAAATTTTGTTAAACTACTGAAAATTTTATTAATAAAAATGCCGTTATTTTTACCACACCATATATATATATATATATATATATATATATATATATATATATATACAGAGAGAGAGAGAGTGAGAGAGAGCACATCAGTGTGGTTTGAGATCCGATATATATATATATATATATATATATATATATATATATATATATATATATATATATATATATATATATATATTATATAGTTAACTTAGGTTTGCTTACATATATATAGTTTTATTTCAAATTCACATGAGGGTGTGATGTTAATACGGCAACACTTGTAGAAGGACCTGCTCGACGCAGGTCACCGATCAGGGAGGAAGTGTTCCTCGGATGAACTAGAACGGCCACTTGTTCACGAGCAAGGCGAACCACCTCGTTGGAGGATATAAGCTGTGGTCTAACCTGGAGAGTGCTAGGCTCCGCCCAACACCTGCCACGTAATGAGCACACCAAGAAACCACTTGCGGAGACCAAGGCTCTGACACATAGCTCAGCACTTCGACGCCAATGTCTTCTTCCGGGGCTAACACTTTGGGCCCTGCGTTTCTGAACAATTTTAACCCTTCTGCCTGAGCTCCTGAGTCAAAATTCGCAAATAATTGGTATGTAATATTTCACGGTATATATGAAATTAGTTACAAGTGTTTACCCACCATTCAACCGGTGGCTGTGCATTACGTCATTTTTTTCTACTACCGGTAAAGCGATCGCCAGCGCTCAAAGGGTTAAGGGTGAAAGAAGATGCTTAAAGTGTGTTTTCGTCGTACGTTCCCCTCACGCCACCGAAATTGTCAATCTGACCACTTTCAAACAAAGTTGTCTAACTTATCATGAGGTAGAATTATATTCGACTTAATCCTGATTAGTTTCCTTTACGCTTTTCATTGTGTTAAATTAATAACCTTTTAATCAAAATTCATTTGAAATATAAAATGTCTTGTTTTGCAATATTTTTTAAAGTAATCTTGTAGGTTGCAGAGATTCAAATTTGTAGTTCGTTACACGAAGAAATTCTTCTGCCTCAGCGTTATTAGAGAGCCTCTCTGTACCGCATCAATTCGTGAAGCATTTGATAAAGTACATCTCAGAGGACTGTTGAAAACGGTTAGATAACTTCAACATATTTGGGAAGTATATTAGAATAATCCAGGACCTATTCTGGAAAAAAACGACTGAATACGAAAAGAAAATGAATTCAGGTACAAAAAAAAGGTTTGTAAGACAACGATGTGTATTCTTGCCAGACCTATTCAACCTATATAGAAAGGGGATTCTGAGAGAATAATAAGTGCTATCAAGATTCATCATTGGCGAACGCAATCTTAACAACATAAGCTACAGAGATAACACAGTGTTCATGTCAGAGACATAATGGCAACTAAAGGGTGTTTCATTAAGACGGATTATATATACGGGTGTTTCATTAAGACGGATTATATATAAGGGTGTTTCAGTAAGGCGTATCAAAATCAGCAGTAAATAAATCAGTTTTATTGATGAAAATTTATTTACTTCTCTATTGGATCATATTATTTAAGTCATGGCAATTATGTGTGAAAAATGATACCACCCAAGGCTTCAGCGGCACACCTACGATCGATGGTCCAAATTTTTGATGACATCTCTATATAGATTCTCCTCGATCTCTCCAATATGCCTTATTATCTCATCCTTCAGCTGTTGAATTGTTGTTGGTTTGTTGACCTTACTTCTGAGATGAACCCAAAGGAAGAAATTTAAAGGCGTCGGATCGCACGATCGTGGTGGCCGATTGACTTCGCTGTTTCGAGAGATAATGCGACCTGGGAACATCTTATTCAAATTCTGTTTAAACATCCATTTTCGTAATATGCTGCGATAACTAACACGTTGTTTGTTAATCTTTCCATGGTTGAAACTGCCAAAGACTTAAGTTATTAAATCTGAAAGAAAAAAATCATCAGACGCTTAAACTTAAATTCACATTTAAAACGAGGCCAAGTTATTGGAACACCCTTTATAAGAATTACTACAGAACGTAGTGAAGGAAAGCGAGAAGAAAAGACAAAAAAAATCAACTGCAAGAAGACAGAATGCATGGTTGTTAGCAAAATGAATAGCCCAACATGCAAATTACAAATTGGAGAAACTGAAATCAAATACAACTATTTAAATATCTGGGAAGTGTTTTAATGTGGGACAGAAAGTGTGGCACTGAAATCTAAAGACGCATTAGGATAGCGAAAGATGCCTTTGACAAGCTCAGAAAAGTAATAAGAAACAGGAAAATCTTGTTAGAAACACAGAAAAGAATACTGGACCATTATGTAATATTAGTCCTCCAATATGGCTGTGAATGTTGGACAATCTCCTCGTGGATAAAGAAGAGAATTGAGGCAGCAGAAATATGGTTCTTGACAAGGATGCTGAGAATACCATGGACTGAACATTTGAGCCAAGGTGAAGTTCTAGAAACAAAGGAAACAAAAAAGACACTTATAATTAAAATAAGATGACAGTCCTAGTACGCATGATGAGGAAAGAGGGCTTGGAAAATGTGATAGTCACAGGACAGATCGAATGTAAGGAAGACGGGAAAAACAACCTACCTGGCGAGATTGGGCGAATGAATGGCGGATAAGTGTTTGGGCAGTCACGTCTCGGGAAACAGCTACCCGACTTCGCTGTACACGGTGTCCACGGGGATTTTTTGGCCGAGCCTACGGGCTCGGATACCCCACATTAAATTCGGCCTTGAGCCCTATCGGACCGAGTGGGGCGTTTGTTAGATATCCTAGAGTTGGAGATTCGTCGAAAGGCAGAGTCTCGTCTCGGGAAACAGCTACCCGACCCCGCTTTACACGGTGTCTACGAGGAAATTTTTGGCCAAGCATATGGGCTCGGATACCCCACATTAAATTCAGCCTTGTGCCACATCTGACCGCGTAGGGTGGTTCTTAGATATGAGTTGGAGTTCATTGCGGAATTTACTTGCCTCACTTCCAGCAGTTGACTACTTCTACGCGCCGCTGGCGAATCTTATATGTTCTTGTCCTAAGTATTATCGTTCATTACCAACCTTTGTTGATTATTCTATTCAGTAACCTTCCCTAGGTTACAACATTACTTATTTTCTTGAGAATGTTGAAAATAAATACCAAATAAACATAGACAAGAAGATAAAGTTGAAATACAATGTTGAAATAAAATTATTTGGAGACATAAATAAAATATAACGCAAAGAAGAAATTAGTTGCAGTCCTATGCTATGAATGTGAACTCGATTTTCTGTGCAGGCCCATCAAATGTAAACTAGTTCCGTAGATGGCTAAATTTAAAAATAAGAAGTTGACCGGAAAGTTCCACCGGTTTTGTCACTTGATGGAGTAAGGCGCATTTAGTTTTACGTACCTTATCCCATAATCACATCACAGTGGCTTTGTTCGTCGATTAATTATTTTCTACCCTACAATACTTTTCCCCACAGAAAAAAAAAATCGTTGTGTGACTCTCTTTACTCTATCGCTATTTCCATGGTATATATTCTAACGATCTACATTCCGTGGTCCCACCAGCCCTTAACTTTGCATAGGAGATCCGCCATGCCTAAACAAGGATGAATCATTCCATTCGTAAGGAGTAAGTTCCACTCGGACAGCTACTTCTCAACAAAATCTGGTTTGTGGAACAGACTCTTGGTAGGATGTTTTGTCGAATCTGTACACCCTTCATCTCTCCCGGACTAGGGTTAATCGTTATCTTTCCTGTATAACCTTATGAACTTCGCATCTGAACTTTTCTTATGCTTATCCAACACCAAACAGTAACCCTCTATCTTGAGTGGCTCTTGGGCCATATATTGGGTGAACATTAGCATAAAAAAATAACTACCACCAAGAAAGAGAATGTTGAAAATAAGAAACATATAACCACCTTCAAGAAGATAAACTTGAAATACTATGTGCACGTCGTAACAGCCAACATACTCGGTAGCAGTTTAGACACAAGAAGCGGCACTCAGCGGGGGGAAATGGGCTGACGACATCAGTGAGGGGATTGGAAAATAACTTACAGAGTTTTTGTCAATGGCTAATTAGATTTGATTTGTTTGTTTAACGGCATATCAATTCCTTATAGAACATTTAATGCCAAATTTAATTTTCTTGAGAGCTTTGTAGTAAAAATATGATATATGTTATTCTGCTTTCACAATTGAATACATGGTAGATAATACTCATCTCTTGCGAATATGTATGTTTATGTAGATGTTATTATTAGAGGCGGTGATATATGTGTTTTATGTTGTAGTTTTGATGAAGTTATATTTTGGAATACAATTTTATTTCTTTAAGAAATTGTACGATATTATATGGATTAATGTCATGAAAGAGTTCTTTCATTTTGGTTGTTTGATTTTGTTTAGCGGCATATCAACACCTCTATGGGTTATTTAATGTCGAAATTTAAACATTTTGAATACATTTTTATGGCTTCATCTACTGATAAAATGTATTGTTGGTCATTTTTCTATGAAATGTATCGTTGGTCACTCTACTATAAGTAGGTAATGATAAATTTAATATAAATACTTATTTTTGGCAATTTATTAATATAAAAATGCATTCCTGGTATTTTTACTATAATAAGGTATTTTTATAATTTCATCGTGTTTTGTTTTTGTCTGGAACCCTAACAGGCACTTCTACCCCGGTCAGGGTGGACCTGGGAACAACAGCAATTGTTTCATGCTCCTCAAAGCCTCTAATCTCCCGATAAGAGATTCTGCTGCCGGGTGTAGTTTATCGTCATACACAGACATTGGCACGCAACCAAGACATATAAAGATAGATTACGAAGTGCTTAGCTACGCAGCGACACTTCGACCACTCTCGGTCATGGTAGGTAATGATAAATTTAATATAAATACTTATTTTTGGCAATTTATTAATATAAAAATGCATTCCTGGTATTTTTACTATAATAAGGTATTTTTATAATTTCATCGTGTTTTGTTTTTGTCTGGAACCCTAACAGGCACTTCTACCCCGGTCAGGGTGGACCTGGGAACAACAGCAATTGTTTCATGCTCCTCAAAGCCTCTAATCTCCCGATAAGAGATTCTGCTGCCGGATGTAGTTTATCGTCATACACAGACATTGGCACGCAACCAAGACATATAAAGATAGATTACGAAGTGCTTAGCTACGCAGCGACACTTCGACCACTCTCGGTCATGGGTCAGTTAATGATAATGATTATGACATTCGCCCAAGAATATCGCTTTTGATTGCAGTTCAAAAACTCTCATACCACTGCAAGTACTGTTAACAGCTGAATTACAGACCCGAGTTCAAATTCTGACTGAGTCTTTTACGTTTACTTAGGCATTAAAATGTATCTATTTTTCTATGCCTATCTCCGGTTTTCTCCATTTGAATGGAATGTCAAACAACCGTTTATTTCATCCACCCTGATAGATTGTTCTAGTTTCACGAGCCATGCCTCTTCAGGATGTCTCAGTTATCTCCGATTAACTCAACTATTCAATTTTTGTTCACCACTGCTGTAGCCAGGTATTGAACTCAAAACGCGTTGGGTTAAGTCACTGGATCCAACCAATGCTTTTTATCCACTTAGGCTTGTTAACTTGTGTGTTGAATACGGCGACAAAGATGAGGAAAACAGTACGAACAATGTAAATAGTGTAAATAATTACAATACCTCATCTCAGAAATATAGACAGATTCTGAAGAAGGCCAGAGCGTACAACGGCCGAAACGTCGTAAATATGGCACCGAAGATGAGGAAACAACCTGAACAATGTAAATAGTGTAAATAATTACAATACCTCGTCTCAGAAATATAGACAGATTCTGAAGAAGGCCAGAGCGTACAACGGCCGAAACGTCGTAAATATGGCACCGAAGATGAGGAAACAACCTGAACAATGTAAATAGTGTAAATAATTACAATACCTCATCTCAGAAATATAGACAGATCCTGAAGAAGACCAGAGCGTACAACGGCCGAAACGTCGTAAATATGGCACCAAAGATGAGGAAACAACCTGAACAATGTAAATAGTGTAAATAATTACAATACCTCGTCTCAGAAATAGAGACAGATTCTGAAGAAGGCCAGAGCGTACAACGGCCGAAACGTCGTAAATATGGCACCGAAGATGAGGAAACAACCTGAACAATGTAAATAGTGTAAATAATTACAATACCTCATCTCAGAAATATAGACAGATTCTGAAGAAGGCCAGAGCGTACAACGGCTGAAACGTCGTAAATATGGCACCGAAGATGAGGAAACAACCTGAACAATGTAAATAGTGTAAATAATTACAATACCTCATCTCAGAAATATAGACAGATCCTGAAGAAGACCAGAGCGTACAACGGCCGAAACGTCGTAAATATGGCACCGAAGATGAGGAAACAACCTGAACAATGTAAATAGTGTAAATAATTACAATACCTCATCTCAGAAATATAAACAGATCCTGAAGAAGGCCAGAGCGTACAACGGCCGAAACGTCGTAAATATGGCACCGAATATGAGGAAACAACCTGAACAATGTAAATAGTGTAAATAATTACAATACCTCATCTCAGAAATATAGACTGATTCTGAAGAAGGCCAGAGCGTACAACGGCCGAAACGTCGTAAATATGGCACCGAAGATGAGGAAACAACCTGAACAATGTAAATTGTGTAAATAATTACAATACCTCATCTCAGAAATATAGACAGATATTGAATTAACACTTTGCGTCCAAAGCTTTACAATTAATAAGGATTTTGAGTCTTGATTGCAAATATTATAAGAAGTACGACTCTGATTTAAAAACAACCTGAAAACCTATGCTAGACACATCCACTACTCCTACGTCTACATGGCATGTATCCCAATGACCCTGACCGTCTACCGGACACATAATTGCGATATCATTTATCATGTTCAATTTTTATTTGTATTTTCGGTATCATTATTTATCTTCATTTTGTTACTATAGGTGACATTAGGAGCGTTCGGCTTTACGTAGTATATTTTGTAAACCTCACTTTTGATTGTGCCGTTCTAGCTGTCATGGCAACGCACATTTGATAAAAATCTCAAAGCTTTTGCCCTATCGATTCTAACACCGAAAATAAATAAACAAAAATAAGTAAAAATTTTGGCATATTATGTTTTTTTTTGTTTTTTTTAAGAACGTTAAGATACAATTCAAACGTAAAATGTAATAAGTTACTAATATGGAAATTGAAAATCGACATATTGGAAAAAATCAGTTTTAAATAATGTAGGAAATAACCATCTTACTCATGCCGTTCCTACAAAGACGCTTGCAAAGACAGGAATCTGCATTTTCTGATTGCCATGAGCTAAGAGCTAATAGCAGGCAGACTGAGTTCTACAGCTTTGGTTGGTAAGCAGTCTAGGAGAAGAAAAATCCTGAATTTAAAGCCGCTTGGGTCATTAAATATCTGATTCCGAAACAATTACTTTTCAAGCCTTCTTTCTTTAAATGAAAATCCCTTTACTGAATCTTTGCCAGCTTGTAAAATCGAAAACATCGTAATATAGACACATAAAATGTTTTAGATAAGACGGAGGTAGCATGAAGTCGATGCTACCTACGACGACTTTAGATTACCCCTTGAAAAGGTTTATTCAATCACGTTGTACCTAATCAGTACGATTCAAATGACCCAATTTAGAACCTGGGGCGCTGAGATTTTCTTTTTTTATCTAACAACCATTCTTGAATATCGGATTCATGCTGATGAAGCAGAACTAACGATAGTGATCGCAATGCTGTATTGAGCCAGTATCCTGATTAGCTCCCAGGAGCAAAGTGAGATTTTCGAAACTTTTAATACAATCAAACATTGATTTACGCACGAACGACTTACGTCTGGTGACAGAGAATCCTCATAAGAGTTTAAAACCATCAAATTTAATAACAGGAATTTTAGCAATTACAATTCCTTTACTCACTCAAAATGAAAAGATTCTATCGTACTATTGTTACATAGTTAAAGAGAATGCAATGTATACGCCATATTTGATTGACGTATTTGGAAGAATGTATGAGCGAAGAAGAGGTGAATAAATGATTAGCGAAAGAAAAAGATACAAAAAGTAAGAAATAGCTATGTAGGCTGTTGGAAATATATCGTATTTCTGACATATATCTTTGATACGATCAGTTGATTTCAGAAGTTCTTCATAAACGAAAGAAAGACTGAATGTGCGCTTTCATTGGCCTGTGATATACCAATAAGCAATTAGAGAAAAGGTGAGGTTATTGGTACAAAAGGGGATATTGCCTATGTAAATTAATTTCGGGGAAAATTTTCGCCTCATAACAAACACGTGGGCCTACACGTGTTAGGATTTAAAAGTTTCTATAACACATTTTCCTTCTTGGCACGTAATCAGCAACATTCGCCAACAGGGGACAATAAAAGAAGCCAATACAGACCATATGCACTGTGCCATTTAACACTACGAAAAAAATTAATTCTGGTGAAAAAACACGGTTATTGCATGGAATATTGTTGCCACATATGGTCTTTTACCCCAAAATCCAGACACGAATATGCAATGCGATAGGTCCTGATCAGGCATCTTTTCTACAGTCGCTTTCTCACAGACGTGCTGTGGCTTCTCTCTGCCTCTTCTACAAGTATTTTCACGGCAACTGTTCCGACTAGCTGCTTTCGCTGGTTCCCAGACTGCATGAATTTAAGCGAGATACTTAAATGTAACCGTCTCTTCTACTCAAACAGCTTCTTCTCTCGCACTTCCCATCTGTGGAACTCCCCTCTTCTTGCTTGCTTCCCTGATAACTATAATCTTCAAATATTCAAGTGTAATGTCAACTGACATCTGATACGTTGATCTTGTTCCCTGTCCTTCTCTGTATCCTTTCCTCAAACACGCCTCTTTACTCTTGTTCTCAATCCTCTGTAACCCCTTGCGTGCTAGTGGCACTCCCGCCTTGCTTGGGGTGAATTGCTTAAAAAAAAACTGTTTTCGTGTAAAAGACAATGACAGTTCCACTTTGGAGAATTGGCATGAAGAAAGCCGTGGAGACTAAGATAGCAACACAAAGAACTAAGCTCACTAGGGGCAACTAATTTAGTCACGAAATATCCTTTGGGGCCATATACTAAACTACACCCGATATAGTAACTGTGAGACAGATTAAGGTTGGAAGAATTTTAACCTCAGTCATGTATCGAAAGATACATGATTGCCTAAGCGTGTATCACTTATGGCATAACTGACTGAAATTCACTCTAAACAAGGCGATAAGGTCACTCAGAAGCAAGGGGTTACTGAGAGTGAAAGAAACCGAGAAAATGTTAGTGAGGAGAAAGTACAAAAACATGATTATGATAGACTTAATATAATGAATGATGATGCATTTAAATTTTTGATGATCATTGTTTGAATGATAGCAAGAAGCCAGAAGATATTCAGCACGCGAGAAGCTCCAAAGTAGGAAATGTGTGTTGCACCAGGAGAGTTTAACAGAAAACTGATGAGATTTAGATCCCAACATAGTGTTCTTCATGTGCCATGTCTTCTGAGGACGTAGATCATGAATATCCACAACTTCATGTCCTTTGTAGCTCTTGATAAATACTGTATTTTTGTTATTTTTCCTAAAGCCTGTTCCGCCATCCATTTCGGATATCCCACATTAAATTCAGCCTTGTGCCCTACCTGAACGCGAGGGGCGGTTGTTAGATATCCTAGAGTTGGAGATTCATTGTGGAATTCATTTGACTCACTTCTAGCAGTTGACTACTTCTACGCGCCGCTGGCGAATCTTATCTGTGTTGTTCTTGTCCTAAGTATTATCGTTCAATCAATGTCACTCAATATGTTATGCATTGTTTTAGTACTGTGTTTAATTTAATAAAGTCAAGAAACCGAAGGCTCATTAAATTATCATGAAAATATGAAACCGAGATGCCATGTCAGTATCAATAACATTGCAGAGTCTTCTTTAAATTTTATCAAGAATCTGTACATATATAGAAAAATGAGCCCCCCGACGTGGTTAACAAGCTTGTCTCGCTAACGACTGAGTAGTGAGTTCAATCCTCACTATGCACTCCATACTTTCATCCTTAAGAAATCATGATACATAGCTAAGCACTAGACCAGACGTGACAGTAATACTCAAGATGACTAAAAGCAGATTCATAAAGATGTAAGATACTTTCTGGCGAAAGAAAATTGTCTAGCATGACACAGTGAACCAACTTTCCTAGCACCATCTGGCAATTAATTGAACGTCATTTTTTCCAATTCATGCCAGGTCCAAGGATATAACGCTTGGGGAGATCTGCTTCAATTTAAAAAGATTTAGAAGTGCGTATATATATTTCTGAGATTAGGTATTGTAAATATTTACATTATTTACATTGTTCGGACTGTTGTCCTCATCTTTGTTGCCATGTTCCTCAAGAACACATAGTCCAATGGATAGGTGAACAAGAACTTAGAGAGTTGAGTAAAAAGGGAGATAACTGATACTGAAACATCCAGAAGATCCATGGCATTTGGAAGTAGAACATTCTACCCCCCCCCCAGTTCGACGAAAGAAAGAGTTCGGTTTGAAATTCTAATCAGTTGAAGAGGGCCGGTGCGTACAAAGATCTAAAAGCCTAAAAACAACAGCGATGAGGACAACAGTCCGAGTAATGTAAATAGTGTAACTAATTTAGAAGAGTTGTCATTCAAAACAATTTTCATTTCGCGATTTAATAAGAAAGACTGAATCAAATTGAAACAAAAAAATCGGTCAGAAACACCATAACTCTTCAACTTGTAATGACCATCCTGCTAAACCCTGTCAAAATCCTTTGATATACCTAAAACAAGAGCCCGAGCTTCACTTTCAATTCTTCGTCAGGCAAAAATCTCTGTCGCCATATTTTTTTTAGGAAGAAGAACAAAATCAGCGATGACATCGAAGTTGAAAATGACATCTACATCGCTGATAGCATAAATGAAACTATATCAAAATCTGACACGGACAGTGGAGGAGAAAACTAAAATATACTTAATGCCTATGCGAATTATTTTTTTTTTGAAAAACATTACCGAAGTTGTTGGTTAATATTTAAACCCTTCATGATTTAATCAGAGTCAGAATTTACAATCGGTCGTATCCAACGTGTATGATGACGCTCCGCAAGTTTTATTTTTCTTGTTTAACACGCACAACTTTTACCTCTTAAACATTGACAGAAATTAGTATTTTACACGAATGCTTACGGCGAAAAATTTGTTAAGATGAATAAAAGATTAATGTATAGAAGGTGTCTCAAGATGGCCTGAACTTTATGTGTCGTCGAGTTAATCAATTTGGCCATGGATGATTGCTTGAGCAGGAAAACATCTTTTTTATCGTATTTTTTCATTGTGATTTTTTCGGTGCCATGTTTCCTACCTGTTTTACTGTTATTTTTAAGAATGGTGATGTTTTCTCTCATAGAACTATAACGGCATCCCATATCTCATGACCGAAGATTTTCTTTCATTCTTTGGGCTTTTGCCCATATCCCTGCTCTTTTGCATATTCTGTTTTTTTTTTCTTTCGTCTATTTCGTATTTTTCTTTCCACCAGAGTTTCATTCTGTTTCTTCTTTTGTTACTGCATTCTTTCCGTTTTGTTGTTGTTCTTGCTTCTTTTCCACCGATCTTCATCTTTTATGATTTCTTTCCAAAGATTTTTCTTCATTTCTCTTTCTTTCTAAATTTTCCTCTTCTAAGTATTTCATTTTTTTCTTTTTGTCTAATATTTTTTTCTTTCTATGTTTCTTTCTTTCTTTCATTTCTTGGCTGCTTGTCTATGTTTGTTTTTTATTTTGTTTCATTCTTTCTTTCATTCTTTGATACATTCTTCTTGTTATTTGTCTTTGTTTTCTTTCTCTTTTTTTCCATTGCTTTCTTTCATTTCTTGTTGGCTTTACGCCTACTTTGTGTTTCTTTTTGTGTCATATATTTTAATTTCTTTTTTTCTTTCTACTACAGACTTTTGCTTTAAATCTTTCTTTTCTACACGTTCTTCCCTTCCTTTCTGCCTTTGATTTCTCTATTTCATTATTTCGCTAATAAATGTTTTCTTCCTGGCCTGCAATCTGTAATGTTTACTTCTTTCAGCTTTCTTTCTTTGGAATATTGCTTTTGATTGTGGTTTCTCTTTCCCTTTAACCTATCTTCATAGTTTACTTTCTACATTGCCTTTCTTTCTTTCTTTCTTTCTTTCTTTCTTTCTTTCTGTCTCTAATTTTTGTTTGTTTCTTTCTTTCTTTTTTCGTTTGTTTGTTTGTTTCTTTCTTTCTTTCTTTCTTTCTTTCTTTGTATCTTTCTTTCTTTCTTTCTTTCTTTCTTTATTTGTTTGTTTGTTTCTTTCTTTATTTCTTCATTTGTTTGTTTGTTTCTTTATTTATTTGTTTATTTGTTTGTTTCTTTCTTTCTTTTTTTCTTTCTTTCTTTATTTCGATCCTGGATTCTGTCATTCTTTTCTTTGACCTCTATTTCAGTATACATTTGTTTCCGTTTCTCTGCTTAGTCGAAAACAATGTTTCAATTAAAAAACATTTCATTAAACTTTTCTTTTCTTTTATTTATTTTTTATTTTATTTAGCCCGTCTCTTTTTAATTTAAGTTTGTTAATTACTTTTTTCTACTTCACTTTTTTACAGTCTTTTTTCTGGGTCGGGGGTGGATTTGACTTTGTTTACATATTTTCTCTTCACTCTCTTCTAATTTTAGTCTGTTTAATTTCCATGTTCTTTTTTCTTTCTAAATATTTCCTTTTTACAATACAGGCTCTTTTTTTTTCCTTCTTGGCACATAGTTTTCTTCTCACCCTGGTCTACCCAAACTTCACTAATCCAGAGAACATGTGGTGGCCGGAAGTTGAAGGGTGAGTGGTAAAATTTGGGCCGACTTAAACAAAGATATTTCCACGCACACAGACACGCACATAGGTTTTCGCTCATTCTCATTTTCTATTTCTGTCGTGATCAATGTGTGCGTATCTATTGGTTGCCTCAAGAAAACACTGTCTCTTGGCAACATGTCAGCGTTAGAAAGTCTCCAAGAACTTAATTGCTTATCTCTAATAAGATTTACCAACCAAGAAATTGCGTCGCTTTGAACCGCATTAATTAAGTACACAGTTACTTGATAGAAAAGAATTACGGTAGATAGTTTAAGCACGCACACACATATAAACACACACATATATATATATATATACACACACACACACACACACACACACACAGTGGTAGGAAATAAATATTCGTACACCAGTATTTTTTTTAGTTGACATAGTTAAATTTTATAAAAGAATTTTATAATCGACACAATATTTGTATATCATGGCATAATGCTGCAATATGCAAACAGCATTCAGAAAAACTTGTTATATTAATGAAGTTATATCAAATTAAACAAACAGGAGACGAATAAACTATTCGTACAAAATTATAATACCTATTTAATACTGTGTAGCATATCCCTTACTCAATTTAGCACCAATCAGTCTCTTTCTGTAGCTTTTAATCAATGATTTGTAAGTTTCTGTTGGTATATTACTCTATTCTTCTTTCCATATACTCATTAGATCCAGTATGTTTCCGGCTCTTTTTTATTAACTTGAAATTTTAATAAACGCGACAAATTCTCTAGTAGATTCAAGTCTGGAGACTGTAATGGTCATTCGAGTGTAGTGACATTGTTTTCAATTCGTCATTTTTTGTAGATTAGCCGTAGCCGTCTTGTTGCAAAAATCCATTCATTTACTATTATTAGAGTCTAAAACATCTTGGTATTTTTTTAATCCATTCTACCATGTGTTATCTCTAAATTACCCATACCATTAGCAGAAAAAACATCTCCAAACCATGATATTGCCACTATCAAATTTCACGTTGGGATTGTGTTCCTTGATGCAAAGGCTGTGCCGTCTTTTCTCTAAACCTGATTCCTTGAAAAAAAGAAAATATAATTCAGCTTTTAATTCACCTGTCCATAAAATACTTTCCTAAAATGATTCAGGTTTATTCTTATGCTCACGAACAAATTTTAACCGGGCCTCTCTATGTTTCTCCAATAGTAGTGGAGTTTTACTTGGAGAACGCGATCTTAGTTGACTTCTATGAAGTTCATTGCTTATTGTTCGTTTCGTAACAATAATATCTGATGCTTTTAATTCTTCATGCATTTTTCTCCTAGTAGTCATTGGGTTTTCTTGAATGTTGCGCTGAATTCTTCTCACTGATGTGGGAGAAATCTCGCGTGATGTACCAAATCTCGACTAATTCTCAACAGTTTTCACCTTTTTGTACTTAGCAATAGCATTATATTTTATATTCAGGATATCTGCTATTTTCCTATAGCTTTTGCCTTCCTTCTAATGTTTGATGATCAATTTCTTTTTGCGAATTTCATAGTCCGTTGCCCTTCCACGTGATGATAAATATTATGCATGATTTGTGTGCAGCAATAACCTTATATCCGAAATAAATTGCGGAATGTTCTGCAGAGATCCGGTATTAAAATAATTCGAAGCGCCTAGCAAAATATGACAAAGAATTATGTAAATAAAGGCAATTTAAGCCTTTTGATATTAAAGACATATTTTATAGGAATTCTTTATTTCGACTCGAAATATTATAAATAGCACATAATTTCATATATAACAAAGTTTTCTGTTTTTGCATAGTGCAGCATTATGCAATGGCGCAGAAATATGAGGAAGCACTGTGGAGTAATGGATACCGGCTCAGATTGAGAAATCGGAGAGCCGAGTTCGAATTCCACTCAGATCTATTACATTCACTTACGTGCCTATACCCTTGGGAAAGGTATGGGTAAATAGCAGGACATATAGCATTGGATGACAACTCTTCTACCGCAGAAAGAAATGGCAACCTACTGCGAGAAAAAATATGCCTCGTAAGTCATTATTCGAAAAATACATGATCGCCTAAGTGTAGATCAAGCATGGCACATAACTGACTGTAGAAATATTGTTTAAAGTTTTTCATAAGTTATAGCTATATTAATTTTTTAAAAATCCAAATTAATTACTCCCTACCTCCCAAATAAATATTGTCTTAACTCCACAAATGAATTTATACAAATTCTTCATTCTGTAAAACCAAACAACGAAATAATAGCATCTTTAGATTTAAAAAAATTTAGTTACTAATATCCTCGTCTGTGAAACGACTGACGTCATTATCTGTGATGTACACTTCTCTCCCACCCATCAATAAAATTAAACCCACTATCCCACTATTTCAAGAAAAAAATATTATTAGCATATACCACTCAAGTACCTTTTCATGAGCCAGTAGGTAATATTTATACTCAAACCGACTGTATTGCAATGGATTCTCCTTTAAGCCCCTTTTTTTCTAATTATTTGTTATGGGTCCTTACCTATAACTACAGAATGAACTCTTCCTAACACTATGTATACTACGCCTCACAAGAGAGAGAGACGAATCGAGTCGAGCCGATAGTAGTTCACTCCAAACCAGACTGACAGTCATACTAACACCTTCCACATCTTGTATTATTATTCCGTGTAATATATCCTCGTCGCCACTGTTATGGTCCAGGTTAGGACCAAGGAAGAACAATACGAACACATGAGTAGAAATAACGAATATATATTACATGGAATATTAATACAAGATGTGGAAGAAATTAAACAAACCGACCATGTTGAGAACAGATAATTATTATATGGCACATTTAGAAAATAAAATACTTAATGACACTAATAAACCCCCTATATATGTAAGATACATAGATGGCATTCTCATTTTAGCTAAAAATATTGATCAAATTACACAACTTAAAAACAAATTTGAAAAGCACTCCGTCCTAAAATTGATCCCATAAATTTACTACTTCTCTATATAGGAAACCCACAACGACGCTACACATCTTTTCGTTTCCAAAAGGAAGTAAATCATCTCATTCACAATCTCAGCTTCCCGGAATCCCCTTCCAAACAATTGGCATCTTGATTGAAGGAAAAAAAGAACTCCTCTCTGCTCACATCACTTTCTACCGCAACAGGCATCAAGAGTCACTCTTTTTTTTCTCTGAAGAGAAGGACTGTACAAATATTGCGCAGTTTCCACACAAAAAATGGAGTGCCACAGTAGGTACCGAAAGATTGGAAACTGTTCATTGATAGCGGCAAACGATCACTGGAAAGTGTTCAGATGCACAAGGGCAACCTGTTTTCCTCTGTACCCCACGTTCACTCGTCTACACTGCAGGAGAAATATGAAGCACTGAACTATGTACTGGAGAAAATTCTTTATAATCAGCATTACATTGACCTGAAGATATTGAACTTTTTGTTGGGACACCAGCCGAGGTTCACCAATTATCCATGCTTTCTGTGCATGTGAGATAGTAGGGACACTGCTCAGCATTAAACGGAAAAGAACTGGCCTATTGGGGAGGAACTGATGCCTCGCAGAGCAACAAACGTCATCAATAAACCTCTGGTGGGCAGAGACAGGATACCTTTCTCACCGCTGCATATCAAGCTCAGTTTGTTCAATCAGTTCGCCAAAGCTCAGAACCAGGATGGTGGTTGATTCACTTACTTGTGCCAGGCTTTTCCAGGGTTGATGATGGAGAAGTTGAAAACTGCCATCATTGAGGGTCCTCAAAACCGTCAGCTCATCAGAGATCCAGCGTTGGAGAACTCAATGTATGTAGTGGAACTGGAAGCGTGGAAGGCTTTTGTTCTGGTCGTGAAGAAATTTCTTGGCAACGACAAGGCCAGAAACTCCGCAAAACATGTCATCAATATGCTGACTGCTTTCAGAAACCTTAAAATGCATTATTTATTCTCACATATGGATCGGTTTCCTGAGAATTTCGGTGTCCTGATCAATGAGAACGAATAGGGGGAGAGATTCCATCAGGACATGGAAGAGATGGAGACCCGCTATCAGAGATGCAGTCATGATGGCTGGCCACTGATGGACTTTGAAGAGCGACACCCCTGCCACTGGTCATTCTAAAGGATTGAATAAATGGAATTTCAAGCCCTGAATTTTGAACTATGACGACGTAACATGCAATTTACATGTACTTACATTTATCAATGTATACTATTCAATTGATTGTAATCGATGTTTGTAATATTTAATTAATAAAATGTGTTAGAAAGCTTTTTTCTCTTAAAAAGTTTTTTTCTATGAGAAATATTAGCAAAATTCAATCGATCATGTCACAAAAATGTAATCGATTTAGTCATACGATTGGATTTTTAAAAGCTCAACATAGCACAAAAACATGACCTGATTGAGAGAAACGGATGTCATTTTCGGATTCAGGGGTGAACAATTGTCCTATAAATCATTTGGAAAAAACATAGAAAACTAGTTGTTGTTGTTCAGGGTAATTCTTCTACGGCCACTAAATTTAAAGACAATTTGATGTGCGTAGGTCCTTAGTTACAGTACAAATATTTATTCTTATTTCGTGAGTGACATTCGCTGGATTTTGCAATTAATTTAGATTATTCTCAAATTTATTTCCATGTTATAAAAATTGTTATCGTACAACGAATTTCGTCACAAAAAATTACGTAAAAAAATCGCCGAAAACAATCGCAGTAACGAAAACTTGGGAATCCAAACTTTCAGGTTTGCGGGTCCGGATCCGAACCGAAAAGTTTTAATTTGCTCACGGAGTCGGCCTGATTCTAGGAGTAAAGTTGAAAAAATTTGACACAGTGACACACTGATATTAACATTTAATTGATATATATATATATATATATATATATATATATATATATATATATAATTATTTTTTTTTTTAAATATGATTTCTTCGCTACATAAGAGTTCTCACGAAGCAAAGGAATTATATTTTTTTTAAATAATCATAATTTAGGCTCTAATTTTGTATTGAGCCATGTTTTTAAAAATAAAAAAATACTAAAGAACTTCGGATTATTTACCATCGTGATCTTTCCTATTTTTCTATATATTTCCACACACACACACACACACATATATATATATATATATATATATATATATATATATATATATATATATATATATATATATATATATATATATATATATGGGTAAATGATGTACAATTTTTTTATATATCAAAAACAATTTTATCAGAAATAATTATGTAAAGTGGAAAAAAATTTTCGCGCGAAATTAATTTTTATATTAGTGCGATTACACATGTGCAAGAACGAAAGAGAGACGCTGAAAATTTTAAATTTAAAATACGTTACTTATTTAAAATAAATATTTTCATTGAAAACACACACATAAACTTTGTGTGTATTATATATATATATATATATATATATATATATATATATATATATATATATATATGCATTCATATATATGTATATCTGTGTGTGCATCTGTATAGATAGATAGATAGATATATAGATAGATAGATAAAGGTAGAGATGGATTGAGAGAGATATAAATATAAATATATAAATATATATTTTAGTCTGGTCTCTCTATGATTGATACTTGTGCAGGATGCGATGGCTAAATTGTCGCTATTTTATATTTGAATTTCACACATGCGCATTGTTTTGTTTCTTTGTTTTTTTTTTGTCGACTGCAAAGTATAATAAGATCAGTTTGGCCACCGTTTGTGAGCAAAAGATTTTCCCATGATGCAATTTACTCCTATAGAAATTAGGAAACAGCATGTTGTACTGCTTGGCATTCGCGCCGGAAGCTCCAATCCGAACATTTCCGTGTTTGGATATCAATCTGAAAAATAGTGCTGAGGATTCGGAAAGAGTTGAATGATTCTAATGGTGGTTACAAGGATGTTTTGAGTGATCACTAATGACGACGGCGTTTTACCTCCATTCATCATCCAACAAGCGCTCAGAAATGTTCACTCTGCAATGATCGCTTTAATTGATTACTATTAATCAAACTGACTCTTTCGTTGTGGATAGATATCCAATTACTTCAAACCAGAATGAGTCAGAAATTGTATCCCTAAGCTATCAGCGTGCAGCAGAAAAAGGGAATCTTTTAACGTATTATATACGTGATGTAAAATCAGAAGCCAGAGCGCTCAATTCTGACGAAGAGCGATGGTGGAATAGTGCAAAACAGGGATGAATACTAGTTACCTGATATATGTAATTAATTCCTGTGTATAACTGTACCATACATATATATATATATATATATATATATATATATATATATATATATATATATATATATATATATATATATATATAACGTAGTTTCCAGAAGGTATTCCCAGCTAAAATATTTTTTTTCCCGATTGCAGTTTTTTCATCTTTTCAAATCAACGACACGAAGCTCAACAACTTAAACACTTTCAAAACCGGAAGTAGTAGGAGGGGAGAAAAAAATTCTAACTCTAACCGGCTTCAAATAACCCCAACCTGAACTTCTTAAAAGGTCTGCATTTAGTCATGATCCCTGACATCCCATTCAGCTATTTATTGCTGTTTTTATATGTTGCTATAGCCAGTTTCTCATGTTGACATTGCCTACACGTATTCTCGACTATTATGTTAAATGGAACAAGAAATGCGGCAAGAGAGAACAACAAAATCATTATGTGTATGTATTATTTCCTCTTGCCTTCAATATGTGTTGTGAGTGTCAAATTTCCCAAGCCTTCTTTCCTCATTATGTGTCCTAGAAATGTTAACTATCTTTCTGATGCTACATTCAATGCACTTTTTGCTTCGATTTTCTCGAAGTTTTACTGAAAACTGAGACAAATGGATCAGCTATAATTGGCATCAACAAGAGACAATTGATTTTTTTCGGAAATATGATGTGAAAAGAATGCTTGGAGAATTTTTCGCTCACAGGACATAGATGCAGAGGAGGAGATCGCAAAACCTATCTAATTAGCTTGGACAAAGGTTGGCAAGACAAGGCTTATAAAAGATGACAAAAAATTTACTAAGAAATAGAACGGAGAGGAAGCTGTGGAGAGCCATGATCACCTTGTCTAGGAGTTGATGCCGCTTCCATTCTTCGTCTGCCATCAGCACAAGTGATTTTATTTTGACATGTATAATGAATTTTCACTATTTACATTTTCGGACCGTTGTCTTCATTTGTTGCCATATTCACGACATTTTGCCCGTTGTACGCTTCGGCCTTCTTCAGCTGATTGGAATTTAGTACAGAACACTTTATTTCATTCACCGGGGTAGATTGTTCTAGTTCCACGTGCTATGCCTCTTCCGGGTGGCTCAGTGTTATTTATCTCCCTTAACACAGCACTCCAATTTTGTTCACCTCTGCTGTATTGAACTCACAACACTTTGGGTCAAGTCACTGAATTCAACTAGAACAATCTACCCCGGTGAACGAAATAAAAACTTCAATTCAATGTTCCAATTACCTGACGAATGTTGGAGCGTACAATGACCGAAACTTCGTGAATATGACAAAAAAATGAAAAAAAAAACGAAAGGGACAACAGTCCGAACAATGTGAATAGTGTAAATAATTACAATAACTTATCTCCTAAATATAGACGGATAATGTATTATCTATATAAGGCAAATTTTCGCCAACTATTGCACATGTCACAAAATATTTGACGGAAACAATTCTGAATCTGGTTTACGAACCACCATTCAAAATTAAGATTGAAACAGGCACCCCCCCAGTATCAATAATTTTCTTTTCAATTTCCTTATTTTTTTTATTATGTGAGATCTAATCATGAATGAATTCTAGATTACAATTCTTCTCAGCTTTGCTAAAAGATTTAAATTTCGAATTAACACAGAAGACGAGTGGTGTGTTGCCATAGAGAAATTTTTTCTAAATTATTTTTTTAAATTTTGGTAGTTCGCTCACAAATTAAAGTGCTACTTACCTTTGCTAAAGAATCAGGTGCGTTTACCTCTTATTCGACTAATTAGTCAATCTGAAGAAAATTAAGGTATTTTGTTGATTACAGATAACGCAGGCGTATGGTTCAGTGCCGGCTTGTTTAACTGGCATTCCTTTCGAGTTTATCGATTAAAAACTGCTTAGTTATTACCATTACACACACACACACACACACACACACACACACACACACACACACACACACACACACACACACACACAACACACACACACACAATCGCTATTTTTCTGCTTTCCTGGATCATGTTCCTTTATTGTCTTTTCCTCACTCCTGCCAATTAAAATCACCCCAGTAACCTCCACGTCCTAATTATAATATCGAATTGTATGGGGTAAAATGCTAACAAAAGATACATACGTAATTTATTTAATAATCTGGCCGTCACATGCTCTGCCATTCTATGTATGCATGCATGCATGCATGTATGTAGCTGTCTCTCTCTCTCTTGCTATCTATCTATCTATCTATCTATATATATATATATATATATATATATATATATATATATATATATAGACAGATAGATAGATGGTGAACGAACAAGTATAGATAGATACATGTTATATATATATATATATATAGAGAGAGAGAGAGAGAGGGGGGGAGAGATTTTCTAATCATTTCACGCCAAGTAAGGCAGTAAATTCAGTAAGACGCAAGAAGCATTACTGAGTAGAAACGACAATAAAAAGAACAGGTTTGAAAAAGACGGTATTTTGGAGTGCAAAATTCTTTCTCGATGAGACTATTTCATTCCCCAGAATGCATCTGTTACAATCACATGAAGAGGGCTATTAAACTGGCCTTATTTCATTGTGCGATTGTCCATTTTCTGGGCATGTTAATTGACGACGGTTAGATCCCTCATGCAATTTAGCGACAGTTTTCTTTTGTTTTTTCATGGAAACGAGTTCAGTTTTTTTTTTGCAATAGCCCCTCGTTGTGCAGTGCATATAGAACTACGTGTTTTTAATATATTCTGTCTAAATTTCTGAGATGATGACATAATGTTAGAGTCAGAGACGCTACTTGGTTTCACTGATAAAATGAAAGAAATAATGAAAGGAAGATAAAAAAAATGTTTAACGTCTGTTTCAGTGAAATGGAAAAATTTTAAATCTTTTCATTTGTACCCACTTACTGATAAATAAATTTATTATTAAAAATATTTGCAAGGCAGGTTTTCGCAAAGATGAGGATAATAGTCCGAGTTTAAATAATGTAATTAAATAAATGTTTTTTTGGTTTTTCTTGGCATGATCTTATGAAGAAATCGGTTGAAGTAAGTCCACGATGATTTGTCCTTTTCTTCTGAAAAGCCTGGGTAGTTTCTTCAGGCCTTTGCCTTACGATTAAGCGAATGAAAATGAGAGTGATAAAGCGACAGAGAAAGAAAGAGAGAAAGAGAGAGTGATAAAAAACGAGAGAGATAAAAAAGAGTTCTAGGAAGTTTTCGATGAAAGTTTGGCCAAAGCTTTCTGGAGATTTAAATATTTATGTTTTCCCTACGCCGAATTTTGAAGTGTCGAGGAAGCCACGTGACGCTGGTTGTGGACAAGTTGCTGCTGGATCAATCGTAGCAGTTGTTTCGTCAATTTCCAAAGATAATCCTGACAAAGAAAAATGGCCTTCATGCTCCTGGTCCGGAAAATGTCTGTGCTGACATTGTACAAAGATTGACCCAGAAGCGTCATCAGAAAAATGTGGTATTCGTTACTCGTCCAAGAAAACGCGGAAGCATTCAGGCACTTCCAGACCCCACAGAATTGTAAACAGTGACACAAAGAGTGACAGATAAAGCAACAACAGGGGGCGGGGAATTTGGAAAATTAGACAAGGATGAAGGAGGCACAGTCAGAGATAAGGAAAAACAGATGTGCGTTAATGAACAGAGCTAATAAAGAGAGTAACCAGGAAATATTGGTTGGAGAAGAGAAAGAAAAATAAAAGGACAACGAATGTTGCTTGCTACAGTCAAGTGATATATCTATGAATGAATATATAGTGTTGTGGAGCAGACCCCTTTTACACAAGATGGACTCGTCCAAATTATACTTATACTGACAGAGAGAATACCTGCAGGTTGAGATACGTTATGGTGAGAGATACGGAGACAGTACGCAGGGTGTTCACAGAGAATTATACGAGAGTCCAGCGCGAGAGGTAATTACTTGTACATATACTTTCTACTAACCCGCATTCCTGGACTACTAATCCTCACTTCAAGTCAGTATTCTTACGTTAATACACTTATTTTCTATCTCAATTACAGGCGTTATTTATTTATTCCATTCCCGGAATCCACAACATATAGGATTTGAACCTTATGCAGGTGCCATATTTGACAACAAATGCTTCTTGGTATGGATGCATCCAGATAGTATTTCCAATTCCGTATATGTCAAGAATTATCGTCTGGCAAATATGGCGCCTGGATAACGTAAAATTTCACATAAACAGCTTGGAGTCAAGTGGAATGGACAAGAATTTCTATAGATTCATTGTCAGAAACGGAACAACAATCTTCGAATCCAAATAATCAGCTGAACTAGAGGAAAATACATTGAAAAGAAATAGAACGACATCCAAGGCACAAGCCACCATCCAGAACAATCTGTTCTCACTTTAGGAGGACATTTCAAGCAAAATCCGGTATCATTATCAATTCCAGAGTCTACAAACCCACTTGAATGAGGCGAGCAAAAGACCATCATCTTCGACCTCGAAGGATAGCCATGATATATATATATATATATATATATATATATATATATATGTATACAGTGTAACCCGGATATAAGATAGATTTTCTCTGGTCCCAAGTTAGAGTCTGTGTTAATGTATATATAATAGACCAAACCCGTATATAAGAGAAACCCGGATATAAGAGACTTATTCTCCGGTCCCGACAACTCTCTTATATCCGGGTTACACTGTATATATATATATATATGGTAAAGTATACTGTTAAGATATTCTATATTTATGGGTAATATATCAATCTTAGCCATAATATATACCTTTAATACATGTAAATACAAAAGTTGACAGTGAGATCAGCAATGAGTGTGAACACTATCTTCTGGCTTTATTGCGTTTTTTTATTTTTTAATCTTCTCTCAAGTTCATGTCATGCTAATTCTTGGTGGCAACTGAAGTGTACATAGAGATATTAAGATTGCATAGCAGTTCAGTACTCCTTATTTTTTCTAACATTTTCCTGTATCTTAATACTTTCTTTAGGTTTTGGAAGGTATTTGTTCCCTGTTATAATGCACCTTCTCATTTCAGTTTTTTCAAATTTTCAGAGAAACTTAAATTCCGGCATCTGCTTGATCTTGGAATTTTAAATTGTTAGCTCGGATCTTGGGGTGTTCCTCTTCTATCTGCTTGTAATTAATGGTTAGTTCTTTCTTGCCGCTTTGTTTTATTATCTTGTATGGAAAATTGGCGGTAATTTTTTTCAACAAGAAATGAGAAAATTCGTAACGACATTTTGGCGCGATTCGCGCAAAGTCTTTCCGTGATAGATTCGTCAAATTGATGTTTTTGAAAGACTATAATCTTCCTTTATCAACATCTCGCCATTTAACCTTTTGTAACCTAGATTAAAGGGTGGATAAATATCTGCACAAATTATCTATGATCAATCTTTCGATTTTAAAATCTGATTCGCAAGCTTTCGCGAGTTGAAGGCTTTCTGAAATGCAACCTTCTTAACCTTATTAAGCCGGATGTCGGAAGAAGCTAAGGTTATTAATATGTCTTATTTGAGGAGCTACTTCCGGTATGGCGTTCATAAAACGAAGTGTGGCCTATTGACCAGGAAACCAATAAATGGAGAAAGCGGTGGAAGACCAAAGCGAAACGAATGACAATAATAAAGAAATAATATAGAAAAAAAAACAGAATCAGGATAAATAGAAAGAAAAGGAAAAATATGACAACCATTATAGAAGTAACATGAAAAAGACAGCGAAGAAAACCTGTTTAAAATATCCTCTGCTATCTTTAAATGTGTCGTAAAAATGGCAGGCAAAATGGATATCAAGTCGATTTCTCCGGGGATTCCTAATTCTATAAGTTTATCGAGAGTTTTTTTCTTTTTTTAAATTCTAAAATGAGATTTCTTTCGCTGTTCATTTAACATGGCCGCTACGAAACTGTAAACAAGTACTCAAAAAAAGTGGGAAAGACATTCGGGTTGGATGGATGAGAAAGTGGCAAGGATACAATTTATGATATATACAGAATATCACAAAGAAAGAGAAGTGAGATCGAGATTCCACGGTTGAGGCAATAAATGTCGGCATCAGCAGTTTTATGCTTGTCTAAAACGGAAGTCTCTATCGTAAGCGTGCGCTTTAAAGAGACAGAAAGTTAAAAGAAAAAAAAACCCGGAAGTTCTCATTGTATACATGCGCTTTAAACAGGGAGAATACTTTTATGTCTGCTCCTACATTTCGTCACAAAAACGAATAAAAAAAATATTTCGTGACACTTCTTCTATATACCGTGTCTCTTCAGAATGTTAACGATTATGACTCTCCACTATTTCCTGACCTTTGTAGCGCTTAAATATTGGTGTTTTCGCTATCTCTTCTAATTCATGTTCTACTAAAAATTTACACAAACACGTTAAGGACTGTTTTCTTCTACCTGGCATTCAATTCCCGGTAAGTGTCAAATTTTCTAAGCTCTTATGTGCTCTAGAAATTTATCTTTCTTATGTTAAAGAATAAATGCCCTTTTCATTTATATTTTCTCTAAAAACTTCGCCATGTTCAGCTCATGACATTCTCATCATCCATCTGTAGAACTCTATTTGTTGCCTCAAGTTTTTTCGGCATCTGTGAGCAGCTTGTCTAGAGTTCACTGCCATGTAGGAGGACCGATATTATATAAAAGTTAAGTACATTTTTCTTTGTTTCTAACAAAATTTTCTTGTCTCTTAATATTTTGTTTTGATTTTGGAAGGCGTCAGTTGGGAAATCGACCCCAAAAACCCAAATGACCGTTTTCTAACCCATTGTTCTCCTCCGAAATAATTATTTGTGAAGACAGACAAAGACGTAATACAAAACAACAAATAAAAATAAAAACGCAATTTAAAAAATAAAGATATACACATAATCGTCTGTGGATTATCCAGGATCGAACCATTATTCTGCATTCCTTCGAAGAAACAATAGACTCCGTGAGGCATGTAATCATCTGGCTGGACGAAAGAAATTTCAATAGAAAAATTAGGATTCCCGCTCGTTCTAATTTTGGCACCGATCTCTCCTTTTATATAATCTATGATATATAAAACGTAAACGCTTGTTTCTAAGACTGTGATCAATTAACAACCTAACACATTTAACGTAAAATTCCAGGACCGCTTTTATGAGGTTTGTTGCACGCTAAAATAGACATAGAGTACCGCACTTATATCTCTGCCTGAGAAGCTAAACTTCTGCTCAAAGGAGAAAATAATTCACTACGAATTAATATCTAGAGAGTGATTTAATCGCAAAGTCATTTACAGTAAGTTTGCGCAGTGGCTCTTACATTTCAACAATCATGGCAGATAGTCTAATATCAAAGAGTGGAATACCGACTTATAAATGTGATGGAAAGGAAAAGATTCTAAATAAATTCAGATAGATAATAATTAAAAAAAAAATTCTGAAATTTCCAGCATCTTCTGCATGTGTAGTCCTAGCAAAATAAAAAATTTAGTCCGATGAAGTTCTGTAGGACGAAACATATTACAAGTAAATTTTTCCACAGTTTCCCCAATACATATACATATATATAGTGTAACCCGGATATAAGAGAAACCCGGATATAAGAGAGATTTTCTATGGTCCCAAATTAGAGCCATACTTACGGAAACAAAATAGACCAAACCCGGATATAAGAGACTTCTTCTCCGGTCCCGGCAACTCTCTTATATCCGGGTTACACTGTATATATATATGTATATATGTGGGGGGGGTGCTATGGGTACATGTCGCAATTTTATATTTTTTTTAATTTCGCGCATGCGCGATGTTTGTTTTAGGTTTTGTCGACTGGACAGTATAGTAGGCTCTGTTGGGCACCGTCTGTAAGAAAATGAGCACCATGACGCAATTCCCTCCGCCAGAGATTTGGAAACAATATGCTGTACTGCTTGGCATTCGTGCCGGAATCTCCAATACGAACATTTCGGTGTGTTTGGGTGCAGAGGATTCGGAAAGACTTGGATAAGTCTAATGATGCTCACGAAGGTACGGCAGCTCGGAAAATTCACTATGATCGTTCCGATAAGAAAATAACTCCCGGTTTTGTTGGTGAGCGCCTCAGACTCAACACCGAAGCCTACATCAAGTGCCTTGAGGAGATAGTGCTGCCCTGGGTCAAGACGGTGGATTCTGAAAGAATCTATGTCTAGCAACAGGACTCTGCACCATGCCACACTAGCAGGAGAACCCAGTCATGGTTGTCAGACAATTTCTGCGGCCATATCACCTCTTAGATCTGGCCATCTAACTCCCCAGACTGCAGACCCTTTGGTTATTATGGGTGGAGACCAGTTGAGCAAGCGAGCATCAAAACTCCATATAACACCAAAGGTAAACTAACAGCAAGGATTATGGCAGCATTAACCAACTTAAAAAGGAAGACGGTCCAGAAGATCTTCAAGAGATTCTGAAGTCATTTAAAGGCTGAGGCTGAAGCCAATATAAATTTACTCTTTACTATTTCAAGATATATTTTTGAAATTTTGGTAAATATATCTGTTAAAATGAGATGTCAGTGTTATTTTCATTTTTTTTTTTTTTTTTGCGTAATTTAGACGCCAATTTATCCATCGCACATTGTAATTTGTTTAGACATGTGTCGTTAAATATCATGGAATTTATTTCTCATGATAATCATTTTGGGGAGTTTCTTCCCATTTCTCGTTCGATCTTTCCTGTGTCAGGGACTATTTTTTGGATGAAGGGCCCTAATTTTCAGTTTCCAAGCGCTTTTGATTAACGTTGATCATCATGAGGAGGTATTTTCTTTACTTTTTATGTGTTAAATTTGGTGGGAAAATAATTATTACCAACAAGTTGATTATTAAGGGGAGATTTAGGTTGATTTAATGTTTTTGTTGAGTGGCATATCAAACACTATGGGTTATTTAATGCAGAAGTCTAAAGATTTTGAACGCAATTTTATTTTATTTTTTTAGATAATAATGTTTTTGTTATGGTTTTGAGATTTTTAATACCTTTCCTAACGGTATTTGCGTGTGAGTAAATATAATGAAAACAACTGGGATTAGAACTCGGATCTCCGATTAACAATTCCGCGCCATGATCCATTAACCCACCCGCGCATCCAAGCTTATGTCATCCATCTAGGTACTGACAAAGCTCGACATTGCTTAACTTCAATTGTCGTACGGGAACCGGTGTTTCAACGTTGGGTTTTTAGTTTTAATGTTAAATGCTTCGAGAATACACCGGCGTCTTTGACACTAATTTTTGTCCATTAGTTTACTTCTATTTCCTTGTTAGTGTTGTATGTTGTTATTATAAACTGTTGTACGATATTAGGGATCTTCTAGTGTAGCTTCTGCTTCCGGGACCCGACTGCAATTACAAAACTCTTGGGCATGATGATGAGGACGACGAAGAAGAAATAGTATGTAAAACGTCCGGAGAGGCTTGTAAGTATCTGTCTATATTTCTGAGATGAGCTATTATGTACATTATTTATATTATTCGCACTATTCGACATTCCAACCACCTGAAGAAGGCCAGAGCGTACAACGGCCGAAACGTTGAATAAATATAGCCACAAAGATGAGGACAATAGGCTTGTAAGTTATGGCAGATGTAGGTACCTGGGCGTTCTTGAAATATTACTCGGGAGACACTCACAAAATTAGAAATAGAACGAGTATGATACATTTTTATGATTTAGAAAAGACTTACGGGTGGGAATTACTTTTATCAATAAGATTGTTTGAAATTTTGTTTAGTAAATGAACAGTTTAATTTGTTTGTGATGTTCAGTTTGTTTCGTCTACCCAATTTCACCAATGTGGCTTCGGTTAACACCTAGTATGATTTTTAGGCACTTTCCAACTGTGCTGTACGCTGGGGTGTCTAATCTAAGCCAACAAATTGACCATGGTGAGATTTTATCGAGACGAATATTCAACATATATTTTGGATAAGAAATCTTTCACATAAATTCATAACGTCGTTATTCAGTTATAATATATTTATATTTATATCACATTGATCAATCTGTGTTGCCTATTATAAAAACTTTTCTTTTTCTTTTCATTCTATGAGTTGTTGACGACAAGCTTTTCAGTGTCTTGAATTTGATATACGGCTGAATTGACGAGCTGCATAGAGTAAGACAAATGACAATCTGAACGTGACAGGTCTGGTGAATTGGATCCCATCCCATGACAGGACATTTGCTAAGATGCATTTGCAACAAGAGATGAGACTTTGTCATGCAGCGAAATCACACGTCATCTTCCTTGCCAAGGAACATTTGATTTTGAATCCAAACAAACAATTGCTCACATCAACGCTGTCCTCGTTCAGATCCGTCTTGAAAGAAAACGAATTTGACTTTCATCACAAAAATCTTGATTTTCTTCGGTAGATTACGATTATGTTGAGACATTGAATACTCTCCTGGGTATAAATTGTCGTCGTTTTCTAAGAATGGATTCCTCTGGTACAAGGCAAGAAGTATGGAGCGCCGTTTGATTCACTGTGTTGTGCAAGACAATTTCTCACACCTGAATCTATTTTGCAAATTTATAAATTTACGGTTTGTCCTTGCATCGAACATTGCAGCCAAATTTGATCTGGAGCTTCAACTATGTATCTAGGGATTCCTGAAAAAAATCCAAAGAACAATCTGCAATATTGCCGGTACTAATTTGGCAACTTGATTTTATTCACTTGCCTCTCGCTCTAACATAGCTTAATGGAACGTTTATCTAAATTTTCCTTGGCGCCATTTTTGTGTAATACGTACATTCAGCTACGTCTTATCATTTTACTGCTGAAATTGTTCGATGTAACCGTAAGTTCTATTCTAATAGTTTCTTCCCTCGCGCTTCTCTTTCACTGAATTCTCTTCTAGCTTCTTGCGTTCCTGTCAATTACAATCTTCAAAAATTTAAATACAATGTCAATCGTCATCTTCTTCCTGTTCTTTTATTATCTTTCTTTAATGATGTTTCTCTTTTTCTCATATTCTTTCACACGTGTGTCTTAGTGGCTGTATTGCCTTACTTTGGGTAAACTGGTTAAAAAAAATGCCCCGAATGCTCTCCCTTTATTCTCCTCATTAATGTGTGTCCAGTTTCCGTCACTGTCAATAACTAAATAACTTTCTCACCTTACGTTGTTTTTAAATAATGAAATAAATAAAAAAGAACGGAGTGAATATTGAACTCACTCCTATTGGTCAACAAAGTTAGCTCATTAACCATTAAAAAATTCAAAGACATTATATCATAATAGGTTTTTTTTTTTAAATTAAGATGTTGACGGTAAATGACATTTTTGTCGATGACAAGTTAGAAATGGGAAACAGATGATTTAAAATTGATCTAGGTTCATTTTCATAAATTCTTAAAAGTGTCATTGCCATAGCATTAAGACCTTCATGCGTTCATATGGATACACACTTATGTACACACTTATATTTGTACATAACAATACTGGACGATATTTCTATGTTTTATTGGCTAGCTAAATTTCATGTGTTTTTGTTTCTTTTCGTTTTTTGAACAAATTGCGATATGTTAAGAAGCAACTCTAAACCCAACAAATGCTTCAAATCTATTATTATACAAAATAATTCACATTCATTAAATAAAATATATTTCACTACAAGTGATGGTATCTTCTTCTATGTGCCGAGTCCCTTTCAGGACGTTAGCGATCGTTGCTCTTCACAATATCCTGTTTACCATTTCTGCCAAACCCTGCTCCGCCATCCATTCACTCATGTAGGTTATGTCTATCTTACCGTCAAATTGTCCTGTGAGTATCAAATTTTCCAAGCCCTCTTTCCTCAGGATGTGCCCTAGAAATTTCAACATTACTAATTTGCAATATGTTTCCTTTCTGTGCTCATTGTCTCTAGAAATTCGACGTTACTCACATGTTCTGTCCATAGTATTCTCAGCATCCTTCTGTAGAACCACATTTCTGTTTCTTTAAACGTATTCATTTTTGTATAGTATGTACATATTTTGGCTTCTAATCATCTAGTCTGAACAGTATGGCCAAAATTTTAATTTATTCCTACGCATATCTCGCCATCTTTTTCTCCCCCAAAATGTTCAAATACTGGTCATCTAATCAAGAGTTGGGTGGCTGGAATTTGGACAAAGCATCTTGGGATAGGGTATGTTCCAGTGCTCATTTTTGATTTCTTTTTTCTGAATGGTCCGGTAATGTATTTGATGTACTTACGTTGATTTGTTCTTTAAGGTTTATCAACTCTTTGTGGGTTATTTTAAGACCAAACATATTTTGGATAAAACAGGAAGTCAATAACAAATCAACAAAGTTCTTACTAGATAATCCTTGCAAGAAATCTCCTAAATTGTTCTAAGCGTCCTGGTTATGACGATAAACTACATCCGCGTCCAGGGTAAGACGATAAACTACGTCCAACAGCAAGGCTTCTGATAAAGAGGTTTTGAGGACTGTGGAACCACCTCTTAATTGCTCGTGTTCCTAGGTCTACCCTGACCCGGGGTGCTAGCACCTGTTAAGGTCCCAGCTATGGGCAAATAGTTAACCACGAAACTGAGGTAAAAGTGTAAAAATAGGTTTTAATGCCAGAAATATTTTGTAAAAACCTATTACCAGATATTAATTGTTACCAGCAATACGTTTTTGAAAAAAAAATATTACCAGCATGTCATTGTACTCAAAATACATGTGATTGTACTCAAAAATTTGAGTAACTGAAAAATGGTTCAAATATATGTGTATACATGCACACCTTTTTTTACCAAACTATCGCTATGAAACTATTTCAAAAATGTTGTTGGCATTAAATGACCCACTGATGTTGATATGCCATAAAACAAAACAACAAACAAGGACCCGTAACGAAATGTGTACACACCAGAAATCAGAAGAAGAAGAAGAAGAAGAAGAATATGCAGATTCTGTGATAAATATCCAGAAACCATTGATCATCTTGTATCAGCTTGCACGATATTGGCACCCAATGAATATAAAACCCGGCATGACAGAGTGGGCCAATATCTGCACTGGAAAATTTGCAACTCCTATGGGAAGGAAACTGAAAGAAACTGGTACGAACACCACCCTGACCCGGTTACGGAGATAGGACCTGTTACAATTCTATGGGACTACACAATACACACTGACAGAATAATCAAAGCCAACCGCCCAGACATTGTTATTAAAGACCACAAACAAAATAAGTGCCTCCTTATTGATATGGCAGTCCCTGCAGACTGCAATATATCTTTGAAGATATTCGAAAAACTGTCAAAATACAAAGACCTTGAAATAGAAATCTCAAAAATGTGGCACATGGGAACATCAACAATCCCTGTTGTAGTTGGAGCCCTTGAACTGGTTGGAAAAGATTCCAGTAGGCCGATTGAAGGGATCCCTGGAAGTCCATGCCTCAAAGAGATACAAAAAATTGTTCTGACAAGTACAGCCCACACTTTACGAAGGGCTTTATCTATGTAATTATTTTTTATTTTATTTTTTTCTTCAATGGAAAGTGTCATGATGCCATTTCTAACCTTAGGTCCCTGGGCAGGACCAGGAAAGAAATGTGTAAACGCCAGATATCAAAGGAAATAGAAATAATAATAATGATGATGATGATGATGATGATGATGATACTACTACTAATAATAATAATCTCATCTTGCCGAGGAGTGCAAATTCTCTGTTCATGTACGATTACCGTTTAAATTGTTTTGATTTGAAAATATTCAAATTATTTCGAAACATATTTCAGTTACTTAATATAACAACTATTATGGGATGGTGAGTGTACTTTTTCAGCTAATTTTGTTTTTCATTCAGTTTTTAAACTCTGGATTACTGAATTAATTGAAAGTACTTTTCCGATCTTTTATTTATTGATAAGTTGGATATTTTCGTTTACAAGCGAATATAAACGTCATATTGTAATGTCCTTTTGACGTTATCAAGAGAATTTTACTTTTTGCTTTTAATTTGTCAGAAACAGAGATATTGTCGATTGTCTATTGAATAAAAATATGTTTCTGTCCCATTAAAGGGGAATGCGAACTAATCCCGGACAGAAGATATTTATTTATACCTCTTTATTATACTTTATTTTGCATATTTTGTTATACGTGTTTCGCGTCTTGTGACCTTCATCTGGTGAATTTGGATTACTACTACATACAAAAGACAAGATAAAACATAAGCATAAGAAAACAATTAATTCCATTCTTCGCCTTTAAACAAATTAAACCAAACTAAATCCAAGCCCACTAACTGTTATTGATCTTTTCAGTACTGATGGGAGAATTTCCTTCCAAAACTTTAGCTTTTTTTGTGGAAAGTCAACATCTTCATTATAACTGTATTCTCTGTTCGAGTAACATGTGCTAACCATTTTAGTTGTTTTCGCAGTTGAAAGTCTTCAACCTATGCGTTTTCTTTTACAGGGAACGAATTAAGAATCTAAGCAATTCAAATACTACGCAAGGTGCTGGGAAACGGCAAAAAATGTTTGTTAGGAACAAGGAAAAGAACATTAGATTGCTGTGTGTTATCCGTTGTCTTAAATGGCAGTAAATGCTGGGCAATCTCACGACGGACGAGGAAAGAAAACTAGAGGCAGCAGATATGTGGTTCTACAGAGGGATACAGAGACGTCCCTGAATGTACAGTGCATTGCGAAAGTCTACACCACTTTGAAAACTGGATGTATTTTGTTTATCTTGATAGGGACAAATAAGATTTTAAACTCCAATAATTTGTTTTAATAAGCTGATCTATCACACTTTTATTTAATACACAAAATACATTTGAAAAATTTAAAACTGATTCTTAAACAGAGATAATTTTGAAAAATGTCTTTGCAAAAGTCTACGCCCCATTTGGAATGTCTCCAGCTAATACTTTGTGGATGATCCTGCTGCGTCAATTACAGCCTGCAGACGAGCTTGCTGCAGTGGTCTGCTGACAGTTTTTGCTATTCTTCATGGTAGAACTTCTCGAGCTGTGTGAGATTGGATGGGGAACATCGGTGCACAGCCAGCTTTAGATCTCTCCATGGATTTTTTTTATAGAATTGAGGCCTCGAGACTGGCTGGGCCACCCCAAAACTGATTTCCTTGCTAGCAAACTAAGCTTTAGTGCCTTTTGACACATGCTTGGGGTCGTT
>OZ038497.1:56462497-56522497 GCA_964036315.1 Acanthosepion esculentum | reverse complement strand
TAAAAAAGCTGCTCCGTTTAAAGAAAAAAAGGGAAAAGAAAGGGAAGTATCGAAGTCGATAACGCTTCCACGTGTTTATTGTCTGCTTCAGTGAAATGGAAAAACCTTGTTTTTTTAATCTTTTCATTTGTACTATCTTACTTCTTTAAGCATTCATATTTATGATTGTCTTTGCAGTATTTTTTTAAAGTTCTTAAGATCAAATAGTTAACGAGTAAACAGAGTCATTTCCACCTATTATAATTTATTAGAAAATTGAAAAAGGAAAATCATGAATTTTTCACGGGTATTACTAATTATCAACATTATTATTATTATTATTATTATTATTATTATTATTATTATTATTATTATTATTTCCTTGGATTTATGCTGTATACACATTTCCTTCTGGGGCACAAACTGAGTCCTAAAGTCAGAACTGGCTTCATGGAATCTTCTTAAGATCACACACATTTTACACGGATTAAGCTCTTCGTAATGTGTGAGCTGTACTTATCCGTACATTTTTTTTTATTCCTTTAAGGCATGGGATACCAGGAATACCTTCGATTTGTCTATAGAAACCTTTTCCAATCGTTCCGAGGACTCCAACTACCACTAAAATTATTGATGTGCCACAAGAGATATCCACTTCAAGATTCTTGTATTATTGAAGATCTTCAAAGATCCGAGTTTTTCTGCTCCTTGATCACACCTTGATGGACGATTTCTGTCTGTGTGTCCTGTAAAATCCAGGAAAATTGTTAGAGGTCCTATCAATGTAACTGGGTCAGGGTGGTGTTCATACCAATTTCTTGAAATTTTCTTTTCGTAAAATTTGCATATTTCCAGTGCCGATATTGGCCCACTCTCTCATGCCGCGTTTTATTTTCAGTGGTGGCTAAAACTATACAACCTGATGTAAGATGGTCAAGTGTTTCCAGATATATACCACAGAATATGCATTTGGGGTCAACACCATTTTATTATTATTATTATTATTATTATTATTATTATTATTATTATTATCATTATTATTGTTGTTGTTGTTGTTGTTGTTGTTGTACATAATGACACAAACATTCCGGCCTCAGAAGACATAAGGTTAACGCCTTCGAACATTGGTATGTACGGGCATTGTAAAGGTCATCATCATAGAAATTTGAATCTCCAAGTCGAATCCAAATTCCAGTGGCCGAGTCTGTTGCGTTCACTTTTGTACTAATCTCCTTGGTTATGGCACGACGCCATTTTACCTCCAGCTATGGGTTAAATATTAGAGTAGACTAGGCTCGATATCCTTGGGAAGGAGCCAATCTCGAAGGACGACTTTGAATTCAGAAACGTAATGAGGACAGCATCCACTATCTTTCCAAAAAATCATGGTAATTCACACATAACAAAGAAGAGGACGATGTGGTGAGCTATTATCATGAAATGTTCAGTCAATATAAATTGAAAATATCAACATCAGACTTTTAGCATTTCATATCATTTATCTTTTTCGTTCATTGCTTGATGTTAATTATAATAGGAAATTATAAAGGAAATGGCTAGATAAATAGGAAATTCGATAATTAAATAATCGTATTCAAAAATCAATTTGGGCAAAATTTCAGCTACAATATATTTTAGTAAATTTCGGCTCTCAGTTTTCATGTTGTGCATTCAAATCCAGGAAAAGGAAAGAGGAGTTAAAATGGACCGACATTAACAAGACTATTACTGAGAGAATAGCGCTGTTACATGTATGATTTAAACGAATTGATAACTTCCTTTTCTGTAAGGTATACAACAGTACATATGAGATTAATAGTTGGTAATCGAAAGAAAATTTTTTAAAAATAGTTGGTTATCAAATGACAAATACAAAATCCAACGCTACCCGTTTTATGCTTCGATTTGTTTCGCTTGTCATTCATTGCTTTTAATAAGGACACATTACAAAAGCTGTAAAAAAGTTATTACTAGTAGTTTGGAATTAAAATTAATATGAATAGATTGGTGTTTTTACGGCTTATCAAGCTTTTTCCGGTTATTAAAACCATAAAATATTTTTGGATTGTAAGAACTTGATGGGGGTATTATAATACAGTTCCTATTAAGTAACCCATAGGTAGGGGCGAAGCAGTGGATTCAAACCTTTCCAAAGGGTTTTTTGGACGTAAGTGAATATAACAAACACAGCTGAAATTGGAACTTTACAATCCTATTTCAAATTTAGAGACATTATCTATTACATCAGACACATATTTAAGCTTACAGCACCTGGTATTCCCAAGTGACAATTCATCTAGGTACTCACCAGGCCCAACGTTGCTTAACTTCGGTGATCGTACGAAAACAGCTGTTTTAACGGGATATTGCCGTAATTCTTTTATACCTTACGCCCATCCATGCTTACAACACGTAGCATTCCCATGTATGCACTGACCAGGCTCGACTTTGCTTAACTTCTGTGATCGTACGAAAACTACTGTTCCATCGTGATGTGGCCGTAAGACTTTTATTCCGCCCGCCTATCCACGCGTACAACACGTGATATTTCCAAGCGGCCACCCATCTATGCACTGACCAGGCTCGACTTTGCTTAACTTCTGTGATCGTATGAGTACTACTGTTTCAACGTGATGTGGCCTTAAGCTTTTTATACCGCTCGCCTATCCACGCGTACAACACGTGATATTTCCAAGCGGCCACCCATATAGGTACTGACTAGATTTCGACGTTGCTTAACTTCCGTGATCATACGAGAAGCGGTGTTTCAACGTAATATTGTCGTAGGCAATTTAATATTAATGAAAGCATAAGTCTATTAAATGTATAATGTGAACGAATTGCTAATAATTTTATTATAGGTATGCTAGTATATGTACAAAGTAATAGCATTGCAAACGACATGCTGTAAATCTGTCATTTTAAAAATCAGGAAGAAATGCATTTTCAGTAGTCAGGAAGGAAGTCAAGCGTTATTAAGAGAAAACTATTATATGCCCAGTGTAAATGCATTGCTGACGATTTTAGTAAAGTAATGGATTGCAAATCAAAAAAAAGAACTGATTGTCATTGTTCAAGAATGGAGTATTACATGACAGTATAAAGCTATTGTATGTATAATGTAAATGCATTGCTAAAGGTTTTAATAGAAGAATACATTGGTAATTAGGAAGAAAGGGATTGTCTGTAGTCAGGAAAGAAGGAAAGCATTACTGACATAATAAGGTTATTATATGTATAATGTAAGTACATTGCTAATGATTTTTCTATAGAAATGCATTGCAAATCAGACAGAAAATCATTGTGAGTGGTCAGAAATGAAGTCAAGCGTTATTGAGAAAATAGCAATATATATATATATATATATATATATATATATATATATATATATATAGAGAGAGAGAGAGAGAGAGAGAGAGAGAGATATGAAGAAATATAGTCTTAAAGTGTGCTATATTTATGGGATAAAGTGCTCAATATCAGAGATAGAGCGTGTGTAAATATAAAAGTGAACATAGAAGTCAACACTTTGAGGCGACAGTCTGTTTCATGCTAGAGGCAATCGTCAGGACACGAGTGCTGTTCTCGTGCAGGATTCGTGGCCTGACGATTGCATCTAGCATGAAACAGACTGTCGCCTCAAAGTGTTGACGTCTGTGTTCACTTTTATATATATATATATATATATATATATATATATATATATATATATATATATATATATATACGTGTGTGTGTGTTTCTCTGTAAGAGTTATATTTTCTCAATAACGCTATTTTAATAATTTCATCCCAAGCAAGGTTACAAAGCTACTAAGACGCATAGTATTACGGAGAGGTAAAGAATATAAGAAAAGAAAAACATTATTAAAAACCGAAAACAATACATTAACAGAAATTAAGGAATCAGAAGACAAAAATGGACATTGTATTTACATTTTTGAAGATCAAAATTGAGTGTAAAGTAAGAAACCAAAAGAGTGTACCACAAGCGGGAAATGCGAGAAAATAAACTTTTAGCACAGAACTTATGCTTAAATCTAGCCATTTTAACTGTAAAATGATAAGGCCTTGTCCCCAATCTATTTTTTATGTGACGTGTTCCTTCAGCACGTGGGCGATCATGGCCCTCAACTTCCCTATCCCTTGTGGCTCTCAACAGGTTTTATGTTTCTGCCAACTCCTCCAAACCACGATCCTCTATCCACCTGCTCAATCTCGCCACATATGTCATGCACTGCTTTCCCCTGTCTCTTTTCCCCTCCCTTCGTCCCGTGAGTATCAGATTCTCCAGGACCCCCTTTCTCATCACGTTGTCCTAGAAATTTCATCTGCCTCTTCCTTATTTTAAGTATAAGCTTTCTCCTTGTTTTCATCCTCTCCAAGACCTAATCATTGCTCACATGCTCGGTCCATGGTATCCTTAGCATCCTTCTGTAGAACCACATCTCCGCCGCCTCAAGTCTCTTCTTCGTCTTTGGGGATACGGTCCAACATTCGCTGCCGTATAGGAGGACAGATGTCACATGCTGCTTTTAAATTCATACATTCTCTGTAACACAGAGAGAAATTCATCGGAAGAATGACAATTAATGTCTTTATAGAAAAGGCATATAGGTGCTACATGACGGGGGTGAGAAAGTGACAAATGGCATTGTAGATTCTTCTTTGCATTTTATTAAGAATGTCTAAATATAAAATATGTTGCAAAAATATTCGCAGCATGGACGAAAGGTCGACTTCTAGATAAGCAAATATGTTCGGGCGAGAAAAATCGTTAAGTACGCCACATTAAACCAACTTGCCTAACAGTAGAATTCGCAGTTCATTCAATATAACCTTTCCACTTCGTGTCACCGGAAAATATTAAACTGAGAATATATTTATATATTGGCATGCGGCTAGCTCCCATGTTTGCCACCATGATGCAGCTGGTCCGGTAATGTGATTCAGTGCTCGTTGCCAGGGAGTCCATCTAAAGCATAACAGGCACCTGGTTTATCTGTCGCTAAACTAAGGTAGAAATGTGTTCTGGCATAGTGTGAGGTGAGACACATACTTCAGTACATGGGGGGTAATCAAAAAATATCGTAACTGTTGCTAAGCTAACGAAGTAAAATGGAAACGCTTCTGTCACGCATACACACTAAGTTTTAACGTTCTCACTCATTTCCATTGTTTATAGAAGTGCGCGGAAGGAAAGTGTGGACTTCTCATCTTACCACAGAGGTTCTATCAGTGGCCATAGTTAGGGCTACTGTTCCTCGCCGAGCACATCATTCCCTAGAGTCGACAACCACCATATTCCACAGATATCGCCCCCTTGCGACTTCTCTTCTTCCCATGTTTCCTTCAATTGAAACGACGCTGATTATATCTGGCTTCCAGCGGGAAGATTACTTAGAAGGCGATTATATGCCGAATTGATATGCGTTATATGTTTATTTTTATACCACCAGTACCATCATAGCTTTTATCAGTCCTCGTGTATATATATATATATATATATATATATATATATATATATATATATATATATATATATATCACAGCAATAAACGTATGAAGCTTGATATTACTAGACATATTAAAAACGGGCGAAGCAACCGGTTTCGCTCCCGCTCATGAGGCTTTCGACGGGAGATTTAATTTAAATTAAAAACACAGAAAATGTACAATAAAAGAAAATGTGGAGGAGGAGTTTTTCCCCCTCCTCCTCCACATTTTCTTTTATTGTACATTTTCTGTGTTTTTAATTTAAATTAAATCTCCCGTCGAAAGCCTCATGAGCGGGAGCGAAACCGGTTGCTTCGCCCGTTTTTAATATGTCTAGTAATATCAAGCTTCATACGTTTATTGCTGAGATAAAATTTTGTACCTTCAAAAATATCTTTAAATATATATATATATATATATATATATATATATATATATATATATATATATATATATATATATATATATATATATGTGCCAAACCTGTATTCGGATATATATATGTATATATATGTGTGTGTGTGTGTGTGTGTGTTCATGCTTATGTATGGCAGTTCAAAAATAAATACCCGTTACATTGAATATAAAATCAGGAAATAAATAAAGTTTCGATTTAATTGGACAGGCCAACTGTCGGATCAATAAATCGATTGAGACGTTAAGGATTACTGATTGATGGGCAAATATTCTAAAATCGATACAATGGCACACAGCAAAGGAGCACAAGAGAATAAAATTAGAAAAAAATACTTTAAATCGATTTTTGATTTAATGATCATCTCTTTTCAATGATATGCGGTAATCGATTCTTCTTTTTTGTTTTATTTTTCTTAGTAGCTATTTTAAATCCAATGTAATCTTTTTAACTCAGATTCGAAGTTCTTAGTATATTTACATGTCGAAAATCTGTATCTGCTTCCTTGAAAAAAATATTTATTTAGAAAACCCAAACATGCTTAATTCTGATTAATAAGATCTCTGTAAAAAATAAACATTTAGTCTTGTTCGCAAATCCGTGAAAATCCCTGTCAAAAAAGAAAAAAGAAAAAAAAAATTAAAAAAGAAATGTATTTGTGGAGTATTTTGTTTATAATTGAGTTGTTTTTATATGAGAAAAAATAAGGGATTTGTTCGTCTTTGGGAAACACATCAGCATTTCTGCCTTGAGACTGAATAGCATATCCGAAGGTTTTGGAAAGGAAAACATTCACAATCATCTTGTATAAATTCGTGTTAGGCTGAATTTTGTCTGTGTGTCGCCTCTTTGCACTAGGAGAACAAAACAAATTACACAACCATCTTTAAAAATGAATTAAACATTGGACAATGAAAGGGCTATGATTAACTTAGCTTTTCTCAATCACTGACCCAAACATTCGATAATAATCACATTCTTACTAACCCTTCTCACCTACCACGATGTTTCCTGTGATAACATCAGTCAGTTAGGTGACATGAATGATACACGCTTAGGCGATCATGTATCTCTCGTTACATGATTGACGAGGAAGATTTTTCCCGCAGTAAGTTGCCATTTCTTTCTGCGGCAGACCAGTTGCCATGCAAGGCAAAAGAACCCGGTCTGATCTGCTAGTTACCCATAACTGTGGGGAGAATAAGAGGATTCATACCTTTCCAAAGGGTATTAGCACGTAAGTAAATGGATTCGATTGGAATTCGAACTCGGCTCTCCGATTCCTCACTCCTCGCCACTATCCACTACTCCACCAAGTAATATAAAATAAATTAAAAAAATAGTATAAGAACTAAAAAAATGTGTATTTACAATGTAACAAGACTTAAATGTTCCAAAGATTACACGTATTAACAAAAAATATACGATGTCTTAGCAGATTTTTATATATATATATATATATATATATATATATATATATATATATATATATATATATATATATATATATATATATATATATATATATATATATATATATATATATACTACTTGTAATCTTATAAATATAAGAAATTATACTCGTCCGGAAAACCTTACCAAAGGGAAAAAAAGGTATGAAAAATGAAGGAACAGAGAACATGTACGTCAGCCGAAAAAATCGTCTAGAATCCAAGTTCAGAGTCCAAAGAAAAATCCTCTTTAGGTTTAATTTATATATATATATATATATATATATATATATATATATATATATATATTAATTATTATTATTATTATTATTATTATTATTATTATTATTATTATTAAAAATGGTATCAACAAAATTAGGAGGAATTGTTAATTTGCATAACAATTTTTAAATCAGATGCTAATATTTCTGCGTTATCTATATTTAATGCGAGCTTTAACAATTTCCATATATAAGTAATGTTTTTGTTGGTGAATTTTGTATAAATTTGTCGAATATTTATTGATGGAATTCATAACTTCCTTGTCAGAATTCGGTCGTAATTAACCTACAACGTTTATAATAAGAATCGTTATCATCTGCTATTTTGCATTAGTGCAGATTGATCAAATGGAGCCGAAAAATGATGGCATTATGTAAATGAATCGAAATATTCTGTTTAGTTATTTTTTTTTTATAACTGTACCAAAATATTTAAACAAGGGAAAATAGTAAATTGCTTGCCTTACTTAATCAATGATGAATTATTATTATTAATATTGTTATTATTAATAATAATATAAAAAGTGGAAATTCACTGAAATGTTTCTCTTGTGATCAGTTCTATGGATCTGTGTCCAGAACAGGAATTTCAAGTAGACTTAGCATAATGATGGAAAGAACTTCAGAAAATAGACGTCATGCTGAATATGTTCTTCTTTTTATGTGTCATGTCCTTTCAGGCCGTAGGCGATCGTGGCTCTCCACCTCCTCTCTATCCATTGCAGCTCTCAAGAAATCCCTTTCCTCTGCTTCCCCCCCCCCAAAAAAAAACACGTTCTGTCATCCACTTGCCTAAGCCCGCTAGGTAAAGCACGCATTGTTTTCCCTTGTTTCTTTTTCCCTCTATTCGACCCGTGAGTGTTATATTCTCCAGGCCCTTCTTCCTCATTATGTGTCCCAGAAACATCAGCTGCATTTTCCCGGTCTTAAGTATAAGCCTCCTCCTTGTTTGCATCCTCTCTGAGACTTCATCGTTGCTCACATGTTCGGTCCATCATATTCTTAGCATCCTTCTGTAGAACCACATCTCCGTCGCCTCGAGTCTCCAAAGAAACCCTCCAGTCTCACAGTACTCTGCCCAGCATTTGGACTGCGTAAAGAGGCCATCCCAATGCGTTTACGGATCTCAGTGTCGCACTTACTGCCCTCTGTCAAAACGCTTCCCAGATATTTAAACTTCCGCGTCTAGTTGCTTCTAGTGTTCCCGACCTGCAAATTGCATTTCGGGCTCATCCTTTTGCTGATTACCATGCATTCTGTCTTCTTGTAGTTTATGCTTAGTCGCATCTTCTCACTCTCCGTCGCTGCCTTCTGTAGGAGATTTTATAATTTCTTTAACTTGTCTGCTATCAGTAGAAATACAGGGTGTCCACTAATGATACGACATATTTTAAATGCAAGTATCTTGGATTATAAAAATGACACAGAAGAGCAAATATATTGATAACATGATATACAAGATTTCAATAGTTTATCTAATATTTGAATATTACATTCTTGAGATGATTACCACGACGAAGAAAACAGGCACGAGCTCATTTTCATTTCAAACACAGTGCGGCATATCATTTCAATTGGAATAATTTCGATTTCTCTAGATGTGAATCCATTTCGGAACTTGATTGAACTTGTCGATAAGTATCGTAATGAGCACCCTCAGGGCGTAATATGGTCTTGGACTAATAGGGACAGTTCTGCTTCGGTAGTGCGTTCTAGTTACCTCGAAAGAGTCTTAGATAAGAGATTCGATTTAATGTTCTTAGGTTGTCCAAATGTTCATTCTCTAGTTTACACGGATCATAGGCTCGTCCACGTCCGTATAAAATTGGATAAGCCTACGGTTATGATGGCTGGCTACTACAAAATGGACCGTACCATTGTTTGGCGAGCGAGATGTCCAGGACCAGCTACTAATGCTACAGCGGGAATTGATGCAGGCTATGGTTGCGAATATGTGGTGTGATAAATAAAAATCCAAAATTAGGTCATTTACTGTTGATTAAAATCGTTGACTCAATCTAGTTAGATTAGAAGCTCAAACGACATTTAAAGATAAATTTGACCAAACAATTAAATCCTGTGATAGTGGCGATATAACTAGCTAGAGCATTTGGCTTCCTTGTTTATCAAGAAGGAATAATCCTTAGTAATTAGAGCTAGGTTAAAAAGAGGCGACGAATATGGCCTCTGAATTGCGTGCATAAGAAGATAGAAACGCCTCTAATAGACATATAGCCTGCGTCACATTGCCGGATAAGAGGATCGTGACAACAAACGTGGTGATCTGTGAGGCTTTTCATGACTACTTTCAGGATCTGTTCACCAGAACGCACGGTCTGAGCACTGCTCAGTTCAAGACCTATTTGGCCGGCTTTCCCCGCCTCGAGGCGGCTGGAGCGGCTGGGTACGAGGGTACCATCACCGAATCGTAAATTTGGGAAACGCTGAATCTGGTTGGCCGGGACAAAACTCCCGGATTAGATGGTCTTCCTTACGAACTGTACTTCTTGTTCCTTTACTAGAACTGATTTACAATAACTTGAAAAATCAGGGGTCTATACCTCATCGCTTCACTAGGGGTGTGATCAAGCGGTAGGGATGTGATAGGTAACTTTCGACCTTCATCTATGCTAAACACAGAGTTAAAGATTTTAGCCTATTTGCCTCTCTAGTCTGATGGGCTCCGAACAGACTTGTGCTGTGAAGGGCAGGACTATTCAGAACAACCTTTATTTGGTGCGTTTGATCATCGAGCACATCGACAGTGAAGCTGCGTTGATCAAATTAGATCATTGCAAGGCATGCGGTAGGGTTGACCATCGGTTTTCGGAAGGTTTCCTTCCGAAAATGAAAAGTAACCCTATACAAAGTGCAAAAATATATACACTGTTTATGGAAATGGTGGTGCAACTGGAAGTACAGAACGTCTTGTCACCGTCTGCGAAAAAGTAATGACAACAATAGAAGAACAAGTAACACAGTAATAAAAAGCACATGTACTGGATTCAGTTTATTCAATTTAATTGACGTTGTCACACATCGAGGTCTGTATGAACATCACCATTTTCGTGTCAGCCATTTAAAATAGAAAATATTATTATGTAGGATGACAAAACTTTCAGACCACCCTGTAGATTCAATGATGAAATTACAAAACATCATTAGAGGTAATCAAATGAAAGGATAAAAAGTGAGGGATCAGTTTTATATTGGTCTTTAGTATTAAACACAAATCCCATTTCTTGGCCTAAGTTCAAGATGGTATGAAAGTCTTGTCACCCCCTACCAAGGAGTAATGAGAACAATAGAACAACAGGTAATACAGTAATACAAAGCACATGTACTGGATTCAGTTTATTCACTTTCATTGACGCTGTCACGCATAGAGAAGGTCTGTATGAACGCCATCATTTTCGTGTCAGCCATCTGAAATAGAAAATTATATTATGAAGGATGATAAGACTTTCGGATCACCCTGTAGATTCAAAGATGAAATTCCAAAACATCCTTCTAGGTAATCAAATGAAAAGATGATAAAAAGGGAGGGATCAGTTTTGCATAGTTTTTTAATATTAAACATATCCCCCATTTCTTGGCCATGGTACAGAGTGGTCAGAATACAGTAATACAAAGCACATGTACTGGATTCAGTTTATTCTCTTTCATTGACGCTGTCACACATCGAGAAGGTCTGTATGAACGCCATCATTTTCATGGCACCAAATGATGCAGCGCCATGTCCTGTGTGATAATTTACGAAGCCGTGCTTTGTTGATTGTTGCAAAGGCTCTCCGAACGGAGTGCTTCTACTGTTGTGTATTCTGGTATTGTTCATGTGAAACTCTCTTCTTGATAATACCCCACAGAGCGTTGTCGCTAGACGTGAGGTCTGGACATCTGTGCGACCAATCGGAAGGTGCCGGAAGTTGTTGCGATTTTGTATGGGTGACAAGACTTTCGGACCACATTCTAATGTTGATAAATGTCCCGCTCGGTGTAGATTTTGATCTGGAAGGCCAAGAACGTTCCGGCAGGCGTGTATTTATTGACGACGATGCCTAAATTGGAATGCCGATCGAAATGATTCGGGTCACGTAGTATGGCAGATCGTTAAGATAGTCTACAGATCTCATATGAGCCTTGTAAATTATTTGAAAAAGCACTTAGATAAATGAATCGCTTCGATGTTTTCGTGCTGCACTATATAACGGCAAAACAAGTAATGGTCCACTTTCGCATATGCGAACGTTAACCAATCCAAAATTTGGCGTGAAGCCGAAAAGGGTGATGCCGTGTATTTGATGTGAATGATAAGGTATTTTGCGTTACAAGTGATTTCCGCAAAATTAAACGCTGTATTCAGAAAACCACCGTTTCTAATTAGACGGAGAAATCGCTAAAAAACAAGCGAAATTGCCTAATAAGAAAGTTGTGGTTATCCATCATCACCAGACCTCTTACGTTTTATTGCAGACCCGTAAGAAATTGGTACCGTTTGGTTGGGATGTCTTATGACGCTCAGCGTATTTACCTGAGCATTCGCCTTCCTATTACTATTATGTTTTCGATCTCTACAACATGGACACAATCTTTAGTTCTCTGGAAGACGGTAAGAACCATTTAAACTAGTTCATATCCCAGAAAAATACCATGTTCTAAGAGGATGCATTTAAGAGATGGCAAAGATAGGAAAGCAACATGACACATATGTGACTGAATAAATCTAAAAACCAGTGAATCAAAAAATATGACTCAATATAAAACTTGTCACAACTACGTCTAAAACAATAAAAAGCTTAAATTATCCCAAACAAAACTATAAGCAGATATTCGCAAGCGGTCAACCATCTAGGTACTAACAAGGAACGACGTTGCTTAACTCCGGTTATCGTACGGAAACCAGTATTTCAACGTGACATGGCCGTAAACCATTACAAATAAACTTATTATTTTTTCCAAATTATGTAATGTCCTGCTCAAAAACAACTTTGAGATCAGACCCAAATGATATCCAATGGATTCAATATTTATAATCTAAAATTACTTCGCCTCTTACGTCGGTGTAATGGTTAACCTCACCGAAAATGGGATCGTCAAATGGACTCCACATTCCATTTGATACTATTTACTTCGCAGTAATATTTTTGAGAAAGGCGAGACTATATCTCTTCTCGAAGCTCTGTGTAAAATAGAAGGAAAGACTTTACTTTTTAGACTTATTAAAGTAATCATTTGAAAAAAAAAACAATGCAAAAACAAATAAAATACTCAATACAGGGATTAGATGAATGTGTTACGACAATCTCGTAGTTGAGGAAAGCCGTTCAGCCTTAAAAATCAGTATATTATGTTATCGCTTTTAACTGTGCTCGAATAATAACAACAGGTTGTAGTAGCGAATATGCAACTATTTATCGGCGTGGCAGGTCACAAACATCAGAATTTCAATTTAAATATGAAAGCAATTACAAAAATAAAATGCGTTTTACATTTTTTTTAATTACATTTATTTGTTTATTTAGTTGTAATTTTATCAGGTTTATTTTTAAGTTCAAAAAGTGTAAAAATTAATACGAATCCGTGTAGAATTGCCGTTGATTTCCCGCGAGATTTTCTCTGCGAAGTGCACTGGAACGGAAGCGGAAGTACTTGCGAGGTTTCTGCAAAGGCCTTTCATATTGATTGTAATAATTACATTTTTTAAAAATATTATTTGAAGCAGGCGAGAATTAATATTCAGTCTCACTGCCAATAATACTAGCAATTCAGAAAAAAAAACTCCCAAGGAATACAAAAACGCAATGAAATATTTACAGATGTGTGTACAGATGTGTGTACAGATGGTTAAATTTTAAAGGCGCATTGATATAGCGAAAGATACTTAAAAAAAAACTAAACAAATTAGAATCGGGGAGATTTCGTAAGAAACAAAGTAAAGGGTATTGAATTACTACGTAATATCAATCTTCTGATATGGCAATGATCTTGAACTATTTCTTCACAAATGAAGAGAACCGGTAGCAAAACAGAAGATATTGATTGAAAATGAACTTAAATTTTTGAAGATAAAAATTGATTGGAAAGTAAGAGGCCGGATTCAACAAGCGAGAAATCCGAGAGAAGAAACTGTTAGCATAGAACTTACGGTTATATCTAGCATTTTATCTGCAATCATTTGTAAACTGTTAGAAGATATGGCTAATTAAATTTAATTCATTCAAAATGAAACTGCTTTCTTTTAATCATTTTAAAGAACCTTTTTTATGCCTTCCATCAGTAAGGCTGATGCTGACTTCCTTGAAAGTGGTTTCCTTGCAGATTCCCGGTCTAACGTTTTCCGCTGGCATGAAGTGGAACGATTATATTGAATCAACTGCTGTGCCTGCCGATAGGACATTTGATAGGTTCACTCTATCGTGACAGACAATTTTTCACTCTACCTTACGCATTCACACCTCTACCATTCGTCCATGCATTGAATATTACTGTCACATCTGGCCCGGTGTTTCTGCAATTATTTCGAGATTCTTTATAAAATACAAAGAAAAATCTGCAATGTTATTGGTCCTGATCTGACATATTGTCCTCACTCACATTCCAAATCTCGTAATGTGGTTTCCTTTTTGCTTTTTTATAAATAGCTTACCAGTTTCGTCGCTCGACTTTACGAACTAAAGCACCATATTAGATTGGTAGCTAAGACATATCTTTGTACAGCTGAAATTTCCAGTTGTAACCATAAGATCTGTACTAACAGTTATTTTCTCGCACTTATCGCTTACCTCTTCCGGCTTCTATTTAGTCAAATCTGATCTTCAAAATTTAGATGCACTACTACGCCGACGATTACAGGGAGTGAAAGGGAGATAAATTTAGGAGGAAAGTAAGATAATTGAGAAAATTATTTGGGTGACAAATTGTTTTAAGATAACGAATTTATAAATTTCATCAAACAAAAGTACTGGCTGTTCTGTCAATGAATGCTGAATATTTCCTTATAAAGAAAACGGTTAATATTATATTAAAATCTATAACGAATACTACCATTCCAAAATTTATAATGGATGAAGGTGTCACTATGAATAGCCCCCAGAGCGGCGTTCGTGAAATTTGTTAGGGAAAATACAAAGGATGTATAATGACTCCTCCTTTAAGCTGTGCCGTGAACTAGTGACTGGGTATGATGGGCGTAAAAACCCATCGGTCTTACGTTTTCATTTATATATATATATATATATATATATATATATATATATATATATATATATATATATATAGTTGTACTGATGTGAGTTGTGAAAGTGAGTTTCACGCCCTTGCGATCGTCAGAGTTTGTCTGACGATCGCAAAGGCGTGAAACCCAGAGTGACAAACTAACATCAGTACAACTAAGTATGTTAGCTCTATCACTGATACTGAGCGCTTTCCAAAAAGTACCGCATATATATATATATATATATATATATATATATATATATATATATATATATATATATATACCCAAGTATAGGATTGGTGTATACGGAATAAATTCCAATAACCAACAATTACTATTCTTAAAAGAGTGCTCAATACAGAGTAGAGCAGATATAAGTTTTTATTTAAAAATTATAACATATATATGTTATAAAATCACTACAAAAATAGCCATTTTGTTTCAACACCTCCGTGATGATGTTGAATGTAGAATAAAGGGTTTTAAAAGTTTCAAATTAATTAACGATTCTTCGCAAGGGGAAAACGCTGTTACATAAACAGGAATTGCCAATCAAAATACAAGCATTGAGAATTCAAAAAACTTTACAACGAAGTAAGGTTATAATAGCTATTAAAAGCTTTAAAGTTGGGATTATACTAAAATAGAATTTATTCTAACCAATAAGTATTAAATTATATGATAAAATTTGATATTAAAATTAAAAGTAAAAAATTACCAATTTTAAAATCTAAATTCAATCTCTATTAAGTTTAAAATTATAAAATGTAAGATTTTTAATTCTGGCAATGTAAAATAGTGGTTGCGTTTTCACTGTAGGACTCACCCCTTCACTATTAAGTCCATAAGTTTTCCCAGTTTTAAGCGGAATACGCGGGCGATAATGTCATGTCTGTGAGTGTAATCCTGTCCGTGTAAGAGTTCAGGCGTTATCTCAACCCATCAGGGGTTGCAGGTAAACGTTATAAATAAGTCTGGCTGCCCATATTGCCTAACGTATGTCATAGCGTCCTGTGTGCGTTCATGCACCAGTGTAGGTAGAGGGCAGAATGCACAGTTTCCCTAGGTCGCGGGGATTGACTTCATTTCAGAGGCTGTCGCGTAAGTGTACGTAGAAGTCTGAGCGCAGCCTTTTCTGATGATTCCCTATAAAACGAAGCCTATGCGATTCCATCTTAGCGTCCGTGTCAACCGCAAACTGGTGGAAAAGCTCCCTGCATCTATGAAGCAGGTTGAAGTCTCCATCCTTAACCATGAAACTGTATGAATAGAAGTCCTTGCACGATAAGGCTTTGGAAGACGTTAGTGGTAGCAATCGTCGCCATAAGGCAAAAGTAAAGGGTACTGCAATGCGTCATATTGTCGATGGGTCTCTGAAATCCTGCGAAGAGCGCCGCCTCTTGATTTGAGGACAATATCACGAGCGGTCTTGCTCCCAATGTATAATAGCGGCCACTTCGTTGCATGCCGGAGCATTGTAGCGGCGTTCGTTTTTATCATAAGGCCATTTGTCGGCAACAATTACAATGCTGAAGGAAGGAAAGGGAGCATTTTCCAAAGCATATTTGAAACTGCGAATGTCGTTGTTAACCTCGTGAAGCATAGCCTGAAGAAGTAGTATGACTTCCCTGCGAAGAACTCTTCCCGACAAAATACCAATCCAGGTTTCGGCCGATAGGTTGTAGTCTGCAATAAAGTACAGTTGATAGAATTTAGACGTAGAGGTCTCCTCGGGCAACAGAGACCTAATGCTGTGGTATACCTGTCCCTGTAATTTGAAAGTTGGCATCCAACCCTCTTCTCGAAACACCTGAGCCCCAAATAAGGTCATTTGAAAGTTGTTTTTGCATTGGCTAATCGTTTTAAGGAAGTGGTTGGATCGGAAGGGAGCCGGTTATTAGTCCCCTCAGCGGGGTAGATGGTTCAGGCAGAGATGACAGTCGAACTTTGCCGGAGGAGCAGCACAGACCGGCACGCTCCCTGGTCCATTTGCGGGCGTTTCAGAATTGGCAAACGCAGGTCATGGACCCTACACGCGTCGTTAAGTTAATGCTGGGGTCGTAATTGAAAGCCACGAAAGACCAAAAAGAGCTAATGGGACAGGTAACACCACGCGAGACCGCAAGGCGCTGAATGTTGATGTCGAGGCGTATGCGGCGTGCTTGGGGAGTTTGAGATAAGCGCACAGGGGCCATGTTCGTAGCAGCCCTTGAAAGTCTGTTTGCCCTTGTCTGTGGGTCCTAGGAATTTCTGGCAGCAGAAGTCGCTGCAGCGTTGCGGGCATTGCGGGTTGCCCCATGGTGATCTCTCACGGACTCCCTCGACCTGGCTGTTGCAGCTGCGTCCCTGGATTGGCGGGCACGCCTGCGATCAAATGTTTCAGCTGCCCTCGACCTGGCAGTGGTGTCAGCATTCGTAGCATTTCGAACAGACCTACGGAGAGGTGTCTAAGCAGCCCTAGCGGTCGCTGTTGCAGCAGCGTCCATGGATTGATGGGCGCGCCTGCGTTCAAGTGTCTCTATTGGCCTTGATTTCGCAGTGGCAGCAGCGTTTCTTACGTTACGAAGAAGACTTTGATGATGAGTCTCGGAAGCCCGAGATTCAGAGGCGTTTGCTGTAGCCTGAGTGTACATTCTCGACCGTTGTGCGTTCTTGAGCCTTGATCGCAACGAAGCCCTGTAGGAAGCTTTCCCAGCCAAGCAGGTGGAACACTCGTCTTGTGACTGCGAGGCCTGCGTAAGGGCGCTGCGTTGAGCGACCTGTGACATTCGCATTTTAGTCTGCTCCTGGGACTCGTGGGCCCTTCTTGCCCTCATAGCGGACGCTCTTGCAGACCGAAGGCTAAGACGTACCCTCCTTTTTGGTGGCATGGGGAAAAGTGATGCTAGTAGTGGTTGATTATGGTTGCTCAATTGCAGGAGTACAAAGTCTAACTTAGTATCGCAAAGCATGATCCAGAATCGGGAAGGCAGGTATTTAAGTAAAACAGCTGAATAAATTGTTTATGGTAGTTGGAAAAATGTAGTTAAACAGACAAACGGAAAACAAAAACATAAGAAACAACCTGCGGTAGGAGAAATGATTAGTTGAAGGAGTTTATCGTATCAACCGGATGGCGGCGTAACAGGAGCAGAAGTGAGACCTTCGTCCCGCAGCTGTGCACAGCAAGTTCAAATGCGAAGTATTACTGGCCAATCGGCTGTGCCAAACAGTGAGCGTCCTAGGGTCTCGAACACCAATCAGCGACCGCGTACTGCACTCAGCCAATAAGATACCGCTATGTGAAGCATGGTCACGCGTGTGTGACTAATAATCAGCTGTAGAGTCTGTAGTGTAGACGTCTTAGTTGAACATACGCTTCATTGGTGTATTTGCAAATTCCGATGAAGACATGATTGTATCGATTTCCCTTTGGTATTAGTTGGTCACAAAGGAGCTCACAGGGCAGAAGTTTTTGATTGTCACGACTAAAGCCGATAAAGTTAATCAAATTCCCAAGCAAGTTGTGAAAAACATCGCCAAATTCAGGTAAACTCGATTTGAATGGGAAGTCAAAAGGGGTATATTTCATCGATTTTTATCCGATAATTGAAACCGATATTGAAAATGAAAGTCAGCACCTCAATGCTGTCGGTAAATACTATGCTCAAAAGGAATTTTGCTGAAAATTCGTCGCCATTTGCGAAAAATATAGCCAAAAATCAGCTAGACTGGACTTGAATCGGATGTCCCAAAGTGATCGATTGTATCGAGTCTTTCAAGTAATTGATATCAATATTGAAAATGAATGTCAGCACCTCATAACTGTTGATAAAAACAATGCTCAACGTAATTTTGGTGAAAGTTCTTCGCCATTTGCGAAAAATATAGCCAAAAATCAGCTTGACTGGATTTAAATTAGAAGTCAAAAGTGGCATAATGTTATCGATTTTTTCCGATAATTGATACCGATATTGAAGAAAAAGGTCAGTAACTAATAATAACTTTTGATAAAAGTAATGCTCAACATGATTTCCGTGAAAATTCCTTGCAGTTTGCGAAAAACAGAGCCCAAAATCAGCTACATTGGATTTGAATCAGATGTCCCAAAGTGATCAATTTTATCGATTTTTTCCGATAACTGATTTCAATTTTTAAAAACAAATAACAGCACATCAAAACTATAAGTAAGGACATTGCTCAACGTGAGCTTGGTGGATATCACTTGTAATTTGTGAAAACTATCACTGAAAAACTGATGTCTTTTTTTGGAACCAATATCCGACCCCCTATCGGTTTTAACGATTTTTTCCCAAATCAGAAGAAAAGTCGAAAAATCCGAAGACGTCAAGTACGAATGCCATAAATTTCCGATCTGTGTGTGAATTTTCATGCCAATTGGACGAACGGTTTGCTCGGGATGAGGTAACAAGTTGACAAACATCACAGACACACAGACAAACTAACAGAATGCCATTTTTAGATACAGATATATAGAGACAAGTCAGTGGGAAGCCATACCCCCGAAAAGTAATACAGTCAGCTTCTTTTTGTTTGATAGATAATGCATCAGTGTCAGTTTTGAGTCCAAATTGTTGGCGGCAATGGCTCTCCCCTACTTCCTGTCCATTACAACTCTCAGCAACGCTTTACTATTTATTATCTGTTCTTGGATATGTATCTTTCATAAAAAAATTACTAAAATAAATAGTCTAAATTATTACAATAATATTATTATACAGTTCCTTTTTCAGGGACACACCCCATTCAAATTGTTACCCCCTCACACACACACGTACATTTGGGGATGTGCCTCAGCTGCACCCAAATGTTGTTACTAATATTGATTTTCGGATGGGCTGATTTTAAACTTAAACTGCTCCAAGTGAATGGCAAAAATTCCCAGTAATGAAAGACCTGGTCAAAGACGGGTTATACTACTAATATTTTTATATGTTGATAGACTGTTGTAGCATACCTACGGACGATAATGGGTATGTCCCCATTCACATAAATACAGTAATAAATACTGTATGTTGGTCTACAATCGGAGATTCGTCTCCAGCGGTACTAATCAAACTCTCTGCCTGGAGGCAGAGAGGATTCCCAGACGAGGCTATGTCGAAGGGCAATGTCTCGTCTCGGGAAACAGCTACCCGACCCCGTTTTTACGGTGTCTACGGGAAATTTTTGGCCAAGCCTACGGGATCGGATACCCCACATTAAATTTGGCCATGTGCTACATCTGACCACATGGGGCGATTGGTAGTTATCCTACAGTTGGAGATTCATTGTGGAATTCACTTGACTCACTTCTAGCAATGGACTACTTATACGTGCCACTGGCGAATCTTACATGTGTTGTTCTTGTCCTAAGTATTATCGTTCATTGCCAACCTTCGTTTGATTATTCTATTCAGTAACCTTCCCTAGGTTGCAACATAGATAAAAAAAATACTAACGCATTGAGATAAAACAAAACAGACTGTGTGTGACTAATTTGATATACACTTTGATATATCTTATATGGGTCATGTAGAGCGAGGAATGGCACCAATGGCAGACTCGATCTTTGAGAAGTATCGGCAACTTTCAATAGTTTTGATGGAATATTTATTGTTATAGATATATAGTGCGCATTTCATTAAAAACATCTCTTGTTGAATTATATCATATGATGAATACCAGGTGGTGTTATTGTTATTATTATTATTTTAATATTACACACTTTCGCATGCGTGTAATTCCGTTGGGGAATGTAAGAACTTTAATAAGAATTTTTTTCTTCCAGTGTGTACCTCGAAAAATTCTATACACATGGCAACTAGTCAACAAATTCATGACATTATATATGATTTTCTTCATATATTTTCTTCAGTTTACCTGATCGTCCATCTTTAGGAGGAGAAGATGGAATTATCAAACTAGGAAGACGCTCGTAAATGATCTATAGCTACGAACTGAATAGAAAAAAAAATGCTGCTCCCATTCCAAAAGAAATTTTAGATGCTGAGCGATAAAATACGAACTTATTCCAATGTAAATAAACGAGAAAAGGCAGCAATATGGATTGGCTAACGCCCGCGCATTCAAACTTGTATTTATAGATTGATATCAGTAATGATAAAAGAAATGCACGCATGCGTATTCAGCGTTTCGTGATGTCAGATTCACACGCATGCGTAGGCACTGGCACAATCACGAAATGTTGAACGCACATGCTATCAACAGGCGAAATGGATTTACCTATTGGAGAAGAGTGGAATATAATAGATAACTGAACATGAAAAAGACTGCCTTTTGGAGAATAGATAGATAGATAGATAGATAGATAGATAGATACGAAAAGACTGAGATAGATTCAAATAAATAATAAACAAATTGTGATAGATAAATAGATATACAAATTTAGATAGATAGATAGATAGATAGATAATAAACAAATTAAGATAATAAAAAAATTGTGATAGATATATAAACAGATAGATAAACAAATTGAGATAGATTCAAATAGATAATAAACAAATTGTGATAGATAAATAATTAGATAAACAAATTTAGACAGATAGATAATAAGCAAATTAAGATAGATTTAGATAGATAATAAACAAATTGTGATAGATATATAAACAGGTAGATAAACAAATAGAGATCGATAGATAGATAGATAGATAGATAGATAGATAGATAGATAGATAGATAAACAAAACAAACAGAATGAGATATAGACTGATTACTGGTGGCTCTGTAATAGTGTGTTAAAATGAGAAAATCTTCTACGCTTCCCCTCTTCTTTCAATTTGTTGTGCTACCATCTGAAAAATCATAATGTTTTGATCATAAATTCTCTTTAAATTGTATTCTTGAATCATCCGGAGGACCTTTCCTTGCCTTTACACTTAGAACTTAGTCTCTATTGAGTGATATGCATATAACTCCGTTCAGATTTTCTGCTATTATCTCACAAAGCACGTGGATCTGATGGTGTCCCTAGAATAGTCCTTAAGAAGTGTGCTCGAGTACTGGCTCCTGTTCTCCTTAAACTCTACAATAAATACCTTGCTGCTTCATGCTTCCCTGCATATTGGAAATCCTCTTCTGTAGTTCCGGAGTTCAGAACTCAGGTGAATCCTTCGATTCTTCTATCAGCCTATTAGCTTTCTAATTAGTTTTGGCAACGTAGTTGAGACTCTAATTAACTATGAATTGGTCAAGCACCTCATATCACAGGGTCTTCTTTCAGATAAGCAATATTGCTTTTGCATCGCTGGTGTGATAACGATTATTGCTGAAATAGTCTATCAAGCTTTGCATAAAAACGGTGAAGCCCAGATTGTTGCTTTGGATATCTCGAAGGCATTCGACAGGCTGTGGCGTACTGGTCTTCTTCACAAGGTGAAAGATTATGGTATTTCTGAACAAAGTTTTGAACTGATTCAATCTTTCTATCACATTGATATATGAACGTTATCTTGAATGGCCAATTGAATGATCTTTTGGGATAAATGCAGGTGTTCCCCAGGGCTCTATCCTTGAACCTACGTTATTAGAAAATTCTCATAAATGGACTTCCTGATGTCATCAATTCTCAACTCGGTATCCATGCTGATGCCACAACTATTTCCTCCTATCTTACTAGGAAAATCTGCTTGTTGAACTTGAAATAAAAATGCAGAAAGGCATAAACCTGATTCGACAACTACGCAATATCATTTGATTACGCCCGACGCAAAGATATACTAAAACTGATATTAAAAAATGATTTATTTGAGAAAGATATTAGAATAATTTGAAATATTTAACAGAGAACTAAACGCCTGTACAAGGATGTATAATCAACTAGCAGTATAACCCGTCTTCGACCGGGTCTTTTAATTACTGGGAAATTTTGCCGTTCAGTTGAAGCAGTTTAAGTTTAAAGTCATCCCGCCAGAAAATCGATATTACTAACAATATTTGGGTGCAACTGAGGCACATCCCTAAATGTGGGAGGGTTAACAATTTAAATGGTAGTGGCCCTGAAAGGGGCCGTTTTTGCATTCTCAATCTTGCAAGGAATGAACCTTTTGCATAGACCGTCATAATAATAATACGATAATTTTTATTTATAATATATATATTTTTTATATTTCTAATAATCTTTTGCGTTAGATTTCAACGCTTTAAATTGATTGTACGCTGTTTTTTACAGATTAAATATTTTTTAAGTTTTTTACTGTTGTGGATTCCGGTATGAAATCCGATATCAATGAATAACAAACACCAGGAATGGATAAGGAAAATAAATGTATTAAAGTAATAATACAAACTGGTAGGTAATACGGGTTAGTAGATCCAGGAATGTGGCTTAGTAGCAATAATATATATACAGTCTTGGTATTGAAGTTACTGAGTCTATGTGCTCGCTAACTGTGACTCTTGTGCTACCCTCCTCTATTAAAGACTATCCGGGTATTCACTTGTAGTAGTATATGTATACCTCGGGTGAGTCCATTTGTGTAAAAAGGGGAGACCCCTCAATACCCCCCTCCTTATATCCCTTTTGGGGGGAGTTAATATATTTTCCTTTCTCTTATGGTCGACAAGTAGAGGCACTGTAAATGTTCTCTTCCTGCTAGTCCTTCCAATTTCTGTGTCTTCTTGTGGTATTTGAATCTCAAAACTTCAAAGATCACCTCCATCGACTCGTCATTTTCTGCGGGTGACGAGCTTGGCTCTTCAACCCGTCTTTTTTGTATTTGGTCAGTATGTTTTCTGTGGGTAAATTTTTCGCCTTTTGTGTACATCACGTTTCCTAGTCTGTTAATTATTGTATTTGGTTCCTCATAAGCCATATTGTTACTGGAATAGACCCATTCTTCTTTGAATGATCTCTTGAGTACTGTAGGTGTATACCGGTTTTTATTTTTTTTCCTTCGTCATCTGAATAAATTCATCCTTTTTCGCTTCTTTTCTTATCACTCGCAAGGTCACAAGTAGTTCCTTTACGGCCTTGTATAACTCTTTACTTGTTTTCATCTGTGGTAGCCAATGGCGCGTTTCGCTTCTTTTTACATACTGGTTGGACATTTTCTTTCAATTCAATTCTAGCTGCACCCTTACAAAACGAGCTGATAGGTGAATCCCATACGTCGAACTTTTTCATCTAGTCTGTACCCACTAGATTTTCTGTATCTTTCATTACGTATATCTTGAGGTTTTTTTTGTTTTCCCGTGAAATTTAACATTTACGATTATTTCTCCTTCGAATTTTATACGCTTTCCTGTCACCGACTTAGCATTTTTTTGTGTATGTAACATGGTTGGTCTGTTAAGCTTTTTCCATGTCTGTAGGTTAATTACCGTTAGATCGGAACACGAGTCTCGTTGCAATTGTATCTTTTTATTTAAGATTTCAAGTTCCACATATTTCCTTATGTTGGTATTGTCTTCGTCATGCATCCTAGTAGCTCTTATCCCACTAGTAGCTTTTCTGTTCCTATATTGGGATGCCTCGTGCCCCATTTTTCCACACACAAGACAGTTTTTATATTTAAAACGGCAATCCTTATTCCAGTGTAGTCCTCCACATCGATAACATGCAGATGGGGGGGGGCTTATATTTGCTTCGATTTTCGTCTTAATTTACCCTATATGTTGTACTTATTCCCTTATTATAGAATTTATTTTTCTTTCCGCGGAGGTTGAAGAACGTAAACTTTTGTTTAACTTACGTATATGTGATACTCCTGACTCCTCAATGTTCTTCGAGTCTTTCTTTATACTCAGGCATTTTTGGCAATCTTCTGATAGTTGTTGTATTGTTAGTTCATTTTGTAGTTTTGAAAGCATTCGTTTGCGTATTTCACTATCTTTTGCTGAAATTAACCCTTGAACGAAGATGAGACACTTGAAATTGTCCTGTGTTAATTCTGCCAACTTGAAGTCGTCGCAATGTTTATTCACGATTGCAGCAAACGTGGAATAGTCCTCATTTTCGCCCTTTACCAGGTTATGACATTTCCACCTCTTGTGAAAGAGTGACGTTTTTGGACTGAACAGCTCTGTAAAACATGTAACTGCTTCGTCAAACGTTAATTCGCTCGTCTTTTTTGGCAAAATGTAATCCACAAATTTTGCGTATTCCTCAGTTCCTAATTTTCTGAGCAACAGACGTAGCTTCTTCGCTTCTGTCCAGTTTTGACAATTGATGTTAAAGATGTCTTCGTGGCGTCTAAAATAATACCCAAAATTTTTATCCTCTTCTAGAGAGTATTTGAAAGTTTCTATCGTATTCCACACTGCGTCTTGGGAAAAAGTCGCCTCTTTTTCGATATTTTGTTGTTTGTTACCCGCTACCTTTAATATTAGTTCCTGCGTTTGTAGTAATTGTTTTTGCCATTTTTCTTCCATTCTTTCCTGGAGTTGTAATTGCTGTTCGTTTTGGTATTTTACAAGTTCTACTAAGATATTTTTTAAAATCCTCCATGATAAAAGTCTTTCGAAAAACTCGTTTTTTCGTATTTTAGTCGTCGTAAATCTTTTGTCGCCAAGTTGTTGTGGACACTGGCAAAAAACTGGCAAAGGAGACTTTTTTTCTGTGTGAGTTCGAATGACTCGTTGCCAATTTGTTGTGGACAACGAGGGAGAATTTTGTTTTTCCTTCCCGTGTGAATACGGATTCCTTGTTGTCAATTTGTTGAGGACAACGAGGGAGAATTTTGTTTCGATTTCCTTCCCGTGTGAGTTCGAATTCCTCGTCGCCAATTTGTTGTCGACGAGGAGGAATTTTTCTTTTTTCTTTCTTTCCCGTGTGAGTTCGAAATAGTCGTCGCCAATTTGTTGTGAATTCTGGGATGAAATCCGATATCAATGAATAATAAACGCCAGGAATGGATAAGGAAAATAAATGTATTAACGTAATAATACAAACTAGTAATACGGGTTAGTAGATCCAGGAATGCGGGTTAGTAGCAATAATATATATAAGTCTTGGTATTGAAGTATCGCGGATGACTCCTTACTGAGTCTACGTACTCGCTAACTGTGACACTTGTGCTACCCTCTTCTATTGAAGACAATATTTAGGCTCGGCCCAAAAATGCTCGTAGAACCAGTATAAAAGGGATCGGGTTAGTCAACCTCCCCGAACGTGACTCTGCCCTTCGGCTGAGCCTCGTCTGGGTTCCTCTCTGCTCAGAGGCAGAGAGTTCGACCGTCTGTCCGAGAAGGCGTCGCCGTTTCCCCTATTACAGACAGTATTTACTGTCCCCACCACGAGGGATAGATGTGGCACAAGGCCGTGTTTAAAGTCGGGTATTCCCGAGCCCGTAGTTTCGGCAAAAAAATGCCCGTAGATCCCGTATAAACGGGTTCGGTTTGGTCAAACTCCCCGAACGAGGCTCTCCCCTTCGGCGGAGCCTCGTCCGCGTTCTTCTCTGCTCAGAGGCAGAGAGTTCGACCGTCTAATCGAAAAGACGTCGCGGTCTCCTCGATTACAGACTATCCGGGTATCCACTGGTAGTATTATATGTATACCTCCGGTGAGTCTATTTATGTAAAAAGGGGAGACCCCTCAATATTTAATGATTTTTTTAAAAAAATTGCCTTTGATTTTTGCGCAAAGTATAAAAAACAGTTTTTTTCGATTTTTCACCTTCAAGGTTGTAATTTTTTTCAGACAATTTGGACCCAATACCGGCGCAGAAGAATTATCTACCAAAAAAAACCAATAATCATCGAAATCGGATAAAAACATCCGAGTACATACATACACACATACATACACACATACATACACACATATTTTGAGAATTATAGATATATATTAAGTATGTACACAAAAATGAAAGGTGCATCGTCTCGTCAGCTTTATTTAAACTTCACAGCAGGTTGGTCGTAAGAGGACTAGGTCTCCTGCCAGCCATTATTAATGGAAGATACAATTCTAATATCAAGACGCTGCATTTTAACAGCTTCAGAAAGAGAACAAAAAGAATATTAAACAATGTAGGAACAGCCTAATAAAGTAGCTACGGACTGGAAACGTCAAAATTAAACAATTTCAAATGTATTTCCGGGAAGTCTTATAACAGTAGCAGCATGGCCCGGCGTTGCCCGCGCTTGATTAAAAAATCGTACGACTCATACAGCAATCGCTATCACTTGACTTAAAATATTTTTGCCCTTTCTTGCCTTTAAAGGAGTGCCTTTCGCCGTGCTGATGTTGCTACATGCCTTACTTCTTGCCTATCTCACACTGCTCTATACTAAACATTAAATCTGTTACAAAAAAAGAACTAAACAAAATGAACACAAAACGATCAGCTTTAAAAAAGGACTCGAAACTGGAAAAACCGAATGAAAAAAAGAATGTTAACAACAAATACTTTTTCACACTCAACCCAGTTCTGCGGAATCAGAATCAACGTTGAGTTTAAGCAAGCGAATGAGCCACTTGGAGTAAAGTGCCATGCAGATTTAAATTTTTCCCACTTGTGACGAATGCAGCTATCGATTTTTTTGCATGCTAGCATGCTAGTTAGCATTCGTGTCAGTCAGCTGTTGGTCTCACGCTGGCCAATAAAAATCTTCATGCCCATTCGTGGCAGCCAGCTATAGGCTCTCACTCTCGCCAGTAGAAAATGGCCGCAAACTACATAAAAACTGCCGTAGAAGCATGAAAAAATCGATTATTTCCACTATCGATGGGAGTTGGGAAATGCAACGTCGGTCTTGTCCTTCCGCTAACTTGGAGCATGTGCATGTAAATTTTGGTGCAAATCCATCGAAAATTGCGGCCGTGCATTCGTCACACACACACACACGCACGCACGCACGCACGCACGCGCACACACACACACACACACACATCCTGCCTTTTATAGATAGAGATGCAGTATGTGTCACGGTAATAAGATGTCACATTCGAATGCAAAAGATGTCTTCATAAAGCTGAACAATGTATTAAAAAACAGAAGAATGTTGTCAGTAACAAAGATAAGAGTACTAGACTATTATGTAATAGCACGTATCCTATACGATAGGTTAGACAGGTTTGATAAGGAGAAAATGGCAGCTGATCTAAAAACTCGCCTTCAATCTGTTATTACCTCGTGCAAAAAAAATATCCTGTTACGTCTAACATCTCCAAAACGGAATCGGTTTCTCTTAATTGTCTGTGAGAGCGTTTTCTTGTTTTCTGTCAGCATGACTGTTGCTAGCATCCAACAGAATGCGTCATTGCACCAACTGCGTCTAACGTTTTTCCACTGGAACGATTACATAAAATCATTTGTTAAGTCTGCAGATAGATTTAAAAGTTAATTCACTGTGTCGTGCTAGACATTGTTTCTCACTAGAATCTATCTTACATATTTATAGGTCTACCATTTGTACGTGCATTGAATATTGCTGCCGCATCTGGCTTGCTATGTATACAGAGCTGAAAAAAACATGACGTATTTACAATGTCATCGTTTTAATCTGGAGGATTGGCGTCAGTCGCTTTCCCTCCGCCTTGACGTAAATTCACTTTGCATTTTCTATAAGTATTCCCATGGCAATTGTTCTGATGACCTTTCCGATTTGCTACAACGACTACACTAATTTAAATGCAGTACTAGATTGGCAGCTAGGTCTCATGATTTTACAGTTGAAATTACCAGATCTCACCGTAAATTTTATGATAGTAGTTTCTTCTCTCGCACTTATTGCTTGTGGAACACTCTTCTGTCTTCTTGCTTTACTGATAGTGAAAATCTTCAAAAATTTAAATACAGCCTCAATGGACATTTCCTGTCTCACTGAACCCTGTTCTTTTTATTGACTTCTGCTTTTATCACGGATTCTTTCACTCCAGTAAATACTTAGTTGTCGTATTACTTGAGGTGACATTTTGAAAATACGGAAAACTACATCACAGATGAAGAAAGGACTTAAAGCCTCAAAGATTTGGTTCTACAGAAATATACTGTCAGTACCATAAGCAATTCTTGAAAGCAACAAGAAAGTTGTAACGAAAATAGTAACGCTTAGGTTAAGAAAAATATTGTTAAAAAATGTTGGCATGAATAATGAGGAAAGAAGCTTGGAGAATTTGACACTTACAGGACATATTGAAGGTTAGAGAGAGCGAGGAACATTAAGTAATATACATGTTAGGCTTGTAAATGGATAGCGGAACATGATGTAATAGAGATAGTTGAATGCGAATCATGTAACAAACTTCACAAGATTTGGCGCTTGAACCTTCCATCCTTCTTAAGAGTCCAAACCTTTCGAACATTGACTTAACCAGTCCTACTGTATAGATCAGAAATTTTGACATTATCCATTCGTCATGAAAAACAACTGGATGGAACATATACAAATCTATTTAGAAATATCCAGACCATTAGTTGAAGATCCCATGCAACGCTTAACACAATTTACGGATTATACTGAGACCAACCTCTCTTAAGCTCAAGCAAAAAAAGATTACAGTTTTCTGGCCACTGCCACCGAGCGGACAGGGAAATCGTCTCATCCTTACTCCTATGGCATCCTTTTGGAAGAAGTGTCTTCTTACGAAAATTGACTTACCCAAACACCATAGCTGGAGAGACATGGTTGGTCATTGGGGATCTGCGCACAGCTTACGGGACCGAACAGCGTTTGAAAGGGATTGTCAATAGAGTTCTGAACAACTATAGGGCGGTTTAAGGATGATGATGGTGACGAATAGAGTTAGTTAGTGGACAAACAATGCTCAGAGTTGCGTAGGAGAGGAAGATGAGGAGAGCCGACATCCTCAAAAGATTTGCTATATAGAAGAAGTATAATTTTATCAGAAATGTCCTGTAAAATCGAATGCCTACACTACAGTGAATGGCCTCCAAAACTTTTATTTTCATTAAAGTTAATCATTAAGAACTTTTTCAAACATACACTTGCGTTAGGGATATTGTTGAACCGGACATTTTCTATTAGACACATGTAAAGAAAACGAGCGGAACCCTTGAGGCGCAGGAAAACATCATTCCTTAGGTTCGAAGACAACAATACAATCCGAAATATGAGAATAGATGATTCTAACATCGAAGCAGAACGCAGAGGGTGGGCAATCAATGGCCAACAATGAAATAGCAATATCTCTACAGGAACAGACATGATAAATCACCTTTGTGTATAATTTCTGAGGAAACCCTTCAAGACGTGTGGTACCGGGAAGAAAGAGACGATGAAGTTGTAAGAATGGAAGTCTCCCGGATCTATTTTCCTGAGTTTTGAAGGTAGAAGTGTGACCTGGGGCGGAGGAAGGAGCCGTTTGAATGTGAATAAATTGTGAAATTCAGAATTTTAGCTAATGGTCGGACAGATCTGTGTATTCAAAAATATGTAGATACTTACGATATACTTGTTCAGTAACATGAAATTCTGCTTACCAAAAATGAAATTTAATCAGAATGGCTTGCAAACTTTAACGCCTCCAAAAGAAAAACTGTTTTCATTTAATCACCATAGAAAACATTTTCCACCTGCCATTAGTATGACTAATGCTAACGTCCAGGAGAGCAACTCTTTACGCGTACCTAGGCTTGCAGCTATGTGTGTAAATCTTACCATAGTGAACGGCGTTCTCACGTATGATTTAAACAATTTCAAGTCTCTCAAAGTGACTTTATATAAACCGTACACCTTTCATAGATATTTTGGTAGTTACTAATAATGATGATTTTATTACTTCAATATATATATATATATTTAAAACACTAGTAGTATTTATATGACGTCAACTTGAGTGACTTGAAATTGGTTACATCAAACGTGAGAATACCGGAATTAAAAAAAAACATTTGCGTAAATAGACTCAGAACAGTCCTTGAAAACGAATGTAGTATATTTAGAAAATACTTGAGAAGAAAATAATATACAATAACAATAAATATGTACTTTTGTAAATTTACCGATAACACAATACACATAATTTGGAAATTTGAAAAATTAAATTTTAAAAAATAATTAATATCAATAGATATTATTTAACCAAACATGTTTGAGAGAATACATCTTATATATATATATATATATATATATATATATATATATATATATATATATATATATATATATATATATATATATATATATATATATATGAGATAACGATATATATTTTTATATATAATGAACAATATTGGTGGGGGGAGTATGACAAAGTGAAAAAAGTTTACTAGTGACGAGTTTCGTCCTTCAGGACTTCGTTGAACTAAATTTCTTATGTTGGTACAACACATCCGAACGAACAAAGGGTGTTGGGGACTTAAATTTTATTTTTTAGGATTTTTCGTTCATCACCTGTAAAAATTGTCATAAAAATAAATAGGAGAACCCTCAAGGATCTAAATAAAAGTTTATCTGAACACAAAAGGGATATTTTACAAAACAATACGCCAAATGCTTTGGTTGCCCACCGTAACGAAACTGACCACAATATTGATACAAAAAATGCTACTCTGGTCAAAGGAGGAAACAATTCCCTACGACGTGAATGTCTAGAGATTACATTGATCGCAAGTTCATTCAAATTTACGGCCTGGCTCTCACATTTCACTATTTCTGGTAGATCTACTATTATGACAGTGTGGGATACCTACTAACAAAAGTGATGGAAAGAAAAAGAAAACATTCTAAATGTCGTACTAACATAACAAATTTAATCGGATGATGCCCTGAAGAACGAAACGCGTCACAAGTAAAACATTTCCATTTTGTCATACAATATGCGGGGTGCGATCGATAAATTGTTTAAATCTATCTATCTATCTATCTATCTATCTATCTATCTATCTATCTATCTATCTATCTATCTATCACAGTTAGTTCAGATATATCTATCTCAGTCTGTTCAGATCTATCTATCTATCTATCTCAGTCTGTTCAGATATATCTATCTCAGTCTGTTCAGATCTATCTATCTATCTATCTATCTATCTATCTATCTATCTATCTATATATATATATATATATATATATATATATATATATATATACAGATAACAAAAAACAAAATAAAAAACAGTAAACTCACATATTCGGATTTTGCTTTGTCTTTTCCACATTTTCATCATACCGTCGGATCTACTTCCACATATTTGCTTACATATATATATACATATATACATATATATATATATATATATATACATTCAACCACACACACACACACTATGCGATGGATAAATTGTCGTCCAAATTACGCAAAAATGAAAATAGTACTGTCATCTCATTTTATATTATAGTTATATTTACCAACACTACCTAAAAATATCTTGAAATACTAAAGAGTAAATCTATTCAATAAAATCACGATTCGCTTCAAGCACATCCTCAAGACGACTTTCTAATCTCCTGTATCTCTTCTGGACGGTCTCCTTGTTTAAGTTGGTGAAATCTGTCATGATTCCTGCCTTGAGTTAATCTCTGGAGATTTATTGATCTCTCTCTCTCTCAACTGCACTCCACGCATAGTAATCAAGGGGGTTGTAGCCTGCGGAGTTAGCTGACCAGATCGATGTGGTCTCAGAAATTGTCTGATAGCCATGAGTGGCTTCTTTTAAATGTGTGACATGGTACAGAGTCCTGTTGCTGGACATAGAGTTTCCCAGCAGTCATCCTCTTGACGCAGGTTGTATTTCAAATTATTCTTCTCCTCAAGGCACTTGGTATATATACAGGGTGAACCAAAACTAAGTGGAAAGTAAATGAAAACATTTTCTTTTTAGATTGCATACTAATACAATTAAACATTGATAAACATTTATTATATATGCAGTTAATTTTCTCTGTTCAAACTGTTTTGGGTCGACCAGTATTGAGGGCATTAAGAATTGAACCAGTGACATCAAAATTCTCACGAATGCGGTAAATGGTTTGTCGCTTTGGGGTTTGAGGACCAAATGATTTAACCGATTTTGTTCTAATGGTTCCAGCATTTTGAGACTTCCAATAATCTTTTAAAAGCCATTTTCTTGAATCAGTATTTAAATTATTTACCATTATGGGTTCTCTGAACTACCTGAAAAGAAAAAAGCACCATAGTTCTAATATAACCCTAACACAACATATATATATATATATATATATATATATATATATATATATATATATATATATATATAAGTGAACATAGAAGTCAACAGTCAGTTTCATGCTAGATGCAATCGTCAGGCCACGAGTGTTGTTATTTTTCACGGCTATTTATATATACGGGTCAGTGGTGCATTGTGGGTAGTCTATTTTAGCGGTTATTTTACCGGAAGTCGTCTATTTGTTTATTTATTTAGGTTAAATTATTTTGCTTTATCAATCCAAATAAATACATGAAGTCATGAACAAATTAAAAACTGTTCCCGCCCAAATAATAGTTAGAACAAACGACAACAATCACACCCCAAATTGAATAAATAGCTTTAATTATATTCACGTACCAAAACAAAACTATCAAATAAGCGATATAAACAAATTTTTACTACGTTAATAAAAAAAAAACACCGAAAAAAAAATAAAAACAAAAAAATAAAAACAAAAAAATAAAAAATGAAAATAAATAAAAACAAGCAAAATAAATATAGCATACCTTAAAACTCTCTCTCTCTCTCTCTCACTCTCTCTCTGTATATACACATATATATATATATATATATATATATATATATATGTGTGTGTGTGTGTGTGTGTGTGTGTGTGTGTGTGTGTGTGTGTGTGTGTGGATTAATGTGATCAATACAAGGGACAGAGCGTATGTAAAGACTAAAAATTGACATTGAATTCAACACCCAGAGGCGACAGTCTGTTTCATGCTAAACGCCATCATCAGGCCCTTGTTGTGTTTCTGTTCGACTATTTATATATTTATATTTTACAGGTCATTGATGCATTGTGGGTAGTCCATTGTATGGCATTGTGGCTAATCTATTGTATTATTCTAACTGTTGTTTCGATGGATGGTTGTTTCAAATTATTCTGGGGTCTGTTGAGTGGGAATAATTGTGGATTCGAATGCCGCTTTTTCAGCTATTTATTTTTTTTATTTATTATTTTATTGTTGGTTGTTGTTACTACGTTTTCTTGCGTTTATCTGTGCGTTCGTGGTTTGTTCATTTTTTTTGTTTTATTTACTGAGATTATTTATTTTTTTGTTTGGATTAATTTATAGCCGTGTGGGTGGAGAAGTAATGGATCGATCGCTTCTCCACCCACCCGGCTATTAGCTGAATAGCAGGATAGATTTAGTTTTATAGCTTTGGTAGGAAACCCGTCTACTGCAAAAAGAAACGGCAACATACTACTGGAAAATCTTCTGCCTATGAATCGAAAGAGACATGATCACCGAAGCGTGTATCATGTATGGCACTTGACTGACTGACTTTACGAGTTTATCCACGCAACTATATTCATTTCAGTCGAGCTTAAAGGGTTCAAAACCCTGCACAAGATTTGAGAACAATGCATTTTTACTTCTCAATGAGTACAATCTCTATACAATTCATCCGTGCATTGAATACTGTTGCCATATCTGGTCTGGTGCTCCTGCTATTCATCTTGAGGTTCTTGACAAAATCCAAAGAAGGATCTGCAATATAATCGACCCTGACCTGGCATCTCGATTTCAGTCACTTTCTCACCGACGTGATGTTGCTTCTATCCGTCTTTTCTACAAATATGGGTACTGTTCTGGCGAGCTTTTTACCCCTGGTGCCCCGACTACGTGAATTTAAGCGTTCTCCTAGATTGGCATATAAGTCTAACCCTTTTACTGTTGAAATAATTAAATGTAACCGCCACTTCTATTCCAACAGTTTCTTTTCTCGCACTTCTCGGCAGTGGAACTCCCTTCCGTTTACATACTTCCCTGAAAACTACAATCTTCTAAAATCTAAACGCAACGTCAATCGACTACTTCTTGAATCCCGTTCATTTGCTGTCCTTTCCTCAATCACCCGAAACCCAGTCTTTCCTCTCGCTTTCACTCTCTGTATTCCCCTTATGTACTAGTGGCCTTTTCGCCTTGCTCGGCGTAAAATGATTAAAAACAAATAAAATAATATCTCACCGAATGCCACGTGATTCTGGAGCGAATTGATCGTGTTTTTAACACTAAAAGCATTGATTGAGCTTAAAATGGAAGCATTTAGAATAGTTTAACCTTCAGAAATTGTTTAGATATTTTTAATATTTCTGGAGTCGGCGCAGTGGCCCTCCAGAAATAAAGGTTTTAATCGTCTATTTGTGATTCTATAATTTTCTTCGCCTTCTGGCGAATTTCACATAAATATTTAGCTCTTAAAACGATAAGAAACATAATCAATAACATTATATGTTATTATTTTATTTCTGCCGTGTTGTTTTGGTGTTTGTGGAGAATGAATGACAAGAAAAAGTCGTCCTGTCAAGGGGTAAGGCTAAGTGAACTGAACTCGTTCATTTTTGCAACAGGCACAACATATTCTCATTCTGTACTGAGGCCCTTTTAAAACATTAACCGTCAAGCCATTCAGTATCAACGGCAATACTATATCCAAGGCTAATGGCGAATTAATTCCGTTAAATATATTTCCTTTTCGGACCTTACACATGTACGTCAGTGTGTCTTTCAATTTATTTAATTTAATTTAATTTTTTTGATTTTTAATATTAATTTTAAAAACATAGTTTTTAAAATTCAATCTGTAGATATTTGACAATGCTATTTTTTATTATTTTATATAAATTATTTATTTTACATAAATTATTTATCTTACGTAAATATTTAACAATTCTATTTTTTATACTTTTCGTATATTTTATTAATTTGTAAATTTTTAATTATTTTTTAATTTTTAAATTTTTAATTTTTCCTTAAATTTTAAATTAATTTTTCATTTTTTAATTTTTCATTAATTTTTAAAATTAATTTATAATTAATTTTGAAATTTTCAATTTAATTTAATTTATTTTTAATTTTAATTACCTATCTTTAAACTTCTTTAAAACCTTAGTGTTTTCCTTAATGTAATTCCTTGACAGAAATGAAACTGAAATCGAATTGAGTCCCCCATATTTTGGGGCCTTGAGCCACACGAAGCTAATTTTATTTAATGCTGTGGTATCCTTTCTCTAAAGAGTCTATATTGGACTCTTCTGCCTGCTATAAGATTAGTAGGAGAGAAGGCCTTGGGGGAACAGTCGAATAGATTGAACGCTGGGTCAACCGACACACTAGTCGTGTAATACTCTTCTGTTGTGCTTACTGTTTAATATATGATATATCTGTAACACTTGTTTTGTTATTTTTAAAACCATTTACTTGGTCACAACAGTTAATGAGGACAGAAATCTCAAAAAATATTCCCCTGTATCCTTACCCCAATGGATAATTTCAATTCTTCATTAATTTTCAATTCCACTTCTAAGGTTTTCACAAAAGGTAACCAGTACTCTAATTACTCTGGGCACTTCGCTAACCTTTGTCTATCGTACCTTTTAATAATATTTTATTTTGACACCAACCTTCCAAAAGAATCTTTAAAAAATGTTTTGTTTTATTTTTGCTCGTAATATTCATCCATGTATAGGTCAAGCAGGATAGCAAAGACTTCAAATTTTTATGTTTTTACATTTCCGTGAAAGAATCTAGTTTACGTTTATATCTGTTTATATCGTCAAACCCAAGCTATTTGCACAGTTTCCAGTGGGAAACGCTCCCTACTCACTCTATCATAAGTTATAGCTCCGGCTTCCGGACACAGTGTCTCTCGCTGGGAGGTTTTGAGGAGTATCGAAACACGTCTTTATTGCTGTTGTTCACAAAAATATCAGCAATACATTTTATAAAAGTAAACAAAAAAAATTACCTACAATATATATTTATAGTAAAATTACCAACAATGAATTTTGAAGCAAAATGACCAGCAATTCATTTTATAATCGAATTGAACAACAGCAGAATTTCGAACAATACATTTTATCTGTAGTTGAACGTATACAAGTGTGTTCAAAATATATTTAGTTGAAGCCATAAAATTACGTTAAAAATATTTAGATTTCGCCATTAAATAAACCATAGACATTGACATTCCTATAAACAAAATCAACCAACCATAATCTCCGAAACGCTCTCTCTCTCTCCCCCTCTCTCTCTCTCTCTCTCTCTCTCTCTCTCTCTCTCTCTCACTGTTTTTTCACAGACTACATTTGCTTCTAAATGAGAATGGCTGGTAGCACATTGGCTCTCGAGCCTAATGAGAAGAATCCCTTCTCCTACATACAACCAGATGAAAAATTAGCTACTAGGCAAATATCGAACTGGTGTCAAATGTTTACAACAGTAAATGGGTCTTATTAATACTATACATAGTTTTGCACAAAAAAAATCACTGTAACGGTTTTCTGGTAATAGTACAAATATATATATATATATATATATATATATATATATATATATATATATATATATATATATATATATATATATATATATATATATATACTAGTAAAACACACAGACACACACACAATACACAAGAAGAGAAGAAATAATGAAAAGATATACTGTGGGGGGACAGAAAAAGATGAGAACAAAGACACCCTCGTTCCTTTTCCCTTCTCTGAGCAATTATAATTGTTTTATCACCCCTCAAACAGAGAAACATTTTTCGGCCAGTCTAAGATAGATTCAGAGATATCGCACATGTGCAGATGTTAATTGATATATATATATATATATATATATATATATATATATATATATATATATATATTCCACATATATATATATATATATGCATGTGACTGTGTGTATATTATAAATACCTAGAAAAACACGCACACATATATATACAGACGGAGAAAACCACATATATATATATATATATATATATATATATATATATATATGTGTGTGTGTGTGTATATATATATATATGTGTGTGTGTGTATATATATATATATATATATATATATGTGTGTGTGTGTGTATATATATATATATGTGTGTGTGTGTATATATATATATATATATATATATGTGTGTGTGTGTATATATATATATGTGTGTGTGTGTGTGTGTGTGTATATATATGGGTTAATACGCATCGAAACACGACTTTATTTGTGTATTGATTCTGACATGTTTTTCGATGTAATATCCTAAAATAAAGAATATTTCTCTACTTTGTTTTTAGCCCTCTTTTAAATTACGAGAGTTGGAATTGTTCTTTATTCGCTCTCATCTTACCTTGATATATATATATATATATATATATATATATATATATATATATATATATATATATTTCTGATAAGTATATATATATATAAATGTATATATATATATATATATATATGTATATATATACGCTTATATATATAAACATATATATTGCCATATATATATGTATATATATATATACGTCATATACGCTTATATTTATAAGCATATATATTACCATATATATATGCATGTTATATACGTTTTACATATACTTTTTTTATATGATTCATAAACATATATGCGTGTATGTCTGTTTCCATATTAAAATATATATGTGTGTGTGTGTCTGTGTGCGTCTGTGTGTTTCTATGAGTCTGTGTGTTTGTGTGTATTCGTGCACACGAGGCGGCGCGTTTGTAATTGATATTCGCTAAACCAATTTTAGCGACTTTTGTAGATTTCTGTTGTGCACAATGCCGACGTTAGATCAAAAGACGAGGCTGGCTTCGCCGCTGGCGCATCTAAATGACGGTTTGAATATTTTTGTACGTACCACTCCATTTCATGATTTTCATCTCGGCAATCGTTAGGCAGCCATATTAGTCCCAATGCGCGGGCCCTTGCATACCGGAGTAATGGGATCGCAATGGAACGCTGTCCGGACTAAAGGAAACATGTCCAAAATTTGTTCCATTGCGCAAACCAAAATACGTTTCACGTGCATCCACCGTAGCTTATAAAAACGGTAGAACGAGGTCATTCGGTGAAATGTCTGCTGGTGCGTAATTCTGGAAGTATTTGTTTAATAACTATTCGGAAAAAAAAACTGTGAACAGCCAATGATGTACATCGTCTGAGTCGTTCATAAAAGTTCAGCAGGTGGAATTAGTAAGTACTAAATTCTTCGCATGCCAAGGTATATGGATCAGTTATAATATATCATAGGATATAAGGAAATTGAACTTAAATTAGGCTGTACTAGATGCCGTCTTGCAAGTTACTATAAACCAAAACCTTAATCTAAAACTGAATTCAAGTCCTTCAATAATTACCTCAAGTCCGTCGTTAAGTGAGGCAAAATGTGGCTAGTTAATTTTAACGCCTTCAAACATAAACTTGTGTCCATTAATCATCTGAGAGACCCCTCTTTGACTTCCGGTCACATGGCTGATGATAACTTCCAGGAAAATGAGTCGTTGCGCCTTGTCGGGCAAACCTTCTCAGCTTACATGAAGTGGACAGACTAAATTGAATCCATGGCTAGATCAACTGCTAAGAATGTTGATTCACTGTGTCGTGCGAGACAATTTTTATCTCTGGAATCTATCTTTCATATCTGTAAGCCTACCATTTGTCCAGGCTTAAAATCCTTCTGCTAGATATGCTCGAATACCCCTGCTATGTATCTTGAGCTCCTTGATAAAATCCAAAGATAATCAGCAATATTATTAGCCTTGATCTGGCTTCTCGTTTTCAGTTACTTGCCAACCGTTGTAAGGTTGCCTGTCTGTGCCTTTTCAATAAATATTTTCATTCTAATTTTTCGGATGAGCCCTTCGCTATAGTACATTACACTTTTTGATTTTTAATCGCAGTACTAGACTGGCGTCAAGATCCCGTCAATTTACAGTTGAGCTGGCTAGATGTTGCCGTAACTTCTATGCTAACAGTTTCTTTTCTTGAATTTCTCACTTGTGGAACTCCCGGCTCCATGCTTTTCAGCCAACTTTAATCTGCAAAAATTTAAACGCAATGTCAATCGCTATCTACTCTACTCGTGATTACTTCTTTATCTTCCAGCTCTTTATTAATGTTTTTCTTCCTAAATCTTCCACATTCCAGAATCCTTTGCGTCTTAGTGGCTTTACTGACTTGCATGGGGTGATAACGTTTAAAAAAACATCGAGACGTTCATATGGATGTCATGCATGTCATAAAACTCATTCAAAATATCTAAACAGTTGGCCGTATACAACCGCTTTCTGAAGTCGATGGCAAAAAATGGCTACCAGTCAGTGAAGCTTGTAGGTCTCCGCGTATACTTCTTCGAAGCTCGTGGACTGGCGTTACAGTTTCACAAACAAATAACTGCGCAAAATAAAGGAAACCGAATCACTTGAGGACTTTCAGCAGCAACAATAGCTAAAATGGATATCACATGTAACATGAAGGTAAAATAATAACATAATCAAGACGTTGATATTCCATACTGTCCCAAACGATAGGCAAAAAAAAAAACATTAATAATGGTGGAAAGAGAAATTAATATTAACTATTTTCCTGAAAAATTGTTTTAAGAGAAATATCGTTTTTTTTTTTTTAAATTTCAACTGACGGCAACAGTGATTGCTCGGTCACTGAATGCCGAATGTTTCCTTATAAGGAAACGGCTACCATATTACATTATCAACCGTTATATAAACGAAAACTGTCAATCAAAATTACATACACACACAATTGTCTTCTGTATGTAGTAGAAATCCAGATTTTCTTGTGAGTAGTAGTAATTTTCTTTGTAGTAGGGATTCAAATTTTCTTGAAAATTTGGATTACTACTAAAAAAAAAGACAATGGTTAAACATCGGAAAACATAAAGAAAAAATTAAATCATTTAAATAATATGTGGAAATAACCACTCTTCGCCTGATGAAGGTCGCAACCCGAAACCCGTGTAGCAAAAATAGGGAAAATAAAGTATAATAAATATTTTTTAAAATCCACATTATAACCAAAAACGTTTGCGGCTTTACTCCTTTTTTAAATATACACTTTTCTTTCGCTGGAACAACTATAACCTTTCCCTTATATATATATATATATATATATATATATATATATATATATATATATATATATATATATATATAAATGTAGATCAAATATGTATCCGAATCCGACAGGATGATAAGATAAAGAACAAATAGGAAACGTATATCAAATCTAACATGTTTTACATTTATTAAAGCTTCGTCAGAGATTGAGAAAAAAAAAAGCCAGCAAGAAGACAGAAATTCTTGTATTTTCAATTTTGTTTGGGTCAGTTCTCATTAGTTAGTTACGTATCACATGCATTAACACCGTACATAATTCTATACGTATGTATGTTTGTTAAAATCATTGTATGTGTAACCAGGCATCAGATAGTAATGTTTATTCGGCATTACGTATGTGTATCTATATAGTGGGAGTTCTAATGTCTTCGTCTTTGTTCGGTCAGTCTGACTGCTCTCTTTAAGCATGTATTTTTGTATTAGCTTGTTTAGGCTCTTTAAGAAAGGATTCAAAGATAGGTCATGTTGAGGGATCTCCCCTTTTTACACAAATGGACTCACCCAAGGTATACATATAATACTACCAGTAAATACCCGAATAATAGTAGTCAAGTAGTAGTGGAACGTTGAATCGGTCGAGTAGAATAATGTAGCGTCAAGAGTCACAGTAACGAGCACATAGACTCAGTAAGAAGTCATACAGCGATACGTCGATACCAATGACTAGCTATATATTTGTCTACTAACCCCGAATTCCTGGAACTACTAACCTGTATTACCAGTTTGTATTATTACGTTAATACATTTATTTCCGATATTCATTCTTGGCGTTTGTTATTATTTGCTACCGGATTTTCATCCCGGAATCCACAACAGATCACGATGTAATATAATGTTTTAGGCGTGTGTTTATAGTTGATTATAATGTTATTAATAAGTTTTCAATGTATGTTCTCCTTAAAAAATTATGTTTTTTTTTTTTAATTAGGGTGGCATAAGGGAAATCAAAATTATGTACACCATCGTTCGCTGTAAAACGCAAGAGCTAGATCGTTTGTCTAAAAGCAAGTCTCTCTTATGTTCGTAGAACCGGGCTTTTAGAACACATGATATATATATATATATATATATATATATATATATATATATATATATATATATATATATATATAGGCAAAATACCATTAGAATGCTGAGGGTTGCGGGGAGTGAATGATACGACTTCCGCTAGAAGTAAGAAAAATGACAATAAAGGCACAGATTTTAGGAAGATAGAAAATGGCGATTTATGTTGCATATAATTTTTCTGATGATTATAGGTAACAACTATTCATATTTGAACAATTGATAAAGCAACCCGGATGTTAACAGTTCCCATTTTTTTCTTCGAACTTATACAGAGAAATCACCTGATCAAGTGAAGTCATTGAGAGATAATCAGGCGCCAATCTCGACTAGTTTTCGCCACTGTTTTCCCGCCTGTGTTACAATGAAACAATTCATCCCAGACCCCACCGCAATAAATTCAGACTCACAACCATCTTTAAAATTAACTGTTTCCTTTTCTATGACCAATTATAAGGAAAAGAGACTTTTATCCATTAATATATTGATTGTTTCTCCAGACAATAAACATTAAGTGTTTGTGAAAACAAAAGATTTCCACTCATGTCGCAAAAGCCTTGTCGTTTGTCAACTGCTTCAATTAAATGAACGCATTGTTTATTTATTTGCTAAGTTGGAAAACTTTCTGATGGTTCTTTTACGGGCTCATGTGACAACATTCTTCCTAAAAATATACATAAATTTCCATAGTATTTTTATTTTAAACTCATGGGCCACGCATCCGTAGGATCTGGAGCGGTTTTCTGGAATAATCCGCAAATACTGGGTATAACAGCAAAATTGTCCGGATCGTGTAACAGCATAATTGTCTATCTGTTGTGGAGTTATTTCCACAATAGAAACTGTATTCGGACTAAATGCGTCCTAAATAGGTTAAACGTACAGAAACGTTAGGAAAATTGTAATAAAGTGTTACGCAGAGTAATCGAGTTGTGGTCGCTGAACACTACTCCTTTTTTCTACTACTACTAACTCCTATTTATAATAGGTGGGAGAGTTTATTATCTAGACAAGGTGTCTTTCATTATAACACTATCACACAAAATGTTTAATATCTAAAAAGAAAACACTAAACTAATTGAGTTTCCAGGTTCACGTATAATACATTTAGCCATCTTGACACCATTGTTCGTAATAATCACTGAAAAACCCTTTGATTTATTCACCTAGAAAGAAAACAGATTAAAATCGTTTTGTGTCAGACTCACTGTCTTCCTAAATGTGCAATGTTTAGAGGAAATAGATCATTCAGGACTTCAGTAATGGTACCAACATTCATACTCTGGCTTCCATCTTCAAAGTTCATTCAAGAACCATCAATAATACATTGAATAAGTTTTAAAGAGAGGGAACAGTACAGAATAACACTGGATCAGGAGGTCACAGCACGAAGACGGATCAACATTTCTACTTAAAGCGAAAGAGATCAACTAGAAAAGATCCAACGAAATTCATAAACAGTTTGGCATATGAGAGACGTGTTTCAGTTATGAAAAAAATAAGCAGTGAAAAAAATTGAAAATGAAATCGTACGTGAAACGTGTGAGGCAACTTGTTACTACAGGAGAGAAAGTTAGGTTAGAGAGGGCAAAGATCATCTTGAATAAGTTGAAAAAGGATCATAAAGTAACATATATATATATATATATATATATATATATATATATATATATATATATATGGGGTGGGAACTTTATTTCAATACCTCATGACCTTCCGACCCTTACTTATGATTAATTAATGATGAACATGTCATTTTCGTTTGTGAACCATTTCCTCACGATTCTTCTGTTAAGCTTGAAGAGTAATTATACATTCTTATTACTCAAAGTAGAGCCCAATAGTGTTATAAAACCTAGGAGAATTCCAGTAAGATATCTTTAATCATTTCTAATATATATTTATCCCACCTGAAACCGTATATGCTTTTTTTCTCCCGTGCTCGGTCCTTCTACATTCCGATCATATTTTTTTCCCCTGAGAAGGCTAGATCATTTACATCCACGACATGGCAGGTTTATGGCTACATCGCTTTGAAACACGGAAGTTAAGCAACGAGAGTCTGGTCAGTACCTAGATGGGTAAACACTTGGGAATACCAGGTGCTGTAAGCTTGGAGGTGGAGTAATGGATAATGGCTCGGAATTATTAATCGGAGAGACGGATTCCAATTCCGGTGAGGTTCGTTATATTTACTTACGCGCAAATACACATGGGGAAGGTATCAATCCTCCTCTTCTACCTCCCCATCTATGGGTTAATTAGTAAATCTTGCATCACTCTAATTGCGTACAAAATACCCATACAGGTTGACATGCCACTAAACAAAACACAACCAACCAACCAACCAACGACATGGCAGATCTTCATTTCTGAGTTTACTACAATCGTCTTCTCTACTTTTCACTTCGTCTGGATTTCCAATTTATACAATATCTATTTTTATACGTTTTATGACATCCATTATTATTTTTTTTATCAGTTCACCTCAAACCAGGCGATAATGCCACTAAAATGCAAGATGTCTACTGAGAGTGAAAAAGAATAAGAGGATTTTAGAAGGAATCGGAAATCCAATGCTAAACAGGAAACAAGGAATGAACATCTACTCTTTTTCAAAATACCGAGGAGGAGTGTGAACTGGACGACAGGCGAATCTATCTACTCCCAGGAAGATAAAAATAGTAAATAATATTTCAGAGTTTAGGCGGAGACATCAGAAGTATAGAGTTGATGTAAACTTTAGAAGGAACCGGAAACCGAATCCTAAACAAGTAACAAGACATAAAACTTTACTACTGTTCAAAAGACCAGGGAGGAGTGTGAACCGGACAATAGGCGAAACTATCTACTATTAAACTTTATAATAATAATTGCTTATATTTGATGATTATCTATTTACTCTGACGTCTAGTGCCTTAATTAAAATCATTAGTTCGTTGTATTTGGCAAGAAACCCTGCAGACATTCCAATGTCTACTGGTCTCATGGTCCTCACCAGTGGGGATTCTGCCAGTTTCGTTTGCGTAAAGGTTAAATTTGTACTCAGGATTGAACTACTGACAGTATATCCGGAATGATGATTATGCTCCATCGCTGGAAAGGGGGCTTCTTTGACTGAAGTCAACGAACAGGTTAAAGTGTTCACCGATGAAATCAACAGCTCCGTGTCCCAATCCAAAGCAAGTCGCTAGGACCTCGGCTGAGGGATGGCGTGAACAGGGGGCTCTTCGTTCAGGTGATCTTGTCAAAGGGACGAGACTCATGAATGAATACAACTCTTTCGACCTAGAGATATGGTGGTAAATGTTCAGGTACTCTGACTGGGCAGCGAGCCTACGACCATACCCGGTTATAGAAGGGATGATGACGATGATGATGATGACCGATTTCTGCTATTATTATTATTATTATTATTATTATTATTATTATTTCATAAATTTCCATATCCCCAATATTTGTATGACCGTTGTTTATTGAGATTAAGTGATATGAATTTACATCAATACTATTTACATATCTTCTCCATTTCTTTTATGTTGAGTAGCGATGTCATGTGGATAAGTTCGTTTCTTCCACAGGATTGCAAGTCTTCTGGCATTTTGGCAAGGGTTATCGGAACCAAGGCTGTGGAGTTGGAGACGGATTTGTGGAGTCGGAGTCGAAGCCGGAAGCAATTTAGGAGTCATTGGAGTCGGAGTCGGTAAAAAAAAGTTGAATTTACACTTCATGTAAAATGTCTTACATCATTGAATTTTTATTTTTATTATTTCTTCTACTGTTTATTTACTATATCATTTAAAGAAATTCATATCAACTTCTTTTTTTAAAGTTATTTTATTTTTTGTAGTTATTTTGTATTTGCAAAATTATATATGTAAAAAAAATCTTAAATTATAGAATATTTATTTTTGTTGTTTTTTAATCTTGCAAGAGAGTATATTTCAACTTCTGTTATAAATTAATTTTACTTTTTGTTCTGTTTTTATTTCTTATGTGCAAAGATACAAATATATATATATATATATATATATATATATATATATATATATATATATATTGTCATCCACAGACAGACTGTTTTGCTGTATCACAGCTCATCAGTGTGACTAGACGTCCAGTTGCCTCTGGCTAGAATCGAAAACCGTCTGAATTCGCGTCAGCCGGAAATTTTACCCTGAAGCCGTTGGCGCACGGCAGAGAAGAAGGTGAATTTAAGAGTATTTATTTTTAGATAAACACACAGTGACTGAGAGAACACGATTCGATTTACCGCATGGTCTTGCGTTATTAGCCGTAACAGTCACTGTTTACAAACCCACACATCCTCCCCAGAGAGCTCAACCGAAATAAATTTTTCAGGAGCATATATATATATATATATATATATATATATATATGTAAAGAGTTTTATATTATAGCATTTTTTACTTTTATTGTTTTTTTCTTCTATATGCTTTCAAAGATTTTGACTCAAATTATGTTAGAAACCATTGAAGATTGAATAGGTATGATATAAAAGCCACAATATCTTTATTTTTGTTATAAACCAGTTATAATGATATAGGTCTACTCAAGTTACGAGCATGTGCATAGACTTTATGAGATTTGTAGGCCATAATCACTTAATTTACATAAAGAGGAGTCGGAGTCGGAGGTGCAAAAGATAGAGGAGTCGAAGGTTTTGTGTTCCGACTGCACAGCCCTGATCGGAACTATTCCAAGTTGCTTAAAAACGATGGAAACTACTGTTTCTTTTATGTTACTTACTTATTTCAGTCCTTGGTAAACTATTTATATTAGTCCAGCTTAAAATTTTCCTTCTTTTTTTTGTCGACTGGAAGCGATACAGAAGAGGAAGAAAATAGAAAATAATAGATAATTATCAAAGAAAATTAAAAAGAAAATATATATTTAATGCTTCTGAGAAATCAATATTTCTGGGAAAATAGAAACCAAGATAATGAAGCCACACTGTACAGCCTATGTGTTTTGAAATGACTTGAAAAGTGAAAAATCACGATATCATCATACAGTCGACACTAAAACAGAAGAAATGCTCTGGTTAAAGTTATATTTCAGTCATATTTCAATCCTGGCCGCTTTAAAACTTAACTTTCCCGCGGAACTAGAACATATACCAATATATACCCAATCATTACAAAATCTTCAAACACAAACACCAGCAAAATTAATAAGGGGAGCTAAGAAAGCTCTAATAGAAATAAATAATAAAGCATCATTTTACGTGAAAAAAAAAAGGCTTATCTTCACTGGAAATCGACTAACAAGTTGCGCACCAATGGACTCTGGAAACAGAAATATAATCCCCATCAAACGTACAAAGGTACTTCAGTAGAACCAATTATGGTAAAAGTAATAATAAATATCAACAACTACGCTCTTGTTGTTTTATGAAAGTCAACTCTTCACAACCCAATTTGGTTTTCGTTGTCCTAATGGATTTAATGACAGTATATATGTCATGAAACCACTCCAAAAAAAAAAACGCATACTTATATAATAGAAAATAGGTCGCATTCTATGCCGACCATATCAATAGATACTTCATCGCGTTCTCTTATCCATTAGTAACAGCCTTCCAACCTCCGACCTCCCTGCATATCTATATCTGATAGAGGAAATATATCCTGTTCATAAACTTAGAAATATCTCGCCAGGAACTCAATACTGTAACATTTCAAACTTCGTCAGTAGGAAAATGAGGAAATGAGAGACTGTTTATTTGATATTTTCCTACACTGCGCATGTGCAAGTACAAATATAGAGATGGTCACTGATCATTTAAGTATCCCATGCCACATCCCAAAACGGTCTACTAATAGAAAACAGCATTCTTGTTTCCATGCCGAGAGCAATGTATTGATGGTGACGGGAAAATGCTGAAGATTTAGGTATTCAAATTATTCCTAAAATTTTATTGAACAAAAATCAACATACTCAAACATGTACTCCGAGGAACAAGACTCAAGATAAACTTTTCCAAAACAGAAACTATGATTTGGAATGGCATCAGTGATAGCATATACCCTGAAGCAATCTTGGAAATTCTGGATGTGGAATAATTAGATACCAAACAATTCAAATACTTCCAATTATGGGTCAATTGTAACAAATTTAGTCCACATGATAAGGTGTAACAGAGGGAGGCATACACGCATACGCCCACGTGAATGCACACACGCAAATATAACTTTTATTGACTGGAAATGTAAATAGTGTGTATATATCAAAGTACAATTTGAGTTAAGATGTGTGTTTACCGATGAGAAACACGATCTCAGGGCAGGAGGCGATGATTTAAACCTAGGTCACTAGTAAACAATGGGGATGGGTGAGATACTTGGTTTTGTTTAACAGTATTTGTTTTGATTAAAAGGTTGAATCAATGTTTAGATATCCCAAAGTATAATTTTGGAGAAGCGAGAAGAACTCGTGATTGAGATAAGGTAAATAATTGTAGAATAGGTTTACATGTCAAGGGATAGTTTTTGGCACTTTGGAAATTGCATGATTAGTTGAGGCTCGTGGTAGCTGCGTGCCGGGCCGAGGGTCTATTGTGATCAGCTGATCCATTTTCTATATTAACTCGAGATTTTGCTAATAAGGAAGAGTCGGGGAAAAGAGACTGTCGTCGAGAGAGTCGCGAGACTGTTCTCGCAGTGAGTCGAGAGATTTGCGGGAGAATTTTGGAGGAAAGAAAGAAGACTGACCCCTGTTCTGAGAAGTCTGTATGAGACTGGACTGTTAACCATAAACCTACCCCAGGCTATTCAATACGCGTTTGTCACCCTCTCTCTGTTGGGAATTCGCTGGATGCATTTTGTCTTTTTCTTTTTTTTTAAATTTAAGTTAAATGTTCTGATGTTATTTTCTTATATAAACGACGTCAATATTTCCCCCACTGTTGTCCGGCTTCTGCAGATATTATTTCTTCTTTTATTTTGCCACAATCTAATCTTCCTAGCGCCAACTCTCACAGCCGTGTCCACATCCCCAGTCGACCGTGAACGTATGGACAACACCCCGCTTATTGGATCTAAAAACTAACACAGCGTGGGCAGCAAGCGAGACTTGACCAATTGACCGGTCGAAATAATCTAAGGGTACTCAGGGAGCGTACGGCCAGTTACCCCTAAGTTCGGTTCGAACCGAGTGGACACCTCAACCCAAAGAGGAAAATGCCCGAGGTTGAGGGGCTGGGAACGAAGTGTTAGAAAGGAATTGAATATAGAATCGGCTATATTATCGCTCTCGCGTCGAACTCGACGTATGAGGGTCAGACAGATCAGTTCCCAGAAACTAAAAGCCCGACAGCCATACAGGATTTGATTATAGTGGTGAAGGCCTTGTGCAGGGCCATCCACAATTTTTGGAGGGACGAATACAGGGACCTGGTGCAACGGATGCCACAAGGTCCCCAAACGACCCTCCGCAGGTTTTGAATTCAGAGTTTTCCTTCTCCTAGACCAGTTGCCATCCAAGGCTATAGAACCCAGTCTGTCCTGCTATTTACCAATAGTTGGAGGGAGAAGAGGATTCACACCTTTCCCAAGGGTATTAGCACGTAAGTGAATGTAATGGAATTCGAACTGTGATTCGAACTCGGCTCTCCGATTCCTCCAATCCACCGTGCCTCCGGATATATTATAGGTAGCTTAACACAATACTTCAGACTGCTACAAAATCAAAACATTAAAAAATGAGTCATAATCTTAAATAATCTCACCAAATCGATACATTCATATGGATGCCATGCATGGCGCCAAATCCGTACAGAAATATCTCAACTGTCAGCAGTATAGAAGCGATTGCGCATATCAATGGCTGAAAGAAGGTTTCGAGCGAATGAAGCCTTAGAGGGGACGATCTTTCTTCGAAAATTGCAGATTTACGTTTGGGAGTCAAAAAAAGAAACTATACCTGTTAACAGAAAGCAGCTTAGTAGGAAACTTTCAAAAGCAGTAACAGCTAAACCGATATCAAATGTAAATCGAAGAGAAAACAATGTCCGAATCATGATGCTGGCGTTCTACATTATCAAAAACAAAAGATTAGGAAAGAAACCCGCATCAGTACTGGAAAGAGTGATGAGATTTACGGACTTGGGAATGCTATTTTCTGAAAAAAATTCTTTAAGAGAAACATCATCTGAATTCCAATTGAATGTAGTAATGACTGCTCGGCCAATGAATTCAGTAAACAGCTAATGTTACCATTATATTTTTTTTTTACATCTCTGTTGATTTTAGATATCCAACATACACTGCATTTTTAGAGGAGAAACGTATTATATTGACTCTTTTTCATTTAGTCATTCTAATAATATTATTCTCATCTAAAGAAATTTCTCTATGATATTCTTGCATATATATATATATATGTATATATATATATATATATATATATATATATATATATATATATATATATATATACACACATACACACACATATATATATATATATAGAGAGGGAGAGACAGAGAGAGAGAGCGAATGTGCATATATATATATATATATTGTGTCAGAGGAGAATAGTTGAAGCAGGTTTTTGCTTTGCTTGTTTTCTTTGCTTTGTTTAGAGTTATCTGCCCCTGTTTGTATTCACGTCTTGCAGCCGCGCACAAAAGTTGCGTGACCAGTTTCGCTGATGTAAACTGTTTGAAGAATCCCTTTGAAAGATGGAGAAGAAAAGGAACAACCTTTGGAAAAAAAAAAATTAAAGAGAATTAAATAAATCAAATCTGTTAACACGCGTACATAAATCAGTGGAGAATCTTCACCAAACAAATTTTCTGGTGTAGAAAAAACCGGCCAAACCAAAACGAAAAAAGTGCAACTTCAGATGTTACATTCTATTGTTACAAATTTTCATACACTTGAGACGACTTTCAAAAACTATTCTATACCGTGGACCCCATATTTACTTATCTTTGCAACGTACGCGTGGTACGAATATGTTGGACGATTAAATGTCGAGCGGCATTTTAATTAGAAACAGGAATTTTTAATCAAGCTTCTATCAGTTTCAATTACCAAAAGACAGTTTTAAGAAATACCCTTCTTTGAGAATAATCATGATCCGAAGAATGCATACGCAATGAAACGTAGCAGGATTATGTTTTTAAAAGCTGTGTGCTAATGAAACGGCAGTAAATCACTTTCCGACGTCTTTAATTAAGAAATGGAAATATTTCTTTAGAAACCAAAAACAAAAAAAGAAGAGTACTGAACTGTGACGTAATATCAGTCCTCCTCTATGGCGGGGAATGCTGGACAATCTCCTCATAGAGGAAGAAGAAACTTGGAACAACAGAAGTGTGTGATTCTACAGAAGAATCCATGGGAATACAATGGACCGAATATATGAGCAAATCTGAAGGCACATTGGAATAGCGAATGATGCATTCTAAAAGTTAAACAAATTATTCAGTAACAGGAAGAATTCGTTAGAAACAAAGAAATGACGTCCGAATTGTTACGTAACATCATCCCTCCTATATGGCAGGGAATGCTGCACAAACTCCACACAGATGAAGAATCTACTTGAAGCAAAAGAAATGTGGTTCTAGAGAAGGATTATGTGAATGCCGTAGACCAAATATGTGAGTAATGACGATTTGGAGAAAATGGGAAAAAAGGACATCAGTTGAAATTCTAAGACACATAATAAGAAAAGAAAGATGGGAAGATTAGATACACACGGTGGAGATTGGTGAAAATAAGAGAAACAACGCATAAAAGCGCGCTTGAATAAATGGATGGTGGTACAAGGTTTAGGAGAGATAACAAAAAAGCACAAAGAAAACAAATTTATTAAGAACGACAGGAAATTTTGAAGAGCCATAATCACCAACATCCTGAAGAAGACGTGGGACATAGGAAAACAAGATTCTACTGTATGTTTGCTGGGCGCCAATATGTTACTAACACAGAAAATTCACGAATGAAATATTATTTTTATTTGTACCAAAATTGAGAGTACTTATCTGTGTCTTAGTTTCATTATGAAATGTTATGAAATGTTAATCATATTAGAATTTTTCTTGCTGAAAAGGATGGAGAAACACAGCAAACTTTTTTCTAGATCATAGTTACGTATTCACAACTGAAAGACTAGTTAGGCACTGACCGTCGTTGGTCCTGGGTATGACGATAAACTACATCCGCGTCCTGGGTATGACAATAAACTACGTCCAACAGCAAGGCCTCTGATCAGGAGGTGTTGAGGAGCGTGAAACCACCTCTTAATTGCTGGTGTTCCCAGGTCCACCCAGACCCGGGCTTGTAGCACCTGTTAGGGTCCAAGGTATGGGCAAACAGTTAACCCCCAAACTGGTCTCAAATCACTATGAAAGTGTAAAAATAGGTTTTAATACCAGAAATACTTTATGAAAAATAATAATACCAGCAATACATATTTGGGAAAAAAATATATTACCAGCTACAGTTTTTTTTGTTTTTTTTTTAAATATTACCAGCAATAAAAAAATTGTCGGCATTAAGTAACCCATTGAGGTTGATATACTGTAAAACAAACAAACAAAAAAAACTCGTCGTACTTGTTGTCATGACAAAAGTACGCAGGTGTAGGCTTTAAGAAAGCTTTATTCAACTGAGGATACAAGGTTCGCGTACAGTGTCCTTTTATAGTCCCAGTAAACAGAAATAGATCTCTCAAAGAGGAGAGTATCAACACAAGGGGAGACCACTCTTAATTATTCATAACTTGTCACATTCGCTCTAAGTTTCGGTTATGTCGCAAGTCACGCCCACAAACGCTGAGTCGATACTTCTTCCAAGGAAGCATTGTTTTTCATAATCTATCAATATTCAAATATACGGTCAAATTTAAAAATTCTCGGCCCAGGTTGCGCTCATCTAAGGTTAAGTCTGCACTGGTATCTTTGACAGACTATTTTGAAATTAAATGGAAATCCTCTTCTAGCATGATGACACGCATTTTAAATATGTGTTCAGAAAGATGCCTTATTATTTTTGCTAAATAATTCAACCTTGCTCAATCGATTTCCGACAGACCGAATCTGGTTTGATACACTGCGTAAAAACATTATATATCGGCGTTTCGTTTGTTCGTTTCTTATATTCTCGGAAATATTGATTAAATTGCATCTGGAATCAGTTCAAGTCAACTTGCAAACAAATTATCAACCGAATTTTGGAAATTCCTTTCCTATATTAATTCTCATCGTTATCAGCTAACGGTCTGAATCCACACCTGAAGATTGCATAAACTACATGAAACTCTGATTAAGTTATCGACGTTGGATATTATATACTATTTACATTCTTCGGACTATCATCCTCATCTTTGTTTCCATATTTATCACAACGTTTCGGCCGTTGTACGCTTCTTCAGCTGGTTGGAATGTCGAACTGAACCCTTTATTTCGCTCGCTGGGGTAGACTGTTCTAGTTCCACGTGCTATGAATAATGGATGTCAGTTATCAGTTATCTTCTGGTAATTCATCTCTCTAAGTTCACCACTGACTTAACCAGGTATTGAACTCACATGGGTTGTGTCAGTGAATCTAACCAACGCCTTTATCCACTCTGTCATGTGTCCTCAAGTGCGAAAAAGGCAAATAGTGTATATAATACTTCATCTCAGAAATATAGTCAGATACTGTTGGATATTATGTATATTCACAAATATATACTTATAGCTCTGTTCCATAACATTGAGCACAGTTTTTAATAAAACCTTAGAAATAAATATACTTACATACGTACAAGAATTTGTGCGTGTATGTAAATTTTTTTATCCCATCCCATATATATATATATATATATATATATATATATATATATATATATATATATATAAAATTGGCAGAGAAACCTTTAATAAAATTTTATAAATGATAGCTAGCTAGCTAGCTAGATAGATAGATAGATAGATAGATAGAGTAAATTCAGAGAAAAGGCGAGACAGAAAACAAGCGAACCGATATTTATATTTGTCAAAATGAAATATAATATTATCGGTTATTTCTCCAATAGTTTTCGCTTGAACGAAAATTTGAAAAAAATACAAAGGAATAAAATTGGCATTACTACCTAACTAAACTAGATAGATAGATAGATAGATAGATAGATGACCGGACTAAGATAGATAGATAGATAGATAGATAGATAGATAGATAGATAGATAGATAGATGACCGGACTAAGATCGATAAATAAATAGATAGATAGATGACCGGACTAAGATAGATAGATCGATAGATAAATAGATAGATAGATGACCAGACTAAGATAGATAGATAGATAGATAGATAGATGACCAGAATAATATAGATAGATAGATAGATAGATAGATATATAGATAGATAGATGACCAGAATAATATAGATAGATAGATAGATATATAGATAGATAGATGACCAGAATAATATAGATAGATAGATAGATAGATAGATAGATAGATGACCAGACTAAGATAGATAGATAGATAGATAGATGACCGACTAAGATAGATAGATAGATAGATGACCAGACTAAGATAGATAGATAGATAGATAGATGACTAGACTAAGATAGATAGATAGATAGATAGATAGATGACCAGAATTAGATAGATAGATAGATAGATAGATAGATATACAGAAATGTAGAGACAGAAAACAAGCGAAACCGTTGTTGATATTTTTTAAAACGAGATATAATATTATGGATTATATCTCCGACAATCGTTTTTGCTCGAATGAACCCATAATATTTTAGTGCTTCTCAGTTAGATTTATCGTTATAATGTGGAGATCCAGTCGACAATTGGCGATATTTTGCTGTGCCTGGTGTCATTAATGTTCTCAGAACTGTGCAGAGCTGCCGCATATATTCGAGGTCATCCTCTGATATCCTCGGCCCACAATAATTAACTGATAATTTAGAGATTGACGAGAAGAGTTGGGTAGAAAATAAAAGACAAATTATTCAAAAGATGAAGTTCATTCGATAAATATTTTTTATGCTCTCAAAAGAATTACTTTTTTTTTCCATTCTTTTCACTTTTATTACGATTATGAGAGAAAAGAGCTGCAATTTTATCGCGAAGAATGGGAGAAAATGTTAATTTACATACTTTTCACAAAGAATAAAATTATTATTTGTTGGTCCGTATTAGAAAGAATCTTCCAGAATTTCCTCAAAACACATATTGAATTTATAAATGCAGATAAAATCATCACACACATGTATGCATGTGTATATGAACAGTCAAAGAAACACACACAGCTATATATATATATATATATATATATATATATATATATATATATATATATATATATATATATGTAAGCAAATATGTGGATGTAGATCCGACGTTATGATGAAAATGCGGAAAAGACAAAGCAAAATCCGAATATGTGAGTTTACTGTTTTTTATTTTGTTTTTTGTTTTGCTGTCAACGTCAGACGTTTCGGTCTAATAGACCATCTTCAGGACATGGTTATTGGAGACATATTTATATTAGATTTAAGTTAGATGAAGAGACGATATATACAGGACTAGTCAGAAATTTCAGTTTTTCTGTTTCTGACTAATCCTGTATCTATCGTCTCTTCATTTTAACTTAAATTTAATATAAATATGTCTCCAATAACCATGTCCTGAAGATGGTCTATTAGACCGAAACGTCTGACGTTGACAGCAAAACAAAAAACAAAATAAAAAACAGTAAACTCACATATTCGGATTTTGCTTTGTCTTTTCCACATTTTCATCATATATATATATATATATATATATATATATATATATATATATATATATTTATATATATATATATATATATATACTATTTACATTATTCGGACTATTGTCCTCATCTTAACCTGGTAGTGAACTCACACTCTTTGGGTCCTGTCACTGGATCTAACTAACACCTTTATCCACTATGACATGTGTCCGTGAGTTCAATACCTGGTTAAGCCAGTGGAGAACTTGGAAAGGGGAATTAACATAATAATAATAACTGACATCCATTAGACTTAGCACGTCTACCCCAGCGAGCGAAATAAAGGGTTTATTTCGACATCCCAACCACCTGAAGAAGGCCGGAGTGTACAACGGTGAAACGTTGTGATAAATATGGCAACAAAGATGAGGACAATAGTCCGAAAAATGTAAATAGTGTACATTTCATCTCAGAAATATAGACATATACATAAATATATATATATATATATATATATATATATATATATATATATATATATATAGAGTGAGAGAGAGAGAGATAGATATATATATATATATGATAGTAATATAGTTTTAAGTTATGCTATATATTTCTTAACTACTCGAGCGGTTCATGGATCAAAGTGCTCAATGCCAGGGATAGATCGTATTTAAATATAGAATTGGCCAAGTGCGTTTTACTCTTAAACAATGAATTTCTCATTCCATCCAATAGGAACATTAAAAAAATGTTCCTTGATCAGATATTTGGAAAAATATTAGATTAACTCTATGACTATTTAAAAGCTCAAACTACAGACGTTTAGATGTACCTCGGGATTCTTTTCTTGTCTTGCATGAATACCACATACAGTCATACCTCACTTAACGACTTACTTCTTTAATTAACTTGGACTTACGACCAACTACTGTATTTAATCCTTTCAAAATTAATAAAAATGAATAAATAACGCGAAAAATAAATAAAATTTAGTGTATTTATAAAACGAAGTAATGTGCGAAATACCTTTATTAGAGTTACCGTTCAGTGGTTACATTGAGAAATAAATCAGAAATGTTACAAATACTGAAAAAATGATTATATATATATATATATATATATATATATATATATATATATATATATAGTCTTAAAGTGTGCTATATTTATTTATTCTGAAAGTGTGCGATATTTATGGGATAATGTGCTCAATATCAGAGATAGAGCCTGTGTAAATTATATATATATATATATATATATATATATATATATATATATATATATATATATATACATATATATGAGGTTATATATATATATATGACGTTGTTTGACACAAAGCCATTGCATGCGTAACACGCCAGAAATCGCGTTCTGTTGAAACTGTAGGGATAAAAAAAATGCGATCATCTCCTTTTAGTTGAGATTAACTCACATGGGTAACGTGACGGCTGCTTAGTGACGTCACCTCAGAGAATGCCAAATGTAGCAAGTCCGTCAGTTAACTGTTTGGCGTCAAGTCACAAATTGTTCGTTCGCATGGACGAAGTAATAAGTCTGATTTGGTTTGGTTTGATTTGGTTTGGTTTGGTTTACGGCATATCAACCTCAATGGTTTATTTAATACCGACAAGAATTTTATTGCTGGTAATATATTTTTTTTACAAAAATTTATTGCCGTTAATATCATTTTCAAAAATGTACTGATGGTCATAATTTTTCTTCAAAAATTCATTGCTGGTATTGAAACCTATTTTTACAATTTCATAGTATTTTAACACAAGTTTGGGGGTTAACTATTTTGACCCTAACAAGTGCTACCAACCCAGGTCAAGATGAACCTAGGAATAACAGCAATTAAGAGGTGGTTCCAATCTCCTGTAAACCTCCCGATCAGAGGCCTTGTTGTTGCATGTATTTTATCGTCTTACCCAGGACGATACGCTACGTCTCGCAGTTTACAAGGCCATAACGAAATTTCCCTTTCTTCACTAGATATAGAAGCTATTTCCGACTCGCTGTCCTCATGTTGGTAAAAAGCCATGACTCACTGTTTCCTGTTTGAAGAATATACCCTCGCTAGGGACATAGAAGGTAAATCCGGCCCGCTCTAATATCCGTTGGTACTCTTAAATATGGCTTCTCTAGAAACACAAGAATCCTCCGCAGATAAAAATCCTATTGGGAATTATTACAAATAAAATCTCTTTTTTTTTAGGTTTTCTCACTGATGAATGGTATACATATGTTATAGTTTCTCTGTGTGGGACACCTATCTATATTTGGATATAATTTTGTATAAAATGCTCTGTGAGAATAAATCATATTTGCTTGTGACTATTCCGTTCTCTCTGTGAAATAAGGTGTTATTATATAATGGTTATAACAATGCTCGTAATGGTTGTGCAAACTGAGAGAATATCCCTTTCCCTCATAGCACACCGATTAAAACGTTTCACTGAGCAACTGTCTCGGTTAGTGACCAGGTCGTTGGGATGAAACCCGGTCATGAAATAGACAAGCTATTGATATAACCGACTAAGCTATAGTTACTATATTACATCTCGAGGTTTCGTAAATATAGTAGATGGGCGGAAAATAGGAACCATATTTCAGATGTCCCTTTCTCGTTCCTGTCGTTTTGGTTGATTTAAAGGGAAATATATTTTGTCATTTAAAGTAAAACGGAAGAAGAAAGTACCAAAAAATGAATGAATTTTATTCTGAGACCAAAAAATAATTTCCATTAAAATTACCAATTCGAATCTAACTACTCTGAAACTTTCAGGAAATCAAAGATGTTACTGTAACATTTAATTAATTCTAACAGTATATAGTTAAGAGCTTGGTGGATCATGACTCTCTATAGATTATATTTGTTGTTCTACCAAAAACTTATTTCTTTAGCATCCATCTTTCTAAATGTGGTATTTGTCCCTCGACACATTTGCTCAAATGTATATAATGATATAAGGACAGGCTTATTTGTTTTTCTGGGCGGATAAGCAATCAATGTTACAGACACCTGCTCAGAGACATTTTCATGTTTTTCAACGCCGCCGAGTTCAACTGTGTTTTATAATAAAGCTATGCTGAGCGAAACTTAGGTATACTTACTGGGAAAGAGCACATAATCTGGCATTATCAATGTTCAAACTCTCGGTCAAGATGTCATGTGGCTTCGTGCTAGCACAATCACCGGCGGCCTCTAAACATCTCTGTCTACTTGATTTCACACACAACGCTTGGGTGTATTCGTCATATGAATTTCATGTACTTTCCAAAGGCGCCGTGCGCTGGAACCATTTCCCCATACCGACAATATCTAGATGACACCTCCCTGAATAATCGAGCCTCGTGAGATTCGAACCCATATCTCACGGTCGGAAAACGAATGTTCACACCAAACGCCCATTTAGTGATTTTCAAAGCATAGCTTAGATGTGACACAAAGCCGAATGTAGGGGAGCACCCAGTGAGAATCGAACTCACTACTCAGTCGTAATTGTTCTAGCAAGACACACTTGCTAACCATTACACCACCTCGAGGTGTCCATAGTGATTTTCTAAGCGTAGCTTGGATGTGGCACAAGGCCGAAAGTAAGTGGTACCCAGTGCGGATTGAACTCACTACACCAGTCGTAATTGTTCTAGCGAAACAAGCTTGCTAACCATTACACCGCCTTGAGGTGCCCAAACTAAACGCCCATATATGTGATCAAACATATCACCTACTTGCTACAGTCTAATATTTTTCTTGGTGATTATGTTTCACAAGAAGCGGTTCGGAGAGAAGACGAACTTAACATTCACCTCATTGCTGATGACAAGTAAGATGCCTCAAGCGATAACGCCTACAATAAGAAAAAAATCAATTTGAAGAGCTAATGTTAGTTTTTAACATTATTGTACTTTGCGTTGCACTGAGTTCTTGTCGTTACTGACAGTCACCATACTGAGAAAGAGATAAGTCTGACTGTGGGACCCATATTAAAACCATGCCAAACAACACAAGGGCCCTTAATGACTAAGGCCGCGACAATAGATTTGAAAGCTTTCCAACAATGCAGGGAAGATATAAAAGACATTTATGGGAGAGTCGGGTGGCGGGAAAAGGTAATAAATTCTTCAGGTCGGCGTTGTTTATTGGATCTGTTCTGTTTGCAGGAGACATTTTGACCGGATATAAAGTAGCCACTTTGAGTAGAGTTATGCCTTTCGACCCGCATATAAATTGACCACTTGACTACTGCTTGGCTGAGCGTGACGAGTTTCAGTAGAGAATAAGTGCTTTTCGCATGGCAGCGCCGCAACCAGAGTTCGGCCTCCTCTGACCAGCGATTGGGG
>OZ038497.1:56434997-56454997 GCA_964036315.1 Acanthosepion esculentum | reverse complement strand
TACTTGTTGCATTAGGTGGTAAGAATTCAAAGTGGATTATTCCTTGGCAATCCCACCAGATTGAAAGAAGAACGTTTGCCCATGAAGTTCCATTCTCGGCTGTGGCTGGGGTCCTTCCCCTTTACCAAGTCACTGTCTACGACGCTTAACATTTCGATAAAAGATCCATTTTTCGTCGCCAGTCACAAGTCTATCCAAAAAAGGTGAAACTAGTTGTCGAGAATGGAGAGAAGAGCAGATGTTAACTCGGTATTTGAGATTGTTTTCAGACAATTCACGAGGCACCCATTTTCCAAGTTTAGGAACTTTTTCAAGTTTTTGAAGATGACGATGAACAGTTGTATGGTTTGAACTGAGAACCACTGCCAATTCCTCAAATGATAAAGCAGGATTTTATTCAAGGGCTGCTTCAAGAAGCTTTTCATCAAACTCAACTGGACGTCCGGTTCGATATTCATCTTCAAGGGTGAAATTTCCACCTCTGAATTTTGCAAACCATCTTCTGCAAGTTCTTTCATTCACACATTCCTCTCCATAAACTGAGTGAATGTTTCTGGCCGCTTCGGCTGTTGAGTTACCTTTCTTGAACTCATAAAGCATTATGTGCCTCAAATGATTCTTGTATACTTCCATGTTAGCAAGGTTTTAATCAAACAAAATTTAATTTTATTGTTCTCTGAAATAAACTTTTATCAGTTTAAATTCATCTAAACATGAAAATAATGTTCAGCTCCATTAGACATTATAAAATACTCTTTAAATTTCGTTCATTTTAACAAAAAAGTTAAAATTCTGACAGAACTTATGGAATGACCTAATATATATATATATATATATATATATATATATATATATATATATATATATATATATAAGAGAAAAGTTACTTCCCTTACACTGTGGAAAAACAACACGTGAATTTTGGATTGGAAATCTCGAGGGCTTCATAACGCAGTAAAAGAAGAGTTAAAATATTTTGAATTTACAGAAATACATATACACATTCACAGACAATTTAACTCGCTGAAGACGGTCTCATGTAAGATTGAAAGTACTTGGGAAAATAAAAACTATTTGAAAGAAAATTTTGGTATTTTTCTTCACAACGTCTAAATAAATAAATAATATAGAAAACTAGTAATGCACACATAAACAGAAGTAAATGATCAAATAATAAATTAATAAAAAAGCATAGCTACTGGTAAGAGCATTCGGATCCACAATTATTCATAATCAATCGACTGTAGAATAATTTGAAACATAACTGTTGTCGCAGGACAACCTTCAAAAGCTGGGCGACACTTCGCAGATATCTCTCCCGAGTAAGACCCCCCCACCCACCGTAAAGGATAACATGACTAAAGACTGTGTGTACGCCATCCCCTGCAGCTGCGGAAAGAAATATAAAGGGAGACAGGACGCCCCCTTAAGGTAAGGCTTCAAGAACACCAAAAAGCTGTAACACGAGGGGAAGTGGAAATATGTGGCTGACCACATATGGAGAGAGAAGGGAGATCGCCTCCCTCTGTCGGATCAGGTTGTAATCATAGACAAAGAGCATCATTGGAAAATTCGTAAACTTAACGAATCAGCACATATCCCAGGCCACAAAAATCTCCTGAGCCGACCAAGCATAGAAATGAATACAATATGGGAACCAGTAATAAGGAGTGCCAGAGAAAAGCAATAATAACAACGAAAATTGCAATATGATCTCTGGTTAAGAAAAAAATCAATGATAACAGCAAAAATTGCAATATGAGCACTGGTAAAAATGGTTGCCGAAGAGATTAAGTTTATAAGTCCCAGAAATCCATACACAGATGTCCTTAAGGACACATGACACAGTAGATAAAGGGGTTGGTTAGATCTATTGACAGGACCCAAAAAGTTGTATGTCAATACATGGATAAGGCAGTGGAGAATTTGGAGAAGGGAATTAACAGGAGATAACTGATAACTGACATCCATTAGACATTATACATGGAACTAGAACAGTCTACCACAGCGAGCGAAATAAAGGGCTCTGTTCGACATTCCAACCACCTGAAGCATACATTTTTATGATAAATATGGCAACAAATGTGAGGACAATAGTCATGTAAATAATGTACATAATACCTCATCTCAGAAATATAGACATATATATATTTATATTTATATACATACACATATTATATATAGATATACATACTGAGACATGTGTCATTGAATCATTTTTTTTTTTTTTTTTTTAATCATATCACCCCAAGTAAGGCCGGAGGCCACTATCACGCAAGGGGTTAAAGAGGGGGTTGGAGGAAGAGCAGATCGGAGTGGCAAGGGAGGGGATGTGGAGAAAGGGAAAGACAGTGGGTCGATCAAGGCAAGGGGGCCAAAAAAGATCCGGAGCGAGAGCAGATAAGAATGAGAAATGAAAGGATGTGGAGAAGGGAAAGAGACAGAGAGAGAGAAATCCGGGGACCCCTTCCTAGACACGAAACAAGGTTTGGGCCTCTAAACGTGTCCAATAGAGGGGGGAGGAGTGTAGACCGGGCGGTAAGAAAGCCTACCTACTCCTATTACGTATAACATTCAACGAAGACAAGACAGAACAAAAGAGGGAGGTGTAGTCGGGAGAGAGTACTGGGCGATAGGAATGAGATACCATTGTATGTGTTCAATAATGAGTATTGACATTAATAGTAAGTTTTAACTTAGTATAAGTACCAATGACCTATATTTAAAAAAAAACAATTACCACTTACGTTCGAATAGTTGCTTCTAAAATAAGACGGGGGGGGACGGTTAACAAAAAGCAAATTACAGAAATACAAATTAATAAAAAACAAGACATTAAATAAATAATTTACAATAAAACTTTTGGAAATACATTAACAAGTTATATATACATACACAAGGAACGCGGCATCAAATAGGTGGGGGGGCATTTATAGTTAACAATAATAAAAAAAAAATAATAATCATAAAAATAACAATTAAAAAAATAAATATTAACTAATACGAAAGTTTTCAAATATATTAGTTACATATGCAAGGAATACATAGAACAGGCTCGATTCACGACCATAAGCTATCCAAAAGTCACGTCCGAAATTAAAGGCACCAGTCACGCTAGTAGATCTCTTAAAGTGAACGCAGTGATCAGGGGTGGGGGGAATCGGCTAGTCTCCCTCACCCCTAAACAGTGGGGCTAGCAGCAATGCCAAAATGGAGAATTTTTCAATCGACACAGCGAAGAAACGGTCATTCAACAGGCTGGCAAAGACTGGCCAAACGCGCGGTTGGACATTACAGACGAGAAAAAAGCAAATTCTCACATAGTTACTTCTAAAATAAGACGGGGGTGGGAAGGACGGTTAACAAAAAGCAAATTACAGAAATACAAATTAATAAAAAACAAGACATTAAATAAATAATTTACAATAAAACTTTTGGAAATACATTAACATATTAATTATACATACACAAGGAACGCGCCATCAAACAGGTGGGGGGGGCATTTATAGTTAACAATAGCAAAAAAAAAATAGACAATTTTTGTAAAAAAAATAATATTACTACTGCGTTGTCTCGACGGTTGAGTTTTCATATGAATGATGCATGAAACATATCCAAACATTTAAAACAGCAATTTGAAAATGTATCTATAATTTTTCATAAAAATAATAAACTAAAAATTCTTGAAGCTATCTATATTAAAAGATTGAAAACAACCCTTAATGAAGTTAATTATGAATACTGCACAAATGTTTTAAAATTTTTACAGGATATATTTTCGAATATCTAGGTTTAAAGTAATAGTTTCTTTTTGTTTTTTAACATATGGACATTTCAAACTTAGTTACCTCCCCTGAGGTTTCAAATACGAAATTTAAATCGTACGGTACCTAACCTTAGCGTTTTTTATTTCGCAGTTAAAAAAATTAACTTTCAGTTGAACACAATTTCGTCTTAGAAAAAACAAATTCTCTGATGATGATATTGTGCTAATGTCGAAAGTACTAGGAATAAATGAATATGTATCAACATGGTAATTTTCTCTCTTCCTTTAATGAGGATACTAAGAAGATTTCCATGAATATGAGAGATCCTATTGAAAAGAAGTAGACAAAACTTTTCTAAATTATTCAATGCGACATATCTTAATTAGAACATGCTGCCAATCTGTATATATACAGGGGTTGGACAAAATAATTGAAACAGGTGCAAATTCCACTCCTATATTTCAAAGACCTATTATATTAAGAACTTTAACTAAAACTTCGTAATTGCAGGTTATAAGTATTGTGAATACGTTTATTTATCTAATTTACTGTCTTTGTTTTATTTATTTTTAGAATTTAGTAAAATTTAAGCTAAATGCGTGACCTCTTTGAGTTTGAAAAAGGGCAAAATGTTGGAGCTCGCATGACAGGAGCATCGATCACTAAGGTTGCTGAACTGTTTGGTTTTTCAAGAGCTACCATACCAAGAACTATGACGCAATTCTAGAAACAGGGCAAAACCTCTAGAAATTGTAGCAATTCGGGCCGGACTTGCAAACTTACTTATATGGACCGATGTGCATTGAAATGCAATGTGGGAAAAAATCATCGGACTATTGCAGCCAAAGTGACTGCTGAGTTGAATAATCATCTGAATAGTCCAGATTCTACTAAAACTGTTCGTCATGACCGCCATAAGGCTGGATATCATGGAAGAGTCACTGTAAGGCAACATCTTCTCTCCACTCGCAACATTCAGAAGAGGTTGAAGTGGTGCAGAGATCACAATGCCTGGTCTGCAGTCCAATGGAAGCAAGTCATATTCTCAGACGAGTTCAGTTTTTCTCTTTTCCCACCTCTAGGGCGAGTTTATGTGTGGAGGCATCCCAAAGAAGCTTACAACCCTGACTGCCTTCTTCTAACAGTGAAGCATGGAGGTGGATAGTTTGGCCCACTATATCATGGAAATGTCTCGGTCCAATAGTTGCCCCGCATGGTAGAATCAACAGCAAAGATTACCTGAACATTTTGGAAGATCATGTTCGTCCAATGGCCCAGACTTTATACCCTGATGGTGACTGCAACTTCCAAGACGATAATGTTCCAATACATACCGCTTGAGTGGGTAAGAATTGGTAGGAAGAGCATGAAAGTGAGCTAGAACATATGGAGTGGCCTCCCCAATCTCCAGATATCAATATTATTGAACATTTGTGGTGCATTTTGGAGCGGCAAATTAGGAGTCTCTATCCTCCACCGTCGTGTCTTAAAGAGCTGGAGCAGGTGTTAATGGAAAAATGTCTGAAAATCCCTCTGGATGAAGTCAGGAAGCTGTATGATACCATTCCTAGACGTATTAAAGCTCTATGTAAGGCTAAAGGAGAACCAACCCCATATTAAATAAATCTTCTTTGAATTTAACAAGTGTTTCAATTATTTTGTCCAACCCCTATACATACATACATACATATATATATATATATATATATATATATATATATATATATATATATATATATATATATATATATATATATATTATTTACATTATTCGGACTATTGTCCTCATCTTTGTCGCCATATTTATTACAACGTTTCAGCCGTTGTACGCTCCGGCCTTCTTCAGGTGGCTGGAATGTCCAGCCACCTGAAGAAGCCGTACAATATCTCATCTCAGAAATATAGACATATATATATAGTCACGTTTCTAGCTTCTCTGTACTTTTTCTAAATTATTTTCATGGTAATTGTTCTGTTGAACTTTCTTCTGTGATACCTAGACTATAATTTGAAGATTGGTAGCAAGGTGTCATCTTCTTACAAATTAAATGATTAGATATAAATGTAGGTTCTCTGTCAACAGTTTCTTCTCACGTACTTCTTCCTTGTGGAACTTTCTTCCGGCTTCTTGCTGTCCATTCAATTTTTAACTTCTAAAATTTAAATGCAATGTCAATCGTTATCATTCATCGTCTTAAAACAATTATTTTTCTTGTTCTATGTCGTTAATCATTTTTTCTCATATTCTCCCGCACTCTGTAACCCCTTGCCTCTTAGTGAGGTTTTTTTTTTTTTTTTTTACTTTGATTAGGGTAAAATAAAAAATAAAATTTTAATGGATTTTTTTAATCCGACATTATTCTATACTATAAACGTTTAAGTGGCATTACACAGCTTTAAATAAAATGTTAAGTTTGTTAAACTCCGACATAATTAAAAGACAGTATACACCGCATAAAAATTATTAATAATTTTTTTTATTAACTTTAGTAGTTCTCTAAACTTTTATTTCAGAGCAAACAGTAAAAGTTTCATCTTTGAAATTGTTTAAACAGAAATTGCTCAAACACGTGTAGCCACTAAGAAATAACGTTTATATAATAACACAAACACACACTCTCTCACTCTCTCTCTCTCTCTTATTATTATTAAGAATACAAAATATACCGAGTAATCTAAAAAAAAATTGAACTATAATTTAACTTATCTTAATAATAATTTAACTTATCTTAATAATAATTTAACTTATCTTTAAAACTTTAAATGGTTTATATATTTATCGTTAAATTATTTCTATTTTTTATTCATTAATAATATTAATTTTTTTAATATATTCATTTTTAATATATTCTTTCTTAATATAAACTATCTAAATAAATTTATTGTTAATCTTTTTATATCTTATTTGTAGGCTTATTTTGGTATTTTCAGTAGAAACACTTTTTTATAAAATTAATAATTAAAAAAACTTCGTTTTATAAAACTCCTTTTTTCGGTCTTCATTTAGTTTCACTTCATCTTATATTTTAGGGTCATAAGTTTAATATCTAGGTTGAATTGGTATAGCTCCTTTCCTTTTAAGACTGATAAGTTCCGCCTTCCCCTTACCACTACTCGGGCAGTCTGTCCAGTCTGCGTTGTTATGTGTTGGCTATGTATCAATTTTTCAACCGCTGTCATTGTTAAATATTAAATTTCAAATCCCTTGTTCCAACAATGAATACAGTCCACCGTCAGAGTTGAATAAGACTGACGCTCTCGACGTCAGTTGAAATAGATTATACTCATAAGGTAATTTTGAATCTCTCTGTTGTCTAATATATATATATATATATATATATATATATATAATATATATATACATATGTAATATATATATATATATATATATATATATATATATATATGCAATATATATATATATATGTATGTATGTAAAATACATATATATATATATATATATATACATACAATTTTTATATATATTATATATTATGTATGCGCAGTACTTATTGGAAAGTGCTCAATATCAGTGATAGATCTAACGTATATAGTTGGATTGATGAGAGTTTGTGACCCTGGGTTTTATGCTATTTGCGATCGTCAGACAAACTGATTATTTTTAAATTTTGAATTTATATATGGTTGCATATATATAAACATATATATATATATATATATATATATATATATATATATATATATATATATATATATATATATAAGATAATCCTAATGAGCCAGGCAAACGTACCTAGGTTTCACCTAAACGGATCCTCGAGTGTACTCCCTGCTGAAAAGGAAAATTATGGAACAGTATTTATTGCTAAAACCAAAAAATAACCATGACCACGTGACAAAAAAAACTTATTCTAATAACTAGCTTTTCTATGCTTACACCTACTAAGACTTTCCGATTTTTGGTTCAATAATTTTTAGGTTACTTGTAGTTAGCGACAGCTAGTTTTTCCTCCACACGTAGAGAACAGAACTTATCACCTGCCTTATATTTCAATATGGGATCATTATTATCTTCTTGTTTGATCTTCCATATATATGTGATGTTTATAGGTTTCGCTATTGGAACTACTGAGATGGTTTTAATATCGTTTTTTGATACTATTTTGGGTGGATCCAATGTAAACTTTAGGATTCTTATCAATATTGTCCAATTTATTTCTGTGTATCTTTACTTGATAGACCACGCACTCTTGTTGGCCCTTGCCCTCGAGATGACAGGTTTCCTTATTCTTATTCTTTTATTCCCCATTTTTCCTCGGGTACCGATTTGTTCTACTGCAAGTTGAGCTATCCGAGGTTTTTCCAAACGAGTACCACCATTTATATATATATATATATATATATATATATATATATATGTGTGTGTGTGTGTGTGTGTGTGTGTGTGTGTGTGTGTTTCACAGCTTATTTTCTTTCAAATAATTTTTATTTTCTTGAGTACTTTCAGTCTCATTTGAGACCATCTTCAGGGGGTTAAACTGTCTATGAATGTATATAAGTATGTCTGTATATTCAAAACGTTCATACGATCGAAATTATATTACATTTGGGCATCAACCATATTTTTATACATGTTTCACTGAATGTGACACACAAGGAACATCTTACCACTATATTTTTTTCTGACGTTACGGTTTTCTTTGAGAATGTGCTGAGGGTTTGTAGAAACTGTTTGTAATGTTTATTGTCCGAAGGGCTTTCGATCAGTTCATTAGGCTTTTCTTCTACTACTTCCACGCAATACAAATATACAAATGATATATTAACAATGAAGTCCTTAAAAATGGCCGACAAATATGCGTGTGTTTGTTTGTGGAGCGGTTACAGTGTTCCAACTATGAGACCTGTGTTCGAATCTCGCCAGGATCGTTTTGTCGAAGGGGGTATGATGTTTTGATGTTATAGGTCTGTGGAAGTGATCCCATCGTATGGCACATTCGGAAAGTGTCAGAAAAATGTCTGAAAGCTTGATCCAAGCCTTGTGCGTGAAATTGTGCGCATGGGACTATTTGGAAACAGTCGATGGCTCTGCTAAAAGGAAGGCGCAAGTCATCGTGACCGAGGTTTGAGTGTAAATGCCTAATTCAAACAATTGTTCACAGCGGATGATGGGCTTACTCCTCGAAACTGTAACTAAGCCGCATTCAGTATAGTTTCACTATATAAAAAAAAGATGGGCTCTGTGGGCGTTTAACATATCCGAATCCGCCAGAAGAGGCGCCGACGACAGCGATTGGCTAGCCTCCTGAGTAGACGGGTGTGCTTGAAAACGAGTAACCGGCAATTATTATTATATATTGATTTATATTGGATTTCAGATGACTCTGAACAATGACAGTTGAATCATCAAGTTTCTTTATTTGGCGTTTCTTTTGCTTCGACGATCGAAATTCCAGTCGTAACACAAGAAATCTTATGGAATTCTTACCCTTTGTCTTTTACACTGTTTTGAATTCACAGTTGTCTTCTAATGTACTGCTTGCTCGACCAAGTCTAAGAACCAGACGCTGAGCAACAACGAATGTATCATTGTGGCCCGCAATTGAAAGCCGTGTCGAAATAATTGCATTATCCGACGGTCTGTAAACAATGCTTATATATAATTGAACTAATGACTGGAGAGAGAAAACCCGGAAAACCTCGAAAGGAAATTGATTAGCTTATTAATAAGACAGAAAATTTCCCAAATTAGATTTGTTATCCCTGTTTAAAACCATCATTTTATTCTGCGCACTGTTGTTTTGTTTTCATATCACGTCTCCCTTTAGGTTTTTCGTTTTCTCCCTTTGGGTCTCGAACTCAGGTATGATAATAAGGAACTTTCGTTAAATAGATTACATTAAAGAAAGTGAAGAAACGATGTTCACAACTCATCATCCGATGCTTTTAGGGACAAAACTAAGCCTTTCATCAATCGAATTCTGGTATATGCGCCGGTAAGCTCATATCAGTCAATTTTGCTTTTTTTATATTATTATCTGTTGATCCAATTTTTACTCTAACTCTCTCACAAACACACTCTCCGCCTCTCTATCTCCATCTCTCTCTCTCTCTCTCTCTCTCTCTCTCTCTCTATATATATATATATATATATATATATATATATATATATATATATATATATATATATATACACACACACACGAACACACACACACACACACACATACACAGATATATATATATATATATATATATATATATATATATATGTATATATATATATATATAAAAAACTCATTCTGTTCATATGGTATATCTATTTCACACAGTGTGTTCATATATATATTTATATATATATACACACACCCATATATATATATATATATATATATATATATATATATATATATATATATATATATATATATATAATATATATATATATATATATATATATAAAACACATACTGTTCATATGGTATATCTATCTCACACAGTGTGTTCATATATATATATATATATATATATATATATATATATATATATATATATATATATATATATATATATATATATATATATATATATATATATATGGCCGCTCGCTCACACGGAATGTGCGAGAGAGCGGCGCTATATTGAGTCTGATTTGCTATCTCTTCGTCACCGACGCCCGTTGAAACATTTGGTATGACGTTTGCTTGACAACCTAAGTGTCAGGGTTTCAATTCTCGGTAGTGGATGCGCACTGCTGATGAGTCCCAAATATAGGACGAAACGGCCGTCCAGTGCTTTCTGCATTCTGTTGCGGTTTAATTCAGACTCAATGTATTACTTAATTATATATATATATATACATATATATATATCAAAAATACGTTTACAAAATTTAGGCGCGGGTTCCTCACACCAAAACACGGACAAATTCCATAAAAATATATGTCCGCAAATCCTCCGTTTTTGCGTTGTTAACTTTATATAAATTTACGATAGATGGTGCTTTGTTGCCATTTCTGACTATATTATGTCTGTCTTCAACGTTTAACGTGTGTAGTTATGATTCAACTCAGAAGTGTTCCATTTAATAATGGCAGGATATTCATATCGTAAGCATGTAGATATGATTTTTACATACTCGCGAGGCTGCACGGCTTGATCAAATTGCGTCTCCAGACTACAGGCAACCGGTTCATGCAAGCTTTGCTGCTGTTTATCGTCGCGTTGCTGGGACAGGATTCGTGTCACCACAAACTATGGATTGAGGAAGACTTAGATCCGGTTGTACGTCAGACCACAAAGAACATATTCTACAAGCTGTCGGATACGATCCAGGTATCAGCACCCGTTAAATGACCCTAGCATGTCGTTCATCTCATCGTACCGCATAGAGTGTACTTCAAGAGTTGCTCCTGTGTCCGTTTCATTTACAAAGTTTGCAGGGTCTTTCGCCCTCTGATCACTTACCACGGGAGGACTTTTGATGGATTATTGCGAAAACTGCCGATTCATTTTTGTCACTTCAGCCTTGATTACGGATGAGGCAACATTTGGAAAAGTGTGAATAACAAATTTACACAACCAACATTTGTGGGCATATTGGAATCCCCATGAGGCAATACAGACTAGATACCAACATCACTTTTGTGAGTGGGCTGGATTTAGAGGCAACTGTCTGGTAGGTCCATATGTTCCCCAGCAGGTCTTACAGGAGATGACAACAAGGACTTAATTTCGGACACACTTCCAGACCTGCTAGAGGATGTAACCCTGCTAATACGAAGAGGCGTGTGGTTCATGAATAATGGGGCACCAGCACTTTTTAGTGATTTGTTCGCGATGCACTGGCTGACATCTACCATGAAAGATGTATAGGGAGGTGAGGACCGGTTTCATGGCATGTAACTTACCCCGACCTCAGTACATCAGAGTTTTACCTGTGGGGCCACCTAAAACATTTGGTTTATGCAGTGGCTCTTCATCAACGTATCGGGTGCGGGGCTTTCGAAAATATTCGACACCGTGTGAGAGTATTTGAAAGGGCCCGCCAGTCAGTGTTCCGACGGGTACATGCGGATAGAGAAGCAACCGGAGGACATATTGAAAATTTGTTATGAGTTGATGTATTGAGGTACAACGATAGCGTTTTGGACATATGTTTATGTGGACATTTTACCTTGTTTTGATGTCAGGAACCCGCCCCCAAAGTTATATATATATATATATATATATATATATATATATATATATATATATATATATATCGCGTGAAACAAAAAAATTGTCCAAATCGGGTAACAGCAAAATTGTTCAATTTTTAGATTAAGCATTGAACCGATGTATCATAGAAATGATTAAATACATTTTACTGGAATTCTCCGAGGTTTTATAACAATATTTAAACAATTAGAATTAGAAACAGTTAGCTCGAAGTTGAAACAATCATCCCTCTTGCTATTGTGACCTCCTGATCTAGTTTTTCTCTCTACTATTCCTTCTTTTTTAAACATACTCACCGTTTCTTGATGGTTCTTAGATAGACTTTGAAGATATAAGCCAAAGTACGAATATTGGTACCATTACTGAAGGTGTCAATGATCTTTTTCCTCGTACGATTGCTCAGTTGAGAAGATATAGTGGGGCTGACACAAAACCATTTTGACCTGTTCTCTTTCTAGATGAATAACCCAAATGTTTTTTTTTAGTGATTCTTAAGTCAAATGGTGTCAAGATGGCAAAACCTGAGAACCTGAAAAAAAGAAACTCAATACATTTATTGCTTTTTTATGGATATTACACATTGTTATACGATTTGGACAATTTTGCTGTTACATCCAGTATATATATATATATATGTGTGTGTGTGTGTGTGTGTGTGTGTGTGTGTGTGTGTGCATTTGTTTATGGATAGTCCTTCAGTCCATCCATACAGTCTCAAATCAATTTGTAATGTTTCGTAATTGAATTGCGGATTTTGGTAAGCGCTTCTGACTGGAAAAAATAACCCCTGTGTGTAAATTGGATACGCCCTTTAGCTGATATAATAAAATATGTTTTTAAAATCAGAAAATAATGGTATTTAATATAAACAGGTGAATATATATATATATATATATATATATATATATATATATATATATATATATATATATATATATATATATATATTATAAAATAAGCAGCATATATTTACATTACAAAGAGTCAATCATACCTTGAATCATTCAGCAATGTGAATGCGATTATTATTCTACTAGCGAAGTGATTTCGCCAATAATCGCATTCACATTGCTGAATGATTCAAGGTATGATTGACTCTTTGTAATATATATATATATATATATATATATATATATATATATTTATATATATATATATATATATATATATATATATATATATATATATATATATATATATATATATATATACCAGTACTACCTGCAATATGATCCGTTATTCTGAATTTCTCCTCGCAGTCTTTTTTAGTGAGCAGGGTGGTTTGACATCCAGCAGCGGGATAAAAAAAGATGTTAAAAGACGAATAAAACTTCTTGTCGTTCAATGTTCATCTACCACCCGAGGGTAGTTCCGAAATTAATGCCGCCTGCTTTATTTCTTTACTTATCTCTTTCTCTCTAAGATATATATTAATATATATATATAGGGAGAGAGAGAGAGAGAGTGAGAGAGAAAGAAAGAAATAAAGGAGAGAGATGATCACTTAAGGCGTGAAAAGTCACAAATGTCTATATGCATTTCTGATGTCTTTATTCTTATTTGACAACAAAAACTATATCCAAACCCTAGGTACCGCAATGGGAACAAAAATGGCACCAACATATGCCACCCTAACATTAGCTTACAGCGAGGAAAACCTCTATGAGAAGATAGAACGAATATATGGAGAAAATATAAATCCCCACTTCACTAAATCTTGGAAGCGAAACTGAGATGATTGCTTCATTTTCGGAAAATCCTCATGGGGCGATATTAACCAATTCCACATTCTAGTCCAAAACTTACACCCAAAGATCAAATTCAACCAAGAACATAATTTTAACGGACTGCCATTCTTAGATATACTCATCAGAAATAAAAATAACCACATTATCACAGTCAACTACCACAAACCTAGAGACACCCAATAATATCTTCATTTCAAGGGCCATCACCCAAAAAGCTGTATAAAATCTTTCTACTGTTCCCTAGCAAGTAGGATTTGCACTCCAGTGGCCGACAAACACCTCCGAAGGCTACCCAACAACACTAATAAACAAAGGTTTTGAACTAGAAGAACAAATAACTTTAGACCAACTACGAAATCCAAAGAAACGCAACGTCGAACAAAATACAAGAACAATCCAGAACTGTTTACAGAAATTCAAGAAATCTAGATCTACTTAATATGATAAAATGAAAACTATACTAAAAACAGCCAAAACAATTAAAAGCAAAAGCCAATCAAAAAACCTAAAACTCATATTAACCTCATTCAAATTTAGCCAACACTATACAGTACCCACAGAAAATGCAACAAGGAAAGATGTGGGGTTTGTGATATCGTTATAGAAGGAAACTCCTACACACAACATTCACAATATAAAAACTTAAATTGTATCTCCAAAAAATGTGATTTATGCACTCAAGTGCACAAAATGCAACAAGTCCTATATAGGTATCAGCCAAGCACTAAGCAACAGAGTTCAGAAAATCAACATTAAATTACCAGACAACAGGTAACTTTTTGTAGCACAACATATTTACAAATGTAATCAAGGTAAATTCAAAATTATGCCAATTTATTGAACAGACAAATATTCTTACCTACAAATACAAGAAAAAAAACTTCATAGACAAATTTAAACTTCACTAAGCAAATCATAACCCCACACACATAAACACACAGCATACACACATAATGTCCGAACGCACTAGACGGACCACAAACACACACACAAATATCTATAGAGAACCAATATCACAAACTGGCAAAAACAAACACACTAGAGGGACCACACGCACACACACGAGCCCTATTCACTATAGGAAGTGTATATATATATATTATGATGGACTCTCCGTCAAACGCGACGTATGAGGGTCAGGCAGATCAGTTCCCAGAAACTGAAAGCTCGACACCCACATAGGATTTGATTATAGTGGTGAAGGCTTTGTGCAGGGCCATCCACATTTTTTGGAGGGACGAATACAGGGACCTGGTGCAACGAATGCCACAAGGTCCCCAAACGACCCTCCGCGGGTTTTGAATTCAGAGTTGTCCTTCTCCTAGACCAGTTGGCATCCAAGGCTATAGAACCCAGTCTGTCCTGCTATTTACCCATAGTTGGAGGGAGAAGAAGAGGATTCACACCTTTCCCAAGGGTATTAGCACGTAAGTGAATGTAATGGATTCGACTGGAATTCGAACTCGACTCTCCGATTCCTCAATCCATGCCGTTATCCATAGATATATATATACTAATTTCTTATAACAAAACAATATAAATGTATGGAGGTATACTAGCAAAAACACACAATACACAAAAATGGAGAAGAATATTTTCTCCACAATAAAAAATTAAATAGACAGACCTTGTCGGTTCTATTCAATTGATATTGTTTGGATCTGTACTTGCTCCACACACACACATTTGAGTCGACCGCCGTGTTGTATACTATGCTGTCTTTTTATTCCTCTTCAGTAGTCCTCAGTCATGGCTCCAAAGAAAGCTAGCAGTGATACTGGTAAAGGAAAAAGAAAAGTTAAGATAAAAACAGTTGTTGATGATATTGTCTCTTCCTATTCACTTTCCTATGGCAAAATCAACGCTCTATACTATTCTTATAAAGGGAGGGCCATGTCTTCCCTTTCCAAAGAATAACATCTCTTGCCTTCCACTTCCAATTACGCCATCAACTCTCCGACATATACGTACGGTAAAATTTAAGTGTCCGTCTATATTTTATCTGTTTAGTATTGGGTTTTCTTTCTTAAATTTAACGATTTTCATTAGATTTGCGTATAAACTTGTGCACAAAGTACTGCTGTTAAAGTTTAAATAATCAATTATCTTGGGACAGGAACGAATTATTCCATTTTACATTGATTCCTATTGGGAAAATTAGTTCGGTTTACGAATATTTCGGGTTAAGAACGGGCTACAGGAACGAATTAAATTCGTTGACTGAGGTATATACACACACACACACACACACACACACACACACACACACACACACACACATATATATATATATATATATATATATATATATATATGTATGATGAATTATAGTCTTAAAGTGTGCTATATTTATAGGATAAAGTGCTCAATATCCGAGATAGAGCGTGTGTAAATATAAAAGTGAACACAGAAGTCAACACTTAGAGGCAACAGTCTGTTTCATGCTAGATGCAATCGTCAGGCCTGTTGCCTCTAAGTGTTGACTTCTATGTTCACATTTATATATATATATATATATATATATATATATATATATATATATATATATATATATATATATATGATGTTCCTGAGATACCCGGGTTTAGTAGTGATCCCGTTGTACAAGTGAAGACGTTATAATCATTCATCTCAAGAAATATTAATGCCCAGTCGGTCTCTATTAATTTAACAAGACGTTGTAATCGATTTGCTGACTGGTCATTTCGTACGAAGAGAAAGTCAATAAAAACTGCGAGTTGAAAATTGAATCCCAACAATGCGAAGTGTTGGGCGTCGGGAAGAACAATGTGATGGTTTGAATCGTCGAAGGATTTGCATTCATTTCTTCGGATAGCGGACGGAAGGGAGAAAATCGAATGAAAGAAAGGGATCTAGTTTCACTTAATTGAAGAACAAAGTAATATTATTTTCGAGTGATGGACAAGTCTTTTCCTGCTTGATTACAAGAGAAAGAAAAGAGAGTGATGGAAAAGGCGGGATGAGAAAGGGAGATAGATTGTCAGTGATAAAGAGAGAATCTAAAAAAGCGAGAGAATGTGTTGTGGATTCCGGGATGAAATCCGGTAGTAAATAATAACAAACGCCAAGAATGAATATAGGAAATAAATGTATTAACGTAATAAAACAAACTGGTAATACAGGTTAGTAGCTCCAGGAATGCGGGGTTAGTTGACAAATATATATAAAGTCTTTGCTATCGACGTATAGCTGTATGACTTCTTACTGAGTCTAAGTGCTCGTGACTGTGACTCTTGCCGCTACGTTATTCTACCGACCGACTCAACGTTCCACTACTACTTGACTACTACGTACTTGACTGTTCGGGTATTCACTGGCAGTAGTATATGTATACCTTGGGTGAGTCCATTTGTGTAAAAAGAGGAGACCCCTCAATAGAATGAAAGAGGGATATAGATACTACATAAATATTAAAAACAATTTATAGTCTGTATTATTGTAATGTTTTTACACACATACACAGACACACAGACACACACAATATACATACATATATATATATATATATATATATATATATATATATATATATATATATATATACAGTTTTAAAAACTAGGAATTTATTCATTTTAATTTTATTAGTCTCTAAGGCCTTTCAACCAACATCTCACCAGGAGACAATCGTTGGCTAATTGACAAATTAACGAAAAAAACAGTAACGAAAATGAATAGCAAAAAAGGGGGAAACACGCTAAAATGACATATAAGTGTATATACTTATAACGAGGAAAGGGGAAATAACGTGTAAATAAATTAGCGATGGACAATTAAAATAAAATATCCCCCAACAGATTAAGGGACTTCACAAATTCTTTCTGCCGTCAGAGAGAAGGTTTCCATAATCCTATACAGACTGATTCCAAAATCTTCAAATGATTGTTGGAACCAGCCGTATGAATGATTTTAAACCACTCTTTTGTATATGTCTTGGCACAGGTTATATTCTCAATTAAGTGTTGAGCAATAGCCGATTCCATATTTATGGGGGAAGATAACTCATTTTATCTATCTTACCAAGTCGTAATTTGGAAGGTACATGCTGGTTAATTCTAGTTTCCAAATGCAAGGTTGTACGCCCCACATAACCAGCAGCACACTCGCAATTAATTTCATATACTAAATTACTCAATTTGATGTAGGGCAGTTCATCCTTGCGAAACGACGGAAATGCAGACCTAGTTCGAAAAATGCAACGTAAAGCAACAGAAGGAAAACAACCAGAAACCAACTGGCTAACTTGTTTAATTAAGTTTCGACCCTTATCCCCAATCCAAGGAATCTTCAAATAAACCGGACATTTAGAAGGCCCTTGGACTTTAGGGGAATTAAATCCCTTAGTCTTCTTACTAATAATATAATCAATAAGGGCATCCGGATAGCCATTACTGAGGAAAATCTCCCTAATGTTTTCAAGTTCACGGTCCAATCTAGTAGCAGAACAAATTTTGAGCGCCCTGTACACCCAGGTTTTAACAAGATTGATTTTCCTTGATGTAGGTGCAAACGAAAAACAATTCAAATAGGGGCGCGTAAAGGTAGGTTTGCGATAAATACTTGTAATAAAACCCCCTCTAATACGCTCAGCAAAAACATATATATGGTGGACTCTCCTGTCTTATTCAACGTATGAGGGTAAAGCAGCTCAGTTCCTAAGAAACGACAGCCCGGACACCAGCACATCTGATTTGATAATAGCTGTGAAGGCTTTGTGCAGAAACAAGCACACTTTTTGAAGTGAGGAATCCGAATTCCTGGTGCACTACGTCCTCAAGGATCCCAAACAACCCTCTGCAGGTTTTGAATTCAGAGTTCCCCTCATCCTAGAGCAGTTGCCATCCAAGGTTATAGAACCCTGTCTGTCCTGCTATTTACCCAGTAATTAATTCCTTTCCCAAAGGTATTAGCACGTAGCATGTAATGGATTCAAATGGAATTCGAACTCGGCTTTCCGATTCCTCAGTCCGAGCCGCTATCCACTACTCCATAATATATGAATGAAAAAACAATAGGAAAGCTATACTTAGTTTAGCCGATGCGTTTCGTCATTTATCAAGGCGATTTGTGAGTTTGCCTTGATAAAGGCATGACAATTATTTTTTAGAAAATAATCCTAAAAAGCCCTTCGGTCTGAAGAGATAAATATTTAAATAAATATCTTCATGAAATAAATTATAAATTATGGTGTTTTAAGGATTGTTTTACTTAATGTTATTATATTGCTCTGTGACTTACATCGAGATCTCTTTGGATTAATGTTCTCTTTGGAATTATCACTACCAATTCCCAATTGACATTATATATATATATATATATATATATATATATATATATATATATATATATATATATATATATATATATATATTGTCATCCCATAAGTTCTGTCCGAATTTTGAATTTTGAAATTCGTGACTAAATGTTATATTTAATTACAGATTCAATCAACAATGTATTTTCCCTCATTATCTATGACTTCCTTCCATCTATTAACAAGCTTAAATTCCATTACTGTAAACTTCATATGGCTTTGATTCGAAGAACTCACAAATGTCAGTTTTAACTTCTTCCTGTGTTACAAAAGCTGTTTCTTCCAAATGATTCTGTAAGCTACGAAACAAATGGTAGTCTGAAGGAGCAAGGTCGGGAGAATAAGGTGGATGAGGAATTTTCTCCCAACCAAGTTCTTCGATCTTTTGTGACGTGATTCTTGCTGTGTGTGGTCGCGCATTGTCCTGATGAAACATCACCCGTTTTCGATTCACTAGAGCAGGTCTTTTTTCCTCAAAGCTTCGTTCAAACGCTCTAATTGCTGTCAGTATATTTGAGCATTAATTGTTGCATTAGGTGGTAAGAATTCAAAGTGGATTATTCCTTGGCAATCCCACCAGATTGAAAGAAGAACCTTTTGCCCATGAAGTTCCCTTCTCGGCTGTGGCTGGGGTCCTTCCCCTTTACCAAGCCACTGTCTACGACGCTTAACATTTCGATAAAAGATCCATTTTTCGTCGCCAGTCACAAGTCTATCCAAAAAAAGGTAAAACAAGTTGGCGAGAATGGAAAGAAGAGCAGATGTCAACTCGGGATTTGAGGTTGTTTTCAGACAATTCATGAGGCACCCATTTTCCAAGTTTAGGAACATTTCCAAATTGTTGAAGATGACGATGAATAGTTGTATGGTTTGAACTGAGAACCCCTGCCAATTCGTCAACTGATAAAGCAGGATTTTCTTCAGGGGCTGCTTCAAGAAGCTTTTCATCAAACTCAACTGGACGTCCGGATC
>OZ038497.1:56334997-56429997 GCA_964036315.1 Acanthosepion esculentum | reverse complement strand
ATAAATATAATAAAACTACTCTTACCTCATGATTTCAAATGAAAATGCAATATTCAAAGGTTTCGCCGAATTTGCAAAATTAACATGCAACGTAAACAAATCTTCCTTTCTTGATTTGAGTTACGCATGCGTTCACACCAATCATTATTTCTCGTAGTAGTATTAACAAAACAATAATTAGGATAACGTACAATCTTTCTTTGTAATTAAATTCATTATCGTTATGGTGTTAAATAACAACAACATTTAGTATAACATGCAAACTTTATGTTGTAGAGTAGCTATCACCCCATCAGCATTCTACCAGATGGTCTGGCTCATAGCCTTAAATAGTCTACGATTACGGACTTCAACAGTTGATTAATAAGTTGATACTAAGCTGATTAATATTCGGACTGATCTTAATTCGTTTGGCTATACAGCATTTGACCCTCCTCTATTCCTTGTAAGTTGTCTTGTTAATTGCTTTGTAACTTTTTGTTCTGCGTTTTTTGTATGTATCCGTTAGCACCGGATGGTGTTAAATAACAACTGAATAAATATATTAAGCACTCATACTGAATAAATATATTAAGCACTCATTCTTCTCTGTGTATCATACAACACGTTATTTTTCAATAACATACATTATACGATATCTTTTGCGGTGTTAAGCAACAAAACATTGAAGATGCTATAAAATATTTATTTCTCTTTACAGAATAGGCAACTATTGTTTTCATTCGTACGAGTCATAAGAGTGAAATCGTTATTGCTATATTCATAATGATCCACTAAAATAATTTATATTATTTTATTACTTTTGATTTGATAATGATAAAGTCAAGCCGAACAACATTTGTAATAACATCAGCTTTATTTTATACTCGTAAGAATCATTATGATGGGCCTAATTGCTACTGGCGGCGTAGGCTCGCCTATATTTTCAGTCGTCTTATACTACGGGTGCCAGATGAAATCACAAACATTTACCTAGATTTTGGGTCTCATTTTATCTATAGGTCGCCTTATACGTAGAAATATACGGTAATTTTCTTACAATCCAATTTTCTCTTCGTCACCGAAAAAAAAAATTAATCCGACACTAAATCCTGTTTATCTAGATAAACTACATCCGGCAGCAAGGCCTCTGATTGTAAGATTGCAGATTTTGAGAAGCGTGGAACCACCTCTTTGTTGCTGTTGTTCTCAGGTCCACCCTGACCCGAGTAATTGCTATGGTCCCAGTGTTTATATTTTTGTTTTGTTGGTTCACTAAAAAGTATAAAATAAATTATGGTAAAAATATCAGCTTTATATTTATAAAAAAACAAGACCAGTAGGAATACATTTTATAGCAGAATAATTCATTTAACAGTACTAAAATTTAAAAATACATTTTATAATAATATCACCAGCAATTCATTATATGCTCTCCAAACTCTATATCTAAAAATATACGTTTACTTTAAAAGTATAAAACTATGTACAAAACATCTGTAGTTAAAACAATAAAATTTAGATTTTGCTGTTAAATAACTCATAGAGGTCTATATGCCGCTGACCAAAATCAACCCAACCAAGCCAATTCGTTATTGACTGGATAAGACTACTGCTTATAAAATCTAAATTCCTTATTACTGATGTTACTCTAGAAATGTATTGAAAAGCATATAGAAATTGCCAGCAAATTAAAATCAATGTACACAACAAAAGAATTATATGCGTTGTGGTTTTCCATTTGAAATAGGTGATAAATAAAGTAAGAAATAACTTTCAGTGTTCAGGAATTAACGCAAACATCTCTTATACAATTAAATATACCACTAATAATGTTACTAACAGATCGCCGCATCTATCAGGGAGATGAAATTTAAATTTTTATCATTGCATTATTCTAAAAGTTTAACCCATCACCAGATAGATATTAATGTCAACAACTGAGCACAAATAGTTATTAATTAAAAAATAGTAATTAATGTATAATATTGTTCATACCTACATGTACAAGAATGTCGTTTTTGAGAAAAGTTAACAAATAACCATAAATACGTAAAAATTGCGTATATTGTCGAAAATTCCTTTTTCCACAATATAGCTATTTGTGCTATGTTATAATGCTTATTACTTATACAATAATAATAGTGAATATTTTTAAAAACATTAAAGAATATTTAATCATATCTCCTTAATAGCTGTTGCTATCTGTTAGTAAGAGTTCTCGATTTAGGCCGATATATAGGGCTTTTACGCGTATCAAACCAGATTCGGTATGTCGGAAATCGGTTGAGCAAGGATGAATTATTTAGCAAAAATAATAAGGCACCTTTGTGAACACATATTTGATAAGTCATCATGCTAGAATAGGATTTACATTTAATTTCACAATAGACTATCAAAGATACCAATCGTAGACTTAACCTTAGATGAGCGCATTCGGGGTCGGAGATTTTTTTAAATGGGAGCGTATATTTGAATATTGATAGAGTATGAAAAACAATGCTTCCTTGGGAGAAGTATCGACTTAGCGGCTGTGGGCGTGTCTGCGACATATTCGAAACTTAGAGCGAATGTGACAAGTTATGAATAATCAAGTGTGGTTTCCCCTTGTTTTGTTACTCTCCACTTTGAGAGAGCTATTTCTGTTTACTGGGACTGGGAACCTTGTATTCTTAGTTGTCTAAAGCTTCCTTAAAGCCTACACCTGCACACTTTTGTCATTTCACACATTACCTAAACAATAATAATAGTGAATATTTTTTTAAACATTAAAATATATTTAATCGCATCTTCCTCATGGCAGTCGCGATCTGGAAATAAAAACATACAAAATCAAAAAGAAGGTATTGTCAGTAGCCAGGAATTAATGCAAACATTCCTTACAGAATAAGATTATATATCTATATAATCATTTTCTCATGAAAGAATACAGGGGTTTAGATTTCCTAGTAAATAACATAAACTGCATCACTTGAGGACTATCAACAGCAGCAACAACTAAAATACATTGCACTTGTAACTAGAAGAGGAAATTATGTCATAATCAAAATGTTGACATTCCACACTTCCAATAATTTATTATTATTATTATTATTATTATTGATTGATTCGTTTTCGAAGGCTTATCAAGCATTTGCTGGTTATATATACCAGAAAATATTTTTTAGATTTTTGGAAGGTGGTGGGGTAAAGATAATTGTTTAGTGATATAAGCCTTACTAATTAGTGATAAAAGTCTTATTAATTAACCAAATATTTTTTCCAAGGTTTTTTTTTTATTTCGCTAAAGTGAATATAACGAACCCAAATGAAATTGAAATTCGGTTCTCCAATTAAAAGTTCCGAGCCATTATTATTCGCGCATCCAAGCTTACAGCACATGGCATTCCCTCAAATATAAAATTAGAAAGAAAACCCCCATCAATACTGTAGACAGCTGCTGGGATTGAAAATACTATTTTACTGAAACAATATCTGAAGAGAAAATCTTTATAAATTTCAACCGAAAATTTTACTGGCTGCATGGTCAATAAATGCCGTATGTTTCCTTATAAAGAAACAGCTAATATTACAATTACCATTACCAATGTTAGAGGTTGTCAAGAAAGAAATTCTTCATTTGATAGGGTTTTCTTCCTTTGTGAATATTTCAGCAAAACGTTTCGGGTGTGTTTATTCGCATTACACGGGGCAAAGCAGAAAGAAAAAAGAATTCTCCTTCCAGTGTCCACATTCTATCAATGCCCGTGGGGAGCGTCTTTTACGCATTTTCCCACACCTTATAAAACGAAACTAGAGAAAGGCATGCATCTGGGGCGAAATCGCTAGCACTTTGACTTCAGAATCATTTTAATGTCTTCTTCCAATATCGAATACTTTGGATACCGTGTTAAGATTGAATGGGACCACGGGACAGATGCGATTGTCATGTCTTTTGTCTTGTCACATTTTTCTACTGGCTGTCGGCAGGAGAACAAAGAAGAGGAAGCTTTCAATCAGAACAGTGGAGGGTAGGGATTTTGTATCTCGCTTCTCTTCATGAATCCTCCCGGGTGTGTCGGGTGTGGTTCGGGAAGCACTACTCATGTGCAAATTGGGTAATTACACCAAAACGGGGTTCCAGCCTGCAATCGGTTTTCCCCAGATGTTAAAACAGACACTGACCGCTTTTCGTTTGTCACGCTCAGCAGTAATGTCCTCGGAGAAACGTATCAGGAGCGTCACGCTCTAAGTGGACATGACGTCCCCGTACGTTTCTGCGTGGGTTTTCTCTCTCGGGTGGTTACTGAAAAGAAATTGTACTTTAGACGCTTCTGTGTTTTCGATATATAACCGGGCAAATAATATAAATAGAACTTTTAAGTGAACACGAAGAAACATGCCGTTAATTGGCGTCGAATATCGAAATCGATGTAAATCACTATGAAGTTGGTTGCAAACAATGGCGTTTACTTGAATAGTTAGACTTATGCAAGTTTATTAACAACATCTGTAAGAGACCGTTGAGCTTTAAACAAATTCTAGATTATTGATTAAGCTGAACTTAAAGCGAATAACAAATTACAAGCTACTGGACACTGGTTATAGTTAAGCTGGCTGTGTGCCCAATAAATTGGTGGAAGAGGTCAGTGTTCGGGCCCGGGCATAGTGCTCGGATTTCGAATGTTTTTCAAAGCACAACGACTCTACCGTGAAGATTCGAATAATAATATTAACCATTTCCCCTAAGATGTCCTCGTTGTTAATTTGCTACTTATTTTTAAGTATTTCACCCCAAGCAAGGCGGGAGTGTTACTAGTATACGACGGGTTACAGTGAGTGAAAGTGAGAGGAAAGACTGGGTATAGAGGGGATTACGGAAAGGATAAAAAGAAGAACAGGGATCAAGGCATCAGATGTTGACGATTGATGTGGCAAGTATGTTGTAACCTAGGGAAGGCTACTGAATAGAATAATCAAACGAAGGTTCGTAATGAACGATAATACATAGGACATGAACAACATATATAAGATTCACCAGCGGCGCGTAGAAGAATAATCAACTGCTAGAAGTGAGTCAAGTGAATTCCACAATGAATCTCCAACTGCAGGATATCTACCAAGTGCCCCATGCGGTAAGATGTGGCACAAGGCTGAATTTAATGTGGGCTATCCGAGCCCATAGGTTCGGCCAAAAATTTCCCTGTAGACTCCGTATAAAACGGGGTCGGGTAGCTGTTTTCCGAGAAAAGCTCTTCCCTCATCTGGGGATAGTCTCTGCCCGGAAGCAGAGTCTTTGACCAGCACAGCTGGAGACGAATCTCCAACTCTAGGATATCTACCAACCACTCTACGCGGTCAGATGTGGCACAAGGCCGAATTAATGCGAGGTATCCGAGCCCGCCCATGGGGTAGCTCTTTCTCGAGAAGAGACTCTGCCCTTCGACATAGCCTCGTCTGGGGATCCTCTCTGCTCGAAGGCAGAGAGTTTGACCCGCACAGCTGGAGACGAATCTCCGACTATAGATCACGTATAGTATTCACTACTGTTTTTATGGGAATGGGGGCATAACCCTTATCGTCCGTAGGTATGCTACACCAAAGTAAGAGAAAGGTAGTTCCACTGTTGGGAAGTGTAAGAAGCTGTTGGACTGTTCAACAGTAAAAGGATGGGACCTAGATGTCAATCTAATAGCACGCTTAAATTCATAGTAGTTTCAGACCCATTCTGTAGAAACACATCTCTTTTGTCTCTTCATCCGTGATGAAATTCCCCAGAACTCACTATCATATAGAGAAGTGGTTATCAAATAGCAATTCAGCACTATTTCTTCTCTAACAAAATGTTCCTGTTTCTTAATACTTAGTTTAGCTTTTGACAGGCATCTTCTTATTCTTATGTACCTTTGGATATCTGTGTCACTTTTTTTGGTCATCTGTTAAAACGCAGTCAATTTAAATTTCTGTACTGGGTTGAGGCTGACCGCTCCGTCCCCTAGCACACAATCTTGAGTAAACCCTCCTGCTAACGAATATACATTCTGTTTTCTAACAGTTGATAGCTAATGGCTAGTCCTTTCTTCTCAAATTCTTTTTACTGCCTTTTCTAAGTTTTTCTTTCTATGTCTGTTATCAATACGGTTATCTAATCTTTTAAGACTGTTCTCACCAATTTGGGTAGTTGTATAGGTTGATTAAATCCGTTACGAGAACATGTCTTTTTCTTATACCCGTTTCTACTTATCATTTTAAATTTCGATATTCAGTGTTAAATGAAAACTATAACCGCGCGACTTCTCTCTGTTCGACAAATATTTTCATAGTAATGGTCTGACGAACTTTCTTCTCGAGTGCGCCGAATAAATGAATTTACTATTAAATGAAATGAATTTACAATCATAGCGGCTGGTAGAGGAAAGAAAAAACATTGTTTATAGTTACATTGTTCTGGAATTGTCATCATTGGCCGACTGAACTTGCTTTGTTTCAATCATTGTTTCCCTTAGATTGAACTCAACATTTCTTTTTATACTATAATGTATTTCAGTGTTATCCAATAAAGGTTTCGGTTTATTTACAATTACTAGGCCTACTGCGAGGAAACTGTGTTCACTGTGTCAGGCTAGATATTTTTTTCTCTCGCTAGAATCTATCTTACATATTCGCTACCACATCGGGGTTGAGTCTTCTGTTATAAATTTAGATACTTGATAAAATACAATGATGAATGGTAATGGTCTGACGAACTTTCTTCTAGAGTGCGCCGAATAAATGAATTTAAGCGTGCTAGAAGATTAGCATCTATACCCCACCATTTTACTGTTGAAGCAGCTAAATGTAACCGTCACTTATATTTCAACAGTTTCTTTCCCCACACTTCCCGCCTGTGGAATTCCCTTCCGTTTACTTGCTTCCCTGATAGCTACCATCTTCAAAAGTTTAATCGGCAGTATCAATCGCCATCTTCTCTTCTTTTTTTTTTTGAAGTCCGTTCATCTTTTATTTTTTCCTTAATCATCCCTATACTCACTTTCACTCCCCGTAGCTCCCTGCTTACTAGGAGCATTCCCACCTCGCTTGGGCTGAAATACATAATATTCTCCTCTGACATGAAGTGGAAATATTATATTGATTCAATTACTAGGCCTACTGCGAGGAAAGTGAGTTCACTGTGTCAGGCTAGATATTTTTTCTCTCGCTAGAATCTATCTTACATATTCGCTATCACATCGGGTTTGAGTCTTCTGTTATAAATTTAGAGATTCTTGATAAAATACAATGATGAATCTGCAATGTTATTGATCTCGATCTGTCGTCCCGGCTTCAGCCATTTACCTACCGCCGTAAATTTGCTTGTCTGAGTCTTTTCTGTAAATACTTTCATGACAATTGTTCTCAAGAATATTGCTCTAAGGTACCTAGACTTTAAGAATTTGAGCGCAGTACTAGATTGCCGGCAAGGTCTCACCATTTTACAGTTGAAATGACTAGATGTATCCGTATGTTTTACGCTAACAGTTTCTTCTATCGCACTTCTTGGACTGTCTTCTGGCTTCTCGTTTTCTTGTCAACTTTAATCTTTAAAAAATTAAATGTTTTCTGTTGTGATGTCAACGTACACTTGCCTGATACTTCGTCAATGCCAATGTAGTAGAGACTTTGTAATCACAGATACCAAATATAATACGCCGTAGAATAACAATACTGTTGTAAGACGTCTTAGAAAAATACTCGTACTAATAGTACTTCGTATAATGAGTAGAAAATAGCGGTCCAAATACTAATAGAGACAGAGGCGAAAGCGAGCACAGGTAAGACGTCACGCGACTTCCTCTATATACGCGTTTCCTCTATGGTCACGTGATCTACTTAGTTCAGTAATAAGATCGCCTGCGTTTGTACACTGGCGATCTATGTTCAAACACAAATGTCGGCAGCGACACTTTATCCCTATATAACAAAATGTAATGTCAATCGTTATCTTCTTTCTTCTTAATTCCTGTTTTTTTTCTCTCTTTCCTTAATAATGATTTTTTTTCTTCTCGTATTCTCACATATTCAGTAAACATTTGCATTTTAGTGGCTTTATTGCCTTGCTTGGAGTGAAATGATTAAGAAAAATGAAATCTAAACTAATAAAAATCGAAATCAATGAATAATGATGGTCCCCCTTCTATTTATTTTGAAGCATCGCGTGCAGACATTTGTTTACGTCATCTAAATACGATATAACCAGTGAATATAATTTTCATGATATCATGTTTCCGTATTCTCTGAGGAAGCTGCAAATTTGTCTTGGAGAAATATTTAATCTCTCACGAAGCTTGTCGCTTTCATATAAAAAAAATATTGATACAACTTGTGTTTCATTGAATTTCCGAATCCTTAGAGAAGGTAAAGATATCTTCCGGAACCGGTTAAGGTAATTTTTTTTTCGCTCGAATTCAATTTAAAAGAATTAACATAGCTTCTATATTCATTTTTTTTTTAAATACAAAGCCAGCCGATATTTTCTCTCCAAGATTTGTGTGTCTTTTATAAACAGTTTTACATGTTTCCGAACGTAGAAATACAGGGAAAGTGTTTCGGGCTTAAAACAGTTGGGAGTTTTCGGGCTTAAAAGTGGGTGAAAGAAGGCAAGAAAACTAGCAACAGATTTGTCTGTCCTTGGAAAAACATGAGCCCCACGTCCCCAAGGGAAGACCTTCCATAGTCGAAATATTCTTTTCTCTGTAAAATATAAATAAATAGAAAGAAAAGAAAAAAAAAACGAAAAGAAAAGGTTGCTATTTAGTTAAGTAACTGTTCATGTACCACTTTGTAATTTCATTGAAAATTAATCCCCTTAACAAAGCGAAAAAAAAAGATCATACGCCATGATTTATTAAAATTTAATGGCTTCCAGCTATGTCACGTACAAACAACGGATATCGTATGATCAACGAAGTTAAGTCGAGACTGAACAATACCTGGCTGAGGCACCACTTGAGAATACCAGGTGAGGTAAGATTCGATGTGCGAGTGGGGTAACGTCTCAGGATTGGAAATGAGAGAGCCGTGTTCAAATTCCTGTCGGGTTCTTTATATTCCCTTACGCGCAATTACCCTTGAGAAATGCATGAATCCACATCATCCACCACCCGAGTAATAGGTTAATTAGTAAGATGTGTATCTGTAAATATTATTATCTCCGAAAGAGTTCTACAATCTAAAAAGAATTTCTGGCTTTAAATAGTCTGCAAAAGTTTGATAGGCCGTGAAAAACAAATAAATCAATCAATAGATTCTTAACAAATAGATGTTTTTTTTTAATCCGTAATTTGAAAACGTAATCGGTATGAACATATTAAAAAAGAAATACAGATTATGAATTTCAATTTTTTGGAATATTTACATATTTAGTAATCAAATATTATAAACATATTAAGTTTTGGCTTTCGTAGAGCGGATTACTCATCAATGAACCCAAAAAGTTTTTTTGCAATTTAATTGGATTGTCTAATTTTGCAATTTAACTGGATTGTCTAATATGTAAAATAAAATAAAAAACAAAAAAAAACTTAAAACAAAGAAGACTTTTGGCTGCAGCACCAGTTGTATAACATCACCATCTCCTGACGAGTGGACCGATCATTCGTACAAAGAGTCGCCTACGATACTCTGGAGTGGAGGTGTTGAATATAATAACATCAAACAGCTAAGTGATAAATTTTACATTTTGGGAATGTATTTTCTCAGTGACATTTGCTAGCCGAAACAGTTTGGGAGCTGTCGATAATTGTGCTAGCACGAAGTCGCAAGTCATCGTGACCGAGGATTTGAGTTTACAGACCATGTTCAGACTGTTGATCATGCCAGAAAATGCACTCTTTTCCTTAAAATGTAACTATGGTCCGCTCAGCATAGTTGCAGTATAGACTGTGAATGGGTTCTGTCAGTGTTAATAAAACAATGTGCCTGACCAGGCGTCTGCAACAAGGATTGGCTACCCCCCCAGCAAACAGCTACACTTGAATACGAGCAGCCAACCAGCACCACACACACACACACACACACACACATACACACATTATGTGTGTGTGCGTGCGTATATATATATATATATATATATATATATATATATATATATATATATATATATATATATATATATATATATATAGAGAGAGAGAGAGAGAGAGAGAGAGAGAGAGAGAGATAGATAGATAGATAGATAGATAGATAGATATAAGTTTCCGTACTGGCCTGAAACAGAGTGTCACCGCTCAGTATTGATCTTAGTTCAACTTTTATATTTGCATACATTCTAACTCTGTTATTTAGCACTTTTAACCATAATATAACATACCTAGAAACTATATTTATATCATTATATTTTTATTAAGTCAGTCGGGTTTCGGTCCCGCCTTGAAGTTATCGGATGTCTAGCCACATTGAGAAGCTGTGATACATCGAAACAGTCTGTCTGTGGATGACGGTATATATATATACACACACATATATATATATATATATATATATATATATATATATATATATATATATATATATGATGAAATGGATTCAGTCCGACAATTATTTAATATATTTTCTGTTTATATGTTATTTTTATAGATATAATTGATTTAAGTAAATGCTCTAGATTTTTTTTTAATTAAACAGTATTAATTACATTTACCGGCTTGAATTTTCGAGAAATTTCGTAGAAAATATGCTTTGTCCGACAGGAATTGAACTTGTAACCCTAATGCAAAGCATCATTTGATCTGGCGTTCTCTTAACCACTGAGCCACAGAGAAACGTTAGCAAATCCGAAATACTGTTTATAAACACACACACCTTCGACGAATTTTCTCGATCGATCATATCTACTCACTAAACATATCTTGGCGTAAATAATGACAACATATTATCAAATAGACTAAGTCTGACAATTATTTAATATATTTTATTTATATGGGATCTGGAATCAGAGGCTCTACAATCATAAGTATTCTTTCTCTGACCCTTATGTAAAACACCAGACAGCTCTTTCTAAATATTTCTGGGAATTGAAGGATAGAAACTACAGATAGAATCGAAGATTATAGGTAAATCCCAAACGCACACCAGCTTCAGAAATAGATGTAATTTGTGCATAGAAAAAAATAATTAAGCATAAAAATTCTAGTCAGCTATTGAACCAAAGGAATGAGTTCGTATTTGAATGTCGGCATAGAAATTGATTTAAATTATCTTATAAATAGAATTTGATTTTAGTTTTTTATTTTGCAGTCATTGCCATGACTTAAATAACATGATCCAATAGAGAAATAAATAAATTTTCACCAATAACACTAATTTCTTTACTGCTGACTTTGATCCGTCTTAATGAAACACCCTTATATATAATCCGTCTAAATGAAACTCCCTTTACTAAGACGCATATAGTTCATGCATGATGGGGCTTTTAGTCACATTGTTCGCAATGCCCTTGCTGACATCTGACATGAAAAATAGATAGGTAGGGAGACGGGACCGGTTCCTTGGCCTGTAGGTTACCCCGAACTCAATCCATTCGATTGTTATCTGTGACGCCATGTCAAACAAATGGTTAATATAACAGACATTAATAATAAAGTGAGGCTTCATCGACCTTGTATTGGGGGCCTGCGAAACCATTCGACACCAGTCAATGATCCGGCGGGTGCATGCGTGTGTATAAGCAAGCGGAGGACATTTTAACATTTGTTAGGAGTTGCTGTGTTGAGGTACATCGATGCTATTTTGGACATAGGTTTATATGGACAGTTTACCTTGTCTTGGTGTCAGGAACCAGTCCCCCAATATTTGTAAAATTATTTTTGGATTGTATATAAGATTGTATATCTCTCTTTTAAACTTTGATAGCCAACGACCGGAAAGATAAAATACCAGTGATAACAAACTTCTTAAATAGAGCACACCAAAATTCATCTTCTCAAAGAATATTTCTGGACGAACTAAAACTCATAAAACAAACATTATTCAACAATAATTAATCGTTGATAAACAAATAAAATTATTCTTACAAATACCACACGAAAACATCAACATATTTTACTGTAACCAGATGCACAATAATTATAAACTACACGAATTCGCGACACGAAGAATTATTAAATAACATATTTCTGCCGTAATTTCAGAAGAGACGTGTAACATTTATATTACAGGAAAGAGGGACTGCAAACCTTGCAGTGACTAATCAAAATTAACCACATTAAATCTAAACTAGCGATGACCAATATAGTGTATCAATTTCAATGCCCAGTACAAAACAGTGTTTCTTGTCACAATTCAATCACCGATATCGGACACACTACCACCTGCTTCTGTAGACGACTTACGTGTCACTTATCTGACCATTGTGCCATAAAAATTTAATTAATCCATAATCTACACAAACACTTAAGGAAACTTCTGTTCGAAAATACAAGTATTCTATATAAATCACATTATCAGAAGCATCTTCCTATTGGCGAGACCCTATATATTAAACAATTATCTTCTACCATCGACCTTACATTATTTAATAGTGGAAATGGAATTTTGAAAGTTTTTAAAAATTAAAATTAGAAAGATGCTCACGCGAATTCCAGTCGCGTGCACTATTTTATAGCTTCAAATGAACACTCCTTTTTCACAACAACATATATATAATTTCCAACGTAACAGTCAAATTCTGAGGAAAAATTACCAACGGCAGAGAAAAAAAAACTTGAAAATGGCTATTAAAGTGGCCGAAAGGGCTTGGGACAATAAAAATTATGGTCAGTTTTTATGTTTCTTAACTCCTACAAAATGGAAAAATGTTAGAACTTAATGAAAAATTAAACTGTTTCCCATGATCCAATTGCTTCTGATTCCCATTTTTATAATTCTTTTATTCAGTTGCTTCTGTTTCCCATCATTCTTTATTTAGTTGCTTCGGTTACCCTTGATTATTTTATTCAGTTTCTTCTGTTCCCTATGATTCTTTTATACTTTTGGGGGGTTACTTCTGTTTCCTATCATTCTTTTATATTTTATTCAGTTGCTTCTGTTTCCCAACATTCTTTAATTCTTTTATTCGGTTGCTTCTGTTTCCCATCATTCGTTTATTCTTTTATTCAGTTGCTTCTGTTTCCCATCATTCTTTTATTCTTTTATTCTGTTGTTTCTGTTTCCCATCTTTATTTTATTCTTTTATTCAATTGCTTCTGTAATCATAATTCTTTTATTCAGTTGCTTCTGTTTCCTATCATTCTTTTATTCTTTTATTCGGTTGCTTCTGTTTCCCATCTTTATTTTATTCTTTTATTCAATTGCTTCTGTAATCATAATTCTTTTATTCAGTTGCTTCTGTTTCCCATCATTCTGTTATTCTTTTATTCAGTTGCTTCTGTTTCCCATCATTCGTTTATTCTTTTATTCAGTTGCATCTGTTTCCCATCATTCTTTTATTCTTTTATTCAGTTGCTTCTGTTTCCCATCATTCTTTTATTCTTTTATTCGGTTGCTTCTGTTTCCCATCTTTATTTTATTCTTTTATTCAATTGCTTCTGTAATCATAATTCTTTTATTCAGTTGCTTCTGTTTCCTATCATTCTTTTATTCTTTTATTCGGTTGCTTCTGTTTCCCATCTTTATTTTATTCTTTTATTCAATTGCTTCTGTAATCATAATTCTTTTATTCAGTTGCTTCTGTTTCCCATCATTCTGTTATTCTTTTATTCAGTTGCTTCTGTTTCCCATCATTCGTTTATTCTTTTATTCAGTTGCGTCTGTTTCCCATCATTCTTTTATTCTTTTATTCAGTTGCTTCTGTTTCCCATCATTCTTTTATTCTTTTATTCGGTTGCTTCTGTTTCCCATCTTTATTTTATTCTTTTATTCAATTGCTTCTGTATTCATAATTCTTTTATTCAGTTACTTCTGTTTCCCATCATTCGTTTATTCTTTGTCTATCTTTTTTTCACTTTTTCTTACGTTTATTTTCTCTTTTGCTTCATTGTTGTTCTACCTTGTTTTCTTTACTCATGCCACACTTTCATTCTTATCTCGTTTCTTCTCCTTTCTGATCCTTCCTACTAACCACATCTCACGGTCCCCTTCTTGTTCAACTCAATCGATTACTTTGTTTATAGTTTTCACCTTTTTTCACATTTATATTCGAGTTTATTAAATAACAGGCATGTTAAAACAACAAGAAATATTATAAAAAAGAGGATTAAAGAAAATGACATTACCATAGAATGGCAATATCGAATTACAAAATACAGTTAACAAAAATCAGTTTAACCGTTGTACCGGTCCTCTCTCACCAAATCTCGATCGAAGGCAAGAAATGTGTACACCTACTAAAATAAACACCAAAACCGGATGTTATTTTACAAATATATAACATCTAAATGCTAATTGTATTTATTTAAGCCTAACAGCCACTCCTTCTGCTTATAGAGGGGTCGCTGGTAAGACTTAATATAAATAGATTCTAAATCCTTTAAACAAATATAGGATTTAACCATCTTCATTCAGGGAAGATATCTTTGTTATAAGACAGAGCATATTGATGATTGTTTAATAAATGCTGCGGAATCAGAGAAACAGGTGTTTTAAGGAACCTATGCAAACTGTCCAACTTGCCCTTGTTAATAGAGGCTGGTACGTTCAGGTTAGTTCTTGCTTTGCTTACGTTTCATTTCCCTTTCTTTCTATTTTGCCTTCTTTCTTCAACAGTTATATTCATTTCTTTTCTTTTTCTTTCTCTTTCTCGGTTCTTTCTTTTTTTTCTGTCTATTTGTTTTTCTATTCTTTCCTCCTTTTCGGTTTTGCTCTTATTTTCTTTATCGCCTCTTTCTCTTCTTTCTACTTTCATTTCGTTCTCCCTTTCTTCCTTTCTTTTTCCACGTATTCTCCAATTTACCTTTCCTTTCTATTCATTTTTATCTACTTTTTTAATTCCTTTGCAACTTCTTTTCCTTTATTCCTTCTTCAATTTTCATTTCACTTTCTTCCTTTATTTTTTTTTACTCATTTCACCCCAAGAAAAACAGTAAAGCCACAAAGATACAATGGTTTGCTGGGTATGAATGTCTTAGAAAACAGAAAGATTATCAAGGAGCGAGGACAATAGGAGAGTAACCATGAAGACAGTAGGTGACGACTGGCATCGCATTTACATTTTCGCGAGATTAATGTTGGCTGGTAACCATGGAGCCAGAAGAGAGTTCCACGAGCAAGAAGAGCGAGAACATTCTCTTAGTATAGAACTTACGGTTACATCTAGCCAATTTTTTTTTCTTTTTTAGAATTTCACCCCAAGCAAGGCACTAAAGCCACAAAGACAAAAGGGCTCATGGGTATGAAAGAATTAGAAAACAGAAACATTACTCAGTACCGAGAATATCTGAGTAATCAGCAGGACAGTAGATAACGATTGACATTGCATTTAAATTTTTGAAGATCAAAGTTGGCTGGTAAGCATGGAGCCGGAAGAGAATTCCACTAGCAAGAAATGCGCGAAAAATTTTCTTAACATAGAACTTCTGTCACATCTAGCCAATTTAATTGTCAATTGATGATACCTTACTGCTAGTCTAATATTACGCTTAAATTCAAAAAGTCTAGGTACCTTAGCGATGATTTCAGCCGAACAATTACCATGAAAGTTTTTATAGAAAAGGTATTGGGAAGCAGCTTTACGGCGGTGTGGAAATGACTGAAACCCGAGACGCCAGGTCAGGACCAATAATATTGCTGATTCTTCTTTGGATTTTATGAGCGATCTCTAAATATATAGCAGGAACACCAGACCAAATGTGGTATCAATATTTCTAAGCATGGACGAATGGTAGGTTTATAAATATGTCAGATAGATTTCTAGAGAGAAATATTGTCTCGCACGACACGGTGAACAACTTCTCTTAGCAGCTGACATAACAATGAGTTCAAGCTAATCGTTCCATTTCATGTCACCTGAGAAGACGAAACCAGTCAATCTCCTGGAGGTTAGCATCAGCCATGCTGGCGGAAGGCAGAAAGTTAAAGCTAACTCTCTGATGATTAATAGAGAACGGTTTCATTTTGGAGGTGTTCAAATTAACAAGTCATTTCTCTTTATTTTTATCGTTGATTCGTTCTTATTGTCTGTCATATTGGAAGAAAATGAGTAACTACGTGACACTCTGGACTTATGAATATATGTTTTCCGCCATGTTTATAAATAACGGTGTCAAGCTACTGACTGCTGTGATTATTGAGTGATTATTAAGTAAATATTGAGTGGAACTATCCAGTCGAATTAGTGTGAATTTTTTGCGTCGTGGATTTGGGTTTTGATTTAGGATTTACCGGACGTTAAGCCGAGGCGCGCTACTAACAAGGTATTTACTGAAATGGTTAATTATCTTTGGTTGACTTTTACTTCTTTGTTCTTGTTAAGTATTTATTTGCGGTTGTAATTAAATACTGTTTTATCTTAACATTGCAGTCTTGAGTTATACTTAATTATTAACGGCCACCGCACGTCAAAAACTTTCCTTTATTTATATCATTGCCTATAGTTTGTTTCTTTCTTTTCGCATGACATTTTCATTGTCTTTTCTTTGTATTCATTTCTACTTTTCTTTAATTTTTCTTACTCTTATTTTCTTTCCTTCTTTTACTTCCTCCACTGTCCTTTCTTTCTCTTCCTTGCCTTATCTCCCTTTTTCTTTCACCCTTCCCCTCTTCTCTTTCTTTCGTTTCTTTTCTTTTTTTCCTTATTTTCTTTTATTTCTTTCATTTATTTTTCCTTCGCTCGTTCTTCTTTCTCTTTTATCTTCTATTCTCCTTTCATTTCTGCTTTTTCTTCATTCTCGTCCTCCTACTTTAATTGCATATTTTCGTCGTTACTGATTCTCTTCCTTCCTTTTCTTCTTTCATTTATTCTTTCATCCTCTTTCATGCTATTCTATTCTTTCTTTTTCTTCCTCTTTATCTGTTTTCTTTCTTTTTCTTCCTCTTTCTTTTCTTTGCTTAACATATTTCTTCTTTCCTTTTATTTTTCTACTTTCTTATATATTTTCACTCTTTTTCTTTCACTTTTATTTATTTTTAGTAATTTCTTTTCTATCTTCTATATTTCAATTAATTTTCATTCTTTATCTTTCTTTTCTTTCTTCATTATTTTTTTTCCGTTCTGTTTAATTTCTCCATTATTGTTCTTGGACCTTTTTTCTCTTTTTCCGTTTTATTCATTCTGCCACATGTTTTGCTGCCTCCTTCTTTTCTTCCTTCCTTCCTTCCTTCATTTATTCATTCATTAATTCTTTCAATTTTCTTTCTTATTACCCTAGTTTCTTTTTCATATTCTCCGTTTCTTCTCTTTTTCTACAATCTTCTTTTCTTTTCCCCTGACGTTCATTTTTTTAAAAAATTTTTCCCTCCTCCACGTTTTTTTTTTTTTTTGGCCTTTCTTTTATTTTTCACTTGATTCATGTTCAGCATGAATATTTATCATCATCTTCTCACCTTCATCCTCATTCCACCTGCCCGGTGGCTAAAATCCCTTCTCGTTCTTTGATTTCTTCTCTTTGTTCTGTATTTTCATCCTTTTGCATTAACGTTTCCACCATTGTTTTTTTGCCCTTTTCTTTTTCTATCTTTTTCTCTCTCTTTCCTTTTTTTTTTTTTCGTACTGTCTCTCTTGCCTTTCCTGTCATTCTTTCTCATCGCTCCTTTTCTTTTTGTACTTGTCTTTTGCTATCTTTCCTCTCTTGTATTTCTTCTCTCACTCTCTCTCTATCTCTCTCATTCTCTTCCTTCCTACCAGTTCCGTCTTTTTTACTTTTCTTCTATCTCTCTTTGCTTTTTGTCTATTTTCTTTCTTTTTCTTTTCAGTTTTATTCATTCTGACACCCTTCTTCCGTCACGTTCTCTTTTCTTTACCCAGCTACATTTTCATCCTTTATTTATTTATTTATTTGTTTTCTTTCTTTCTTTCTTTCAAATTGTTTATTTTCATTTCTGAACTGACCTTTTGCAATATTTCCTCCCTGGCGCCCCCTTCTTTCTCTCTCTCTCCCTCGCTATCTATAACTATCTCTCTAGCTATCTCTCTCTCCCTCTCTCTGTATTTATCTATCTAGCTACCTATCTCTCTCTATCTCTCTCTTTCACTCTCTCTCTCTCTCTCTCTCTCTCTCTCTCTCTCTCTCTCTCTCTATATATATATATATATATATATATATATATATATATATATATATTCCTACCAGTTTTAATTTTTGTTTCTTTTTTCTTTACGTTTTTCCTTTTATTTTTGTTTCTGCCCTCCTCTTTTTCTGTCTAACTTCCGTTTTATCTCCATTTTCTTTCACCGTACATCTTATTTCATTTATTTTAAATCTCTCTCTCCCCCCTCTCTCTCTCTCTCTCTCTCGTCACACACACTCACACACACACACACACACACACACACTCACACACATGTTCTAGCTCCCTTTGCTTTTATTTCTCTCCCTCCTTGTTTTTTCTTTCTTTTCTTCTTTTTTCCTTTTCTTCGTTTTCTCTTTCAACCATGATTATATCCGTTCTTTCTCTTTTCCGTTCTCTTTTCTCCCATTTCTATTTTTTATTTACATATTTCCCTCTTTCATTCCTCTTTATCTCTCTCTGTAATTCTTTTTTTTTTTTTCCCCCTTTTTTCTTTCTGTTCATTTTGGCATGATTTTTACCCAGTAAATCTACCCATTATTTACATTTGTCTTTTCCACCCGGTTATGCGTTCCACCTTGTTAATCAAATACCCTTGAAAATTTCCTATTGCTCTCAGCCTATCTCAACATCAGACTTTAAAAAACGCTTTTAATTCCGCTTCCTCTATTCTTTCTGCTCTTCTTTTACTTTTCTTGCTTTGCCTTCTAATTTCGTTCCCCTTATCGTTAATATTTGCTTATCAGGCAACAACGTCGAATTACCCTGGTTCGCATTGGCTGATTACAAAACTAATCATTCCCTATGATCTGTCTTTCTTGGCTTCTCTCTATGCTTGGCCTCTGGCCAGTCGAAAAACCTGACCACCACCGCCACCAAAACCACCACCAATGACGTTTAAGGGCATCCTTTTTCTCAAAACATTTTCGTCGATCGTCTCAAACACCGTTGAGCTAAAAATTTTCGCCTTATCTTTTTTTTTTTCTCTTTTTCTACAATGTGTTAAGCTTTTCATCTTTGTTTTGATACTCAAGTTTCTTGGCTTTGTCCATTTTTTTCTTCTTTTGTACGGCTTCGCTCTTATCAGAAAATTCAGTGCCCGCCATCAGAACCGACAATTTTTCTTTTCTCGTTCATCCCAATTTTTTTTTATTTTTTTTGTCTTCATTTTTGTTCGCACCATTTTGTTTATTATCTTTTTATATTTTTTTAAATCTTTCTGGGGAAAGGGAAAGAAATTGGCGAAATATATCCAACTAAAAAAAAAAATCTCGTCCACTCGATTTATTTATATATTTATTTATTCCTTCATTTATTTATTTATCGTTATATTAATTTTCCAAACGCAGCTTAGATGTGGCACAAGGCCGAAAGTAAGGAGCACCCAGTGAGGATCGAACTCACTACTCAGTCGTAATTGTTCTAGTTAGACAAGCTTGTTAACCATTACACCACCTCGAGGTGCCCCATATATTTATCATTATACCTCTTGTACTCATTGAGCATTTACGCGTGGTGCATTTTGCAGCCACCGCTAGAGATCAAGTGACAGAACAGCTTCCCAAGAATTTAGCACTCTACTTAATATTATATTATTAGCACACCGTCATCGGAAAAAATCTGCTACTGGTAAGGAAATGTCTAGGCAGCCGCTTAAACCTATCCACAACAACTAAAAGAATCGACTAAAAATTCGAAACGTATAGCCTCGTCAGATCGAGATGAAGTTAATCATGGCGTCATACCCCAGAAATACGTACAGTGCTGCGATAAAAAAAAACAGTAACTCGGTCAAATTGTTTTGGAAAAAATGTTGTTTTTTTTTTTCTTAATATCTTAGATATAAAATAGAGTTTTAAAAGAACTTTTATACAAATAAGGGAAAATGATACATTGTCTGCCGTCTTTCAAAAAAGTCTTAATACTTTCAGCCCTGATCACCGCTTTACCGTTGGTAGAGAAATCTGACAATGTGCAGGAACAGGTTGAACTTTCGTCATGTTTTGCTATTAGTTGTCTTATTTGGGTAGAATGGGACACAACGAAATAATTCTGGCCATAAAGTGGAGGCATGCAATCATAGTCACTTCCTTCTAAGTATAATGCTTAGATTTTTGTAACTATTTTTATATCTATTTGCGAATTTTGAATCAGGGGCTCAGACAGAAGGGTTAAAATTGTTCAGGAACCCAGGGCTCAAAGGGTTAAGAAACAAACCTGAAACATGTCATTTTTTTGTTTTTAAGGTAAATATTTACTGAGTAAAAAATGTGACTCACTTTTTATACTGTATTATGTACAAAGTTAATCTAATATTTTCGTAAAAAATAAAATTTAGTATAATAAAAACACTAAAGAAAAATTTCATTAGTAATGTATGTTTCCACCTTTGTTTTTCAGAACTTTTCTGACTCGGTCCGGCATACTCAATGGGATTTTGCAAATGTCATCTCCTTCAATCCAAGCTTCTTTGTTTTGAATGATTTTCTTCGAAAGTCTCAATTTTATTACGTCCCACAAATTCTCGATTGGGTTTAGGTCAGGAAACTGCGGTGGCCATATCATAACAGTGATATTTTTTTTCGGAAAAAATAATTTTTCATCTGCTTTGATGTGTGTCAGGGAGAATTGTTTTGCATAAAAATGAGATTTGATTGATCAATTTCGACTTTTTCGGCAGATGGCAGCAAGCAGGTGTCCAGCAGGTGTCCAGTATTTTTGAGTATTGAGTGATGTTCAGCGTTTTGTCTACTGGTTTGAAAAATCCTGTCCCACTGAATGAGAAACAAGCCAAACCATTAAATTGACAGGATACTTCACAGTATTAACTGTCATTTTCAGTTTTTGTCTCGTCGGAGAAAGAACATTTTTCCAATCAGACTCAATGAATGACATGTTATTGTTTACACATGCTAAACGTTTAGCCGTATGTGTTTTATTTAGCAGCGGATAAAAAAATGAATATGCTTTGTAACCTTCGTTCAAGAGACATCTACGTACAGTAGAGGAGTTGATACTTAATTTGAGATCATTTTTCAAGGTAGCAGCAATCTCTGTACCGGTAATTGACAGGTTTTGGTTAAATTCTCTAATGGTTTTGCGGCCGATTCTCTCATTGATCTTGTGTTTTCTAACCCTGTTTTCTACCTTGACAAATGTTTCAGTGAAATTGAAGCTTCTCAAAAATCTCGAGACAGTTTATTTGAGAAGTGTTGACGCTATTTGCAATTTTTCGAGTCGATTTACCATTTTTGATAGGGCAACTATTGCTACTTTAACAGATTGCGGTGTGTGCTTACAGGTTTTCATAACACATCACTAATTAATTATATTTTTGGTTTCTTTTACATACTTTAAAATAATTCTCGAACTTTCTAGAATTTTTAAGAATAATCTGGAATCAAATTATGGAAATAAATAACAATGTGTTTTAAAATAATGACACATTTTTTATGAGTCACTTTTTTTACACAGTAGAAAATTTGTTAAATATTCAAAAATGGTTATTTTTATGGGTTTTTTTTTTCAAAAAATAATAGTTCCGAATTATTTCTTAATTTTACTAGTAATACATTTATTTTTAATTGAAAATAAATAAAATATTTTATATTTAATTAAAGTTTAAAAAAATTGAAAAAGTAATTACTGTGTCACTTTTTTGCACAACACTATAAATTGTCAGCTGTTAAAGATGGCTCTGAACGAGTGAAGCATGGACATCTTCGAGTTGACCATGATTTTTTGAACCTTGTGGACTGGCGTTACAGAATAACAGGAAAATAACTGTAAGAGATAATAGAAACCACATCACTTGAAGACTTTCAACAACCCTTACAAATGCTATCACATATAACTCAAAGAGAAAATAATGACATAATTATGATGATTAAATGGTTAAAAAGGAAACCCCCTTCAGTACTGGAAAGAATCATAACAACTACTGGAATGAAAAATTGTTTTTAAGAGAAATATTTTATAAATTTCACCCGTCGGTCAGTAATACCGGCTACTCGGTCAATGGATACCAAATGTTTATTTATTTATAAAGGAAACGGCGAATATTACCATCACCATTACGTTTGTTGGATTACCAAATATACATGAGTAGATTTTCTAAGTTGTTGTGGATTCCGGGATGAAATCCGGTATCAAATAATAAAAAACTCCAATAATGAATATAAGAAATAAATGTATTAACGTAATAATACAAACTTAATACAGGTTAGTAGTTCCAGCAATGCGGGGTTAGTAGACAAATATATATATAGGCTTTGGTATCGACGTATCGCTGTAGGACTTCTTACCATCTACGTGCTTGTTACTGTGACTTTTGCCGATACGGTATTCTACTCAACCGACTCAACGTTCTACTACTACTGACCGACTTGACTCAACGTACTATTACTCACTCGAGTATTCAGTGGTAGTAGTATACGTTGGGTGAGTCCATTTGTGTAAAAAGGGGAGACCCCTCAATACTAAGTATCTGCCGTCGGTACAAATATTTACACAAACGTATATAATGAGAAAATAAAGATGTTAAAGGAGAAGTAGAAAGAAGGTAATTGAAGTTTTTATTTCCGAGAAACAGAATGCTTTAACAATGTATACAAATGTTACATACCTTCTCCCCGACACTGAATAGGGAAACTAGAGGATGCTAGAGAAGCAGTTTTTACTAAAAAAAAAAATAAGCATATCATGTGAGAAGATGCTATGTCTCGCCATACGTCAGGAATTAACCTTTCTTAGCAGCGGATAGATAGATAGATAGATAGATAGATAGATAGATAGATAAGTTTTATTTTATTACAACGTTGTGACTGTTGTGCCGTCAGAGGGTAGATTGTTCTCGTTCCCCTGCCCATGTATAAATCTACCCCCGTAGATTAAATAAACGGTATAGTTCGAAATACGACGTAGGCTACCCGGATCGATATACACCCGGTGAAGCTCAGATCACAACAACAAAAAAGATGAGGATAATAGGTTACAAGCTTTCCCACCACGTAGATCCTACTCTTTAGAGATTCTTAATAAAATCAAAAGAAGAATCTGCGATGTTTTTGGTCCTGATCTGTCATTTCGACTCCAGTCACTTTCCCATCACAGTAAAGTATATCCCTAAAACTTTTCTATACATACTTTCATGGTAATTCTTCTGGGAGGCTTTCCTATTTGTTATCCAGTATTTATGAATTTAAGTGTAGTACTAAATTGACGGAAAGGTCTCAATTTTACAGTTGAATGGACTAGATGTACCCGGAAGTTTTATGCTAATAGTTTTTTTTTCTATCGTTTGTGGAACTCTCTTCCGGTTACTTGCTTCGCGATCAAAGTTGATCTTCAAAATTTAGTCTTCAAATTTTGATTTTCAAAATTAAATAAAACGTTAATCATTTTCTTCTATCGTCTTATTTTCTCCCATCGTCTTAATTCAAGATATTTTATTGTTCTCGCTCCTAAATAGTATTTTTCTTATATTCTACACTTGGTTTTCGTGACTTTATTGCCTTACTTCGGTTGAAAAATTATTATAAATAATAATGATAACTCCTCACCACAAAAATTCTGTCACAATTAACGGTTTAAGTGTAGCGTCAATCGACATCTCCAGTTGCCTTGATCTATCCACTTCCCTTCTCCACATCCTTTCATTTTTCATTCCTATCTGCTCTCGCTCCGGATCTTTTGTGGCCCCCTTGCCTTGATCGACCCACTGTCTTTCTCTTTCTCCACATCCCCTCCCTTGCCACGCCTATCTGTTCTTCCTCCAACCCTTCTTTAACCCCTTGCGTGATAGTGGCCTCCGGCCTGGCTTGGGGTGATATGATTAAAAAAAAATATATACCCTTTATTTTTTTTTGCTTTATCTACAGATATCTATTCTCAGGAATTAAGTAAACAACATACTGCAAATCTCCCTGTTGAACAGTAGTATATTCCACAGATTTCTATGTTAGTATACGAATGCCGTGCATGTTTTCAATATCGTATTATAATTACGTTTGTTCCTTACTTCCATATCAAATAGCATGTACGTTACGTCATAAATAATGTTTTGATCGCGAGAAAAGACGGAAAAGATATATCAGAGACGCTCTTTGGTTTCAGTGAGATAAAGCAGTAATACCTTTGCCCTCTCATTTATCCTCGCAACCTTGTGTTAAAATTTAGTGCAAACTCGGCTGAAGGGCCTTTGAAGGCAACCAGTTTAACTCTGAATCGAGAGCCATAGAGAAACGGGAAACAACTCTACTAACTTACCTAAGAATAATTTTAATAATTACAAGGTTTAAAATAATGACACATTTTTTAATGAGTCACTTTTTTTGCACAGTAGGAAACTTGTTAAATACTAAAAAAAATGGTCATTTTTTTTGCTTTTTTTTTTTTAAATAATTGTTCCGTATTATTTTTTAATATTACTAATAATATGTATATTTTTAATTGAAAAAATAATTTCTTTTTTTATTTGTACTTAAAGTTAAATTTGCAATTTCTCGAGTCTATTTACCAGCTTTTGTTAGGGCAACTATTGCTACTTTAACAGATTGCGGGGTGTGCTTATAGTTTTTCATAACAAATCACAAATTAATTATATTTTTGGTTTCTTTCATATACTTTAAAACAATTATAGAAATTTAAAAATTTAAAAAAAATATTCTGGAATAAAATTACAAGAAATATTAAAGGCGACCGTGGTGAGTTATGAGTTTCTATGCTCTGAAAGGACGTGACATTTTTTAAATAGCCTGTAGTTCTCAGTAGAAAGTTAAAACATGTCTCATCAGTAGTCGTGCAAATCTTCTTTAATTTACCAATAATGCTTCGGTCACAGCTTTCCAAACACGCATGTCACAACGTTTCCTCATAATTTCCTATTTTTATTCTAATTATCATCTCAACGTTTCATTGATGTATTAATTTTATATACGTATTGAATGATACAGTTGACTTGTTTAGCAAAAGCTAACACTTCTGTCTCTTAAGCCATTGCAAGCCCAAGCCGGCCCTGCTTTTCTCAGCGAAAGTGTCGACAAATGTTCTCAAGGCTTTGCTAATAGTTTATAAATATAGCCACGTTGAATAAATAAACGGTTTACTTCGAAATTCGATGTAGGCTACACGGATCGATATTCATCTGAAGCCCGGAGAACAACAACAAAGCTGAGGACAATAATTTCCAAGCCTTCCCACTGCCGGTCTGATGCTCCTTCTACATATTTAGAGATTCTTGATAATATCTGCAATATTCATACTCTTGATCAGTCATCTCAGCTTAAGTCACATTCTAACTATTTTTCTCTTATGCTATGACCAGGACAATCATGCTCTTCCCAGTTAATGAGTCGACAAATATTCCCGAAGTTTTTCCAATAGTTTAACACTAGATAGATAGATAGACATATCGATATGAACAGACTGAGATAGATAGATAGATAGATAGATAGATAGATAGATAGATAGATAGATAGATAGATAGATAGATAACATTTACTTTGTCACAACGTTTCGACAGTTGTTCCCTCAGAGGATAGATTGAGCTTGTTCCACTGCTTATGTATAGGCGGATAAATCTATTCCCCGTAGATTAAATAAACATTTTAGTTCGAAATTAGATGTAGGCTACATGGGTATTTTAACACTATCTGGCTAGCCAGCGAGCAAGATAGATAGATAGATAGATAGATAGATAGATAGATAGATAGATAGATAGATAGATAGATAGATAGATAGATAGATAGATATGAACAGACCAAGACAGATAGATAGATAGATAGATAGATAGATAGATAGATAGATAGATAGATAGATAGATAGATAGATATGAACAGACCAAGACAGATAGATAGATAGATATGAACAGACCAAGATAGATAGATAGATAGATAGATAGATAGATAGATAGATAGATATGAACAGACCAAGATAGATAGATAGATAGATATGAACAGACCAAGACAGATAGATAGATAGATAGATAGATAGATAGATAGATAGATAGATATGAACAGACCAAGACAGATAGATAGATAGATATGAACAGACCAAGACAGATAGATAGATAGATAGATAGATAGATAGATAGATAGATAGATATGAACAGACCAAGACAGATAGATAGATAGATATGAACAGACCAAGATAGATAGATAGATAGATAGATAGATAGATAGATAGATATGAACAGACAAAGATAGATATGAACAAATCACGATAGATAGATACATTTGAATAGTCTTTGATAGATAGATAGATAGATAGATAGATAGATAGATAGATAGATAGATAGATAGATAGATAGATAACATTTACTTTGTCACAACGTTTCGACAGTTGTTCCCTCAGAGGATAGATTGAGCTTGTTCCACTGCTTATGTATAGGCGGATAAATCTATTCCCCGTAGATTAAATAAACATTTTAGTTCGAAATTAGATGTAGGCTACATGGGTATTTTAACACTATCTGGCTAGCCAGCGAGCAAGATAGATAGATAGATAGATAGATAGATAGATAGATAGATAGATAGATAGATAGATAGATAGATATGAACAGACCAAGACAGATAGATAGATAGATAGATAGATATGAACAGACCAAGACAGATAGATAGATAGATATGGACAGACCAAGATAGATAGATAGATAGATAGATAGATAGATAGATAGATAGATAGATAGATAGATATGAACAGACCAAGATAGATAGATAGATAGATATGAACAGACCAAGACAGATAGATAGATAGATAGATAGATAGATAGATAGATAGATATGAACAGACCAAGACAGATAGATAGATAGATATGAACAGACCAAGACAGATAGATAGATAGATATGAACAGACCAAGACAGATAGATAGATAGATAGATAGATAGATAGATAGATAGATAGATAGATAGATAGATATGAACAGACCAAGACAGATAGATAGATAGATATGAACAGACCAAGATAGATAGATAGATAGATAGATAGATAGATAGATAGATATGAACAGACAAAGATAGATATGAACAAATCACGATAGATAGATACATTTGAATAGTCTTTGATAGATAGATAGATAGATAGATAGATAGATAGATAGATAGATAGATAGATAGATAACATTTACTTTGTCACAACATTTCGACAGTTGTTCCCTCAGAGGATAGATTGAGCTTGTTCCACTGCTTATGTGTAGGCGGATAAATCCATTCCCCGTAGATTAAATAAACATTTTAGTTCGAAATTAGATGTAGGCTACATGGGTAGTTTAACACTATCTGGCTAGCTAGCGAGCAAGATAGATAGATAGATAGATAGATAGATAGATAGATAGATAGATAGATAGATATGAACAAAGTTACATAGATAGATATGAACAGACCAAGATAGATAGATATGAACAAAGTTACATAGATAGATATGAACAGACGAAGATAGATAGATAGATTTGAATAGTCTTTGATAGATAGATAGATAGATAGATAGATAGATAGATAGATAGATAGATAGATTAGAACAAAGTTACATAGATAGATATGAACAGACCAAGATAGATAGATAGATAGATACATAGATTTGAATAGTCTTTGATAGATAGATAGATAGATAGATAGATAGATAGATAGATAGAAACAGACCGAGATATCTAGCTTTTTAGACAGCTAGATTTGAATAGTCTTTGGTAGATAGATAGATCTCAGCTTCAGTTACTGTCTGACTCTTTTTCTTATGCGATGACCAGATCGATCATGCACTTTCCAGATAAAGTTTCGACAAATATTCTCGAGTTTTTAATATTTCTCTATTATTGCAGGATATTGCATTATCTAATTACCGTATATACTCGTGGACAGTGTGAATCCTGAATTTTTGGGATGAATGTTAAAATTCCCTCTAGAAAAAAAGTTACCTGTATATAGTACAACCGATTGGCAGCAGAACAAGAAAATCAACTATTCGAATAGAGCTGACGGTTGCACCTAGCGAGGTCAACAGTAAAACGGTGAGATCTACTCGCCAATCAAGTAGCACGCTTAAATACCTGCATCGAGGCTCTGACAACTAATAAGAACTATTGCAATGAGAATATTTGTAGACAAGACAGGGCTTACGGCCATATGTTAAAATACCGATTCGCGTACGATCACCGAAGTTAAGCAACATCGGGACTGGTCTGTACCTAAATGGGTGACCACTGTGAAATACCAGGTGTTGCAAGCTTAGGTGTGCAGGTGATTTAATAGATAATGGCCCGGAATTGTTAATCAGAGAGCGGAGTTCCAATTCCAGTTAGGTTCGTTATATTCACTTAGAAAAAGATATTAATCCACTTCTTCACCCAACAGCTATGGGTTCATTATTAAGATTTGTAACATTCTTATCTCCTCCAAAAATTCTTACAATTCAAAATTATTTACTGGCTTTAAATAACCATCAAATAGTTGATACGCCGTAAAAAAAACAAATCAATCAAAAAAATAAAAATGGTCACATCGCGTCATTGAGAAAGTGACTGAACTGGAGATGACAGTTCAGGATCTGTTACCTTAGAGACCCTTCTTTGAATTTTATCAAGGATCTCGAGAGATATAGTAGGTATAATGACGAAACATCGCAGGTGTAGGCTTTAAGAAAGCTTTATTTAACTGAGAATACAAGGTTCGCGTATAGTGTCCTTTTATAGTCACAGTAAACAGAAATCGCTCTCTCAAAGAGAGGAGAGAGAGAGAGAGAGAGTAACAAAACAAGGGGAGGTCACTCTTGATTATTTATAACAGTAGGAACAATAGACCAGATATGGCAGCAGTATTCAACTCACGGACGCGGAAAAAAAAACACAATAAAACGGAAGAATTGAATATTGATATTCAACGAAAGTATAGACAAGAAGTAAGGCAAAAACCAAAGAAAGAATAATGAAAGAAAACAAATTACAAAGCAATGAAAACTAAAATAGAATTTAAAAAAAAAACAAAGAAAGAAAGAAATAATATGAAGAATGAATCTAAAACATAAAGCTATGAAGACGAAAAAGAAAGAAAGAAAGAGGAAACGATGTAAAATGACGAAAAAAAAGAAACAAACAAAACACAGTTTGAAGCAGATTTTCACAATGAAGTAAGAAACATTATCAGGTCTGTAACCAATTTGCACATTGTTTAAACTCTGTAAGAAATTTCCCATTGCTTTTCTCTTTATTTTTCTCTGTGTTGCATTATTTTCCTCGTCTTTGTTCTTTTTTTTAATTCCATCTTTTCTTCTTTGGCGTGTTAAGGCGTCTAATCTGAATGGAGTAGGCAAGCGAGCAAATTACAGAATGCTGACAGGCCCAGATTAATTAAAACCACTCTCCTGACCGGCGTTTTACAATATGGTGGATGAGACGGGAATAGAAGGGAGGTAATCCAGAAATGTCAAAATAGAGGAAATAAAATTATGGGCGGTAAAAGGGGACAGACAACAACAGAAAAGAGAAGTTAAACAATGGAGTGAAAATTGAAAAAAATAAACGAATAAAATAGTTTAACAAAATAACAGTAACTGAAAGTCAATAAAACAGGATCAAAATTAGTGAAGAAACGAATCTATTGTGAGAAGACAAAATGTCTTTTGTGCAAGAGATCGTTTAATGGCCCCAGTGTTTGGGCGGGGTTTATCATTGTTATAAGCGCTCCATACGTCGGGGAAATAGGTAAAGTGACAAGTAATAATGGAAGGATGTAGTGGAGATAGATAGATAGATAGATAGATAATGAAGAGACATAGATAGATAGATATATATATATATAGATAGATAGATAGATACTGACTGAGATAGATAGAAAGGATAAAAATGATTGGGATAAATAGATAGATAGATAGATAGATAGATACTGACTGAGATAGATAGAAAGGATAAAAATGATTGGGATAAATAGATAGATAGATGGATAAATAGATAGATAGATACTGACTGAGATAGATAGAAAGGATAAAAATGATTGGGATAAATAGATAGATAGATGGATAGATAGATAGATAGATACTGACTGAGATAGATAGAAAGGATAAAAATGATTGGGACAAATAGATAGATAGATGGATAGATAGATAGATAGATACTGACTGAGATAGATAGAAAGGATAAAAATGATTGGGATAAATAGATAGATAGATGGATAGATAGATAGATAGATACTGACTGAGATAGATAGAAAGGATAAAAATGATTGGGATAGATAGATAGATAGAAGCTGACTGAGGTAGATAGATTCCGACGCCCTAGCGGTCAACGCAGGCACCCACCAGGTGTCACTTCTCAGACCAACTCTCTTTCTGGTGTACGTAAACGATCTACCTAAGAATATACTCCGATCATTTTTAAATATCTATGCTGATGATACGGCCGCACTTCTAAAACTCTTGACAACCAGTAATTTGCATACCACATATTCACAGGGTTGGGGGGGGGCACCTACAAAAAAACACCCCGATGAGGTTCAACGAAGAAGTAGTTTAGCAAAATTCAGATACTTTAAGTATCAGAATAATCTATGCTAATGATCGTCCTTCCCCTGAATGGCGTGGCCAATCAGAAAAGTCACTCGGTTCATAAGTGTGGTGCTATCGAATCGTATAAGATTATAAAGATTTTAAAGACGGTATAAAGTCAAATGCATATTTCTTATTGGACAAGTATTTTTAGTCTGTCATTGATGAAATAAGTCATAGGAATACTGTAAATATGTAAAACATAATGAAGATGAAATTTTTTTGAGCTTGGTGGACAAACATGTGTTTCTGCTGGTGAGAAGTGAAGGTTGGATTTGTGACCCTATTTTGTCTACGTTGCCTGTTAGACTTGTTACTACATACTCTTGTTTGAACTGTGAATTGGCTACAAGTGTTGCAGACAAGAGACAGATGAAACCTATTGCTACAATAAGTTTACAGTTTGTTTTCTCTACAACAACAGTCAATTTTGCAGAGAAGAATGTGATAATTTTGTTACTTATTATAATATCACTTTCAGTTATTCAGTTTGGGATTACTAGCATTATGGCTGCTCACCTTCTCATGTAAAGCTCTATGGACTTAGTTTTTTTTATTGAAAGGCTACATCAATTGCTGTCATGTGTCTTGCTACGTTCTTCGCTGAATAAAGCCTAAAAAAGATTTTTTTTATTCCACGGCAGCTAGGTATAAGATAATAAGTGAAGACTAACCTCAACCATTCCCCACTTTTAGGCCTTGTGCCAAAACTTTGTATTTTTTATATACAATAAATATCAGTACGATTTTTTCTAAGCTTTTTGAACAAACATGGGTTTTTGCTGATGAGAAGTGGAGTTTGGATTTTGACCCTATTTTGTCATTACTACATTGCCTGATGAACTGTTACTACAGACTGTGAATTGGCTACAAATGTTGCAGACAAGACACAGATGAAATCTATTGCAGGCATTTATCGCTACAATAAGTTTACAGTTTTATTTTCCTTTCTTTTCTCGACTACAATACTAACTTAACGAGCTTGTGTATACTTGGCAGAGCGCGTATTAGGAGAAATAGCAAAATTACAAAGGTGAATAAGAGCTACAACGGACGGAAAGCGCAGAGAACAAAAATTTACATTATTTACATTATTCGGACTATTGTCCTCGTCTTTGTCGACATGTTTATTACAACGTTTCTGCCGTTGTACGCTCCGGCCTTCTACAGGTGGTTGGAATGTCGAACTGAACCCTTTATTTTGCTCACTGGGGTAGACTGTTCTAGTTCCACGTGCCATGTTTAATGGATGTCAGTTATCGGTTATCTCCTGTTAATTTCCCTCTGAAATTGCTTTAACCGGGTATTGAACTCACACTCTTTGGTTCCTGTCCTCAAGGACACATGGCACAGTGGATAAAGGCGTTGGTTAGATCCAGTGATTGGCCGGAGCGTACAACGGCCGAAACGTTGTAATAAAAATGGCGACAAAGACGAGGACAAAGGTCCGAATAATGTAAATAATGTACATAAGACCTCATCTCAGAGATATAGACTAATAAAAATTTAATAAGACTGGACAATATAAGATGGGAAAACATTCTATGTTCTCATGAGTTTCGCATTCTGCATTATTATGAAGACATCATGGATTTTATCAAAGGTTAGTTCTTTTCTCAGCAGTGTAATAATATGTGGAAGTTTTTCTTGGTATACAGTGTGTAACACAAAAATTTTCAAAATCGTGTAACAGCATAATTATCCATTCCACAAACTGGTTAATATCTAAAAAAAAAAAAAAAAAAAAAACACTCGACATTGAGTTTCCTTTCTCCAGGTTTTCAGATAAGAGGTTTAACCATCATGTCACCGTTTGTCGTAGGAATTACTGAAAAACCCTTTTAGTTATTCAGCTAGAAAGAGAACAGGTTAAAGTCGTTTTGTGTTAGACCCACTGTCTTCCCAGTTGAGCAGTGATGAGAGGAAAAATATAATTCAGGTCTTCAGTAATGGTACCAACATTCATACTCTGGCTTCCACCATCAAATTCCATTCTAGAACCATCAGGAGAACGGTGAATAAATTTTTAAAAAGGGAAGAGTAGAAAGGAAAACTCGATCAGAAGGTCACAACATTGTGATCCTTGATATCAGTAAACTATCTACTAAATGCCGTAACTTACCTAAGTATTGTCGCTAATGTAGCGTTGCAGCTCAGATCAGACAACGGGTTATTCCTCAGGGTGCAGCTTCTTCCAGTCAAATACTTATGGCATAAAAAATAAATCTTTGGCATAAAAATAAATCTTTGGCCAGTTTGTTACTCACGAAATAAAACCATGAGACGCTTGTAGCAGTAGGCAAATTATGTTCGGTTGTAACATTCTGCTGTAGACGAGCGAGGCAGAGATAAAGCGAAGGCTAGAAAGTGAACAGTCTAACAGCCGTGTCTTCCTCTTCGCGTCACGACGAGCAGTCGCTCGTTCCTCTCTGTCTTCTCTCTGCGGTGTCTCTGTCTATTGCTCATGTGAACCACAGTCTTATAAAAAAAACTGCGCTAAAAAAAACATTTATCAAGAACCCAGGGTCTTGTTCCACTCTGTGACTCTTCTTGTCAGGCTCGGCCTACAGGATTCTGGTGAGGTCCACAGCTAATATTATCAAGGCAATAACTGTCAGAACAATTTTGGTAACATCCTTCAGCTGTTTTTATTTAACGAGATATCAACTGACACGGATATCGCTACACTGATTACCTTTCTCCATTTATGACCGTCTTCCACCATCACTGAATGGCTACTTCTGCAATGACAAGTAATAAATTAGTTCAAGTCTGTTAGCGGATTAGATCATGGAATTTTTTCGGCCATTAGTGAGAAGCAAGGTTTCGGTAGAATAGTCAACGTTCCCCCATGAGAAAATGTCCTGCTCTTCACCCTTCTCTCTGTCATCTCATGGAACTGACCGATGTCTTCATCGATAAACGTGGTGGAACTAGCTTTAGTTCTCTGCATCAGTATACGTGGTTTGATAAAAATGATCTCTGCATCAGTATACGTGGTTTGATAAAAATGATCTCTGCATCAGTACACGTGGTTTGATAAAAATGATCTCTGCATCAGTACACGTGGTTTGATAAAAATGATCTCTGCATCAGTACACGTGGTTTGATAAAAATGATCTCTGCATCAGTACACGTGGTTTGATAAAAAGAAAACGACAAAACATATCCATTCGACATTTAACATCCTTCGAAGTAGTCACCTTCTGAAGCCACACACATTACCCAGCGTCATTTCCATTAACGGGAGCATTCCTGGAATTCTTTTTTTTGGGGGGGGGGGGGATATTATTTTTGAAAACAGGAAAAAGTCGAAAGGAATGAGATCTGAGGAATATGGTAGTAGTCGCACTGGGGAATGCTGTGCTTGAACAAAAAACTGCTTCACAAGTCATGGTCACTGACGGAAATCTCCGTGTTGTGGCGTGACGAGCACACTCTATACAATAGAGGGTGTAGCAAGATACAACAATTAAATCGACCGATAGCCGTCTTCAATACACAGCTAGGCAACCTACTGCAATAGTATTATCTTCTTTTTCTTTTTCTTTCTAAACAATTACCCAGGACTACTTATCATGGACTTTGGTAAATTTCTAGTCACAATGGCTAGACCCTGTTCCAGTAAAGCTCTGTCGTTTTGCAGCCGTGTTCAGTCTTTTCTTCTTCCTTTTTTTATTTGAGAGTTGTCTTTTTATTCGTTGGAATATAAGTATAGAGAGAGAAGCATAGAAAGAGAGCGAGAAATTGGTTTTACAGGAAACCAAATGCTGTATTTTAATTTTAAGTATTTCTTTGTTTATATACCTTATTTCCATCTTTCATTTTGTATTTCTTTTATCTGGGCTCACTACAATAGGATCTAATTTTGTTAATATTATTTTGATTACAAATCGTGGGTTAAGCTTCAGATAAGTTTTAAAATGTAGTAATTCCCCTTGGCCTGGAAGGGGTTTAGAGCGTTACTCAGCAACCTTCCTAGATATAGTGACACTATAACAGTGACCAAACCCCTGTGTTGTAAAAAGGTTCACCTATTGCCTGGTCAGTACTCCTTACATGTTTGGAACATAAGTCGAGGTTACCCCTTGTTTCCTGTTTAGGAGATGGTTTACCGGTTCTTTCTTCCATGCCAATTATTATTTAACTGTCGTAGGGTTTTTGTGATTTCACTGATCTATGGTTACGAGTTGCTAATAGGAGTGTACTGGGTTAGCACTTAGGGGTATGAACTATTTGATGGCGCTTGGAGAAGCTGCTCTGGTCAACAGTTTCATAATATCGGGTTAATTGTAGTGGCATGTCGCGCATGGTTAAGTGCCTCTGCATGCATGCATGTTGGGTAACCCCGAGGCTTTAATCTTAGCCAACTTCTAACCAGTTTGTATTGTCAAAGATGAGACATAGTAATAATTATTTTGGCCGTTTTCTTCTTAAAATATATCTTATTATTACAGATACAATGAAAAGAAATACGTTTAAATCAGTAAACAAAATATCACCTACGACCACAAACTTTCTTTCTCCAAAGTCCATGGCATTCGTTCGTTCTATTGTGTTGATTTTTTTTCTCTTAAAACGGTTTCCAAATGTCTTTGCACTTTGTGTAACTAATTTAAATTCTTCTATTTCTACCGATGAATTCTCTGTCCCAGGCTATCTTCTTTTTGCCGAAAGGATTATAGCTTGGACTCGATGTTTATATTCGGGAATGTCACCCAAATTCAAGGGAATTGTCTCTTGATTTCCCAGATGATTCTTTCATGCGCTTTCGACTTAAGTTATTGCAGTCTGTTACCTAACTCTTTTACCTTTATCGCTCTCCTTCTTCTCAGGACTGTAACATAATAAACAAAGTTTCTGGTAAGATAGAAATGGCTCTTTGTAAGGAAATTACAACGGAGCGAGAACAATAGAACAGGAATCAGGAAGACACTTGATAGCGAATGACACTGAATTTAAATATTTGAATATTAAAATTGTCTGGAAAGCATGGAGCCGGAAAAGAGTACCACAGGCGAGAAGTGCGAGAAAAGAAACTGCTAGTACATAACTTACAATTATATCTAGCCAAATTGACTTTAAATTGATGATACTTTAACGACTGTCTATTACCGCGCGTAAATGAATAAACTCTAGGTAATATAGAGAAGAGTCCATACGAACATTTACCATGATAATACTTATAGAAAAATCGTAGAGAGGCAACTTTATATTCGTGGGAAATTGACTGAAGTCAAGAGGTCAGGTCAGGACCAATAATATTGCTGATTCTTCTTTGGATTTTATGAGGGATTTCTAAATACATAGCAGAAACACCGGACCATATGTGACATCAATATTTTAAGTGTGGACGAATGGTAATCTTATAGATATTCAAGACAGATTCTGCAGAGAAAAATTGTCTGGCACGACACAGAGAACCAAATTACTTAGCAGCTGACCTAGCAATGGATTCAATATAGTCATCCCACTTTATGTCAGCTGAGAACGTTAGCTCGAGAAGTAGTAAGCCACTCTCCTGGGGGTTAGCATAAGCCATGCTAATGTAAAGCAGAAAGGAGTCTCTCAGGTCATTTAGTATAAAACATAATATGATTTTGTATGAAATAAGGATTTAGTATACAATATAATATTGGTGGTAATATTATTATAAAATCAATAGTTTATATATTTTTCGTAAATTTACTATAAAAAGGTACACCCCACCCCCAATCTCCTGAGCAGAGAGTTGTTTAGGATTGTAGTTTATCGTCATAGACAAGACAAAGGTTAGTACCCGCTGTATATATATGTATATATATATATATATATATATATATATATATATATATATATATATATATATATATATATATATATATTCAATATTGAATATATTGAATGTAGAACCTACATTCAACACCATAACTTGATAAGTCACCAGAAGTGTTGAAACAAAATGGCTAGTGATTTTATAACATAATTTATATCATAATTTTTTAATAAATTATATATATATATATATATACGTATGTATATATATATATATATATATATATATATATATATATATATATATATGTATACATATATATATATATATATATAGATAGATAGATAGATAGATAGATAAAGAAAGAGGAAGACAGCAGAGAAAAAGAGAGCGAGGGAGGGAGTGATTTTATTAGTAGTGCTTATTAACACAATAATGATGAATATTTCATATTACGCAACATTATCCAACAGACACTTACACACTTACACACGCACATACACACGCGCGCGCACACACACACACACACACACACACACATATATATATATATATATATATATATATATATACACCTAGTAATATAATACATTAGATTTATTGACAAAGATATAACGTATTATAATTCAATATCTTCAACACTATTATAATTGTAGAATATACTTCTATTCTTCATGCTTATCATTCATCGAATATATATATATATATATATATATATATATATATATATATATATATATATATATTGATCCACATGTGCATGATCACATATTTCCTGTCATCTCTAGCGTCAAATAAATACAATAAACATTCCAGTCTCCCGAAACTAACAAAGACCAAAATTGCGTCTTTTTTTTTCATGCGCTTTTTTTTTCGTTTCTCTAAATTCTTGCCTTGGACGAAAGTGATAATTATGTATAGGATAGATACGAAGGTAAGGTTTACCATCCAGGGGAGACCGGTGTCCTTAGAGAGAAGAGACGAGACATGAAAGAGTTGTAAAAAAAAAAGAAAAAGGAAAAAAAACAACAACCATGACTTAGAAAGGCATGTGGAACGTGACAGCAACCCTGATTAGCGACTTACAGAAGTATAAAAATATTTCTTTGAAGCCTGTCCAAAATAAATAAATAATACAGTGCTCTCTGTCCAAGTCCTTTTATCGAGATAACGCTCATAGTTTTCGTTGGTGAGACGCGAGGTATGTGTTTGAAGAAGCAGGAAAATGGAAAGGAAATGCTGAAAAGGAAGATGGAATCATGGGAAATTGTAAAAGAGAAGAATGATGATGCGAGAGAAAGTGGGACAAATGAGAGGGGGTTAGATGAAAAGGAAAGAGGAAAGTTTGAAAGAGAGAAAGAAACGAAAGACAATGCGATGAAGAAGGAAAAGGGAGATGGGATTAAAGGGAGATAAATGGGGGAGGCGGAATAGAAGTGAAAGTAAAAGGAGAGAAAGAAAGATAAGTAAAAATGGGGGAAATGGGTAGAGGAGAAAATTATAAAAAAGAAACGGAAAGGAAAAGCACTAAGAATGATAAGGAAGAGAAAGATAAGAAAATGATCGAAAATAAAAGAAAGAAAAAGATAAAGAACAAGAAATAAGGAAAAGAAACGAAAGAAGGAAGACAAAAGGAGGAAAAGGAATACGAAAAGGCAAAGAAATAAAAAGATAATGAAAAAGAAGAAGAAAAACGGATGAAAAAGAAAATGAAGAACAATAGATAAGAAATTAAAAGGAATAGAAAATCGGTGAAAAGAAGAAGAAAAAGAGAAAGAAGAAGAAGAATTGATTGAAAAGAAAATGGAGAGTAATAGATAAGAAATTAAAAATCCGTAAAAAGATAGACTCGAAGAAGAAGGCGAAGAAGAAGAAGAAGAAGAAGAACTAGAAGAAGAAGGCGAAGAAGAAGAGAAAGAAGACGAATACGTAAAGGAGAAGACGAAAGAAGTCGACGAAGAAGGAGAACGCGAGGAAGAAGTCAAAGAAGTAAAATGAAATATTCAAAAATGAAGGGAAGTAAATGAAATAGAAGGAAGGAACATATGGAAAAGGAAAATGATGAAAAAAAAGAGAGAAAAAGAGGAAAAGAAAAAACAGATTTAAAAAGAAACGAAAAGGGTAGAAGAACAAGAGGAAAAGGAATTGATCAGGAGACTGAAGGCAAATGAGACAAAATGCAAATGAGACAAAAAAAGGGGGAAACTAGAAAGGAAGAGTGAAGGAAGGAATAAACGGAGACGGATAAAAAAGAAACATTTGGAGGATTTAAAAGAAACAAAGAAAAGAGCCGGATTAAAAAGTAAATAACAAAGATAAATAGAAGGAAATAATAAAGAGAAGAAAAATAGAAAGAAAGGGTTAAAAGAATGGAGAGAAAAAAGAACTAAAGGAGAAGAAGAAAAAAAAGAAAAGAGCGGATAACGAAGAAAATTCAGAGAAATGTGACCTCGAAAAACGCATACGATACAGAGAAGAAAAGAAAACAAAGAAAGAGAGAAACACGAAAAGGAAGGACGTAGAAGAAGAAGAAGAAGAAGAAGAAGAAGAAGAAGAAGAAGAAGAAGAAGAAGAAGAAGAAGAAGAAATAGTGACAACAACGGTAAAAAGGTAGAGGGGAAAGTCTGGGAACATTGAACTGAGAAAGAGTTTTGTTATTTGGTTGAAGATTCCAGGAATCTCTTGAGAAACGGCGCTTCCTTATCGAGTGATACTTGAGAAGCTGTAGGGACGAGAAATCGGAGGAAATCGATGGAGCTTTTCGTTTTCTGTGCCGCCGAAGAAAGCAGTTGGCTAAAGTACGAATACATATGTTAGCGTGTCAGGATAATAAAGACACATTTAGCATAAATGCTTTCACACATACATGACATAAGTACACTGACATCAACTGTGAGATTTAGTAAAGATATCGGCAATGACAAGAAGAAAAACCTATAAAAACCCAAGAGAAAAGAAATATAAAATCACTACACAATGCCCCGTATTTCAGGATGTCGATAGTCAGATCTGGAATTGTAATGGTGGAATGAGCCTACTTCAAATATTGCATTTAAAAATGTATTTCATATGTGAACCGTTTGAACGTTCAATTCGCACATGAAAAAACTGTTTTCTTTTCAGGTCATACTACAAGAAAAAGATAAAATTAACAATTCTGAGCTTTAAGATGCTCTTTCTATCAATGTGTAGCCTAACAGGACAGCAATATTTTAATTTTACCCACACGTGGTTTTTATTGCAGGGTAGGTACAAGAAAGACACTTCAGTTATGTGCCATGCGTGATACACGCTTAGGTGATCATGTATCTTTCGATAAGCGACTGGGGCGGCAGATTTTTTTCCTACAGTAGACCAGTTGCCATCCAAGGTAACAGAACCCGGTCTATTTACCCATAGCTAGTGGAGAAGATGAGGATTCATACCTTTTCAAGGGTATGAGCACGTAAGTGAATGTAATGGATCCCACTGTCATTCGAACTCGGCTCTCCTATGCCTCAATCCGAGCCGCTATCCATTAATCTACTGTGATTTTAACTGTAACGACTTGAATATTTACTTCATATTTTGAAGACAGTCTGGATATAACAACACAGAAGATAGCAGATCTGATAAATTATTTTCTTGAAGTAACTAAAAAACTAAACATTTCTTCAAGACAAGCTTTCTTGTCTGTTTGAATGACATGACTTTTTTTATAAGTTCTTTATGCTGACGACACACCTATTTATTCCTATCTTCAAGGACTCAACTTCATGTCAGTAGAAAACGTGTAACTCAAATGGTGAATGATTGGGCTTTCCTGGATGTTAGTATCAGCCATGCTGATTGAGGGGAAAAAAAGTAAAGACCAGTTACTTGCAAAACGATATAATATGCCAAACCAATGTAACCTCCCCCCACAAAAACACAACAAATAACAAAACATATTCAGGAATAACTGAAGGAATGGGAAAACCTTGAAACTACGCACCAATAACTTTCTTTAACAATAGTAACGTTGGAGTAATGGATAGAGGCTCGGATTGCGGAATCGGAGAGCCAAGTTCGAATGTCAGTCGAATCCATTACATTCACTTACGTCCTAACACTTGGGAAAGATATGAATCCTCTTCTTCTCCCTGCTACGGGTAAATGTCAGCAGAGACCGTGTTCTATAGCCTTAGATGGCAACTGGTCTACCGCAGAAAGAAATGGCAACCTACTGCGGGGAAAAAACTGCCTCATCAGTCATTTATCGAGAGATACATGATCACCTAAGCGCGTATCATGCATGGCACATAACTAACGAAAAGCTCAACCCTTATTAAACATATATGGAAATTGTTAAAAATACACAAAATATATCATAGGAAATTAGAAAAATAGCATCAGCCTAAAACGATAAATCCAAAAACTGTAAACTCTGTCTGGAGGAGAAAATAGGTATAATTACCTTGGAAGACCAACAAAAATTAATAAATAAACTTATCTCAAAATTCTGTTATACAAAGCAAATAATATATCATAGTTTCCATAAAGGCAACATTTTAAACAAAACCAAAAATAAACAAAAACAAATTAGCATACAACGAATGCCTGTTTAAAAATAACTAAATAAATGTAATAATAATTATAATAACACCACCCAGTTCCGATTACGGAGATAGGACCTGTAACAATTTTATGGGACATCATAATAAACACAGGCAGAACAATCAAGGTTAATTGCCCAGACATCGTTATTAGAGAAAAAAAAGGTGCCTCCATCTTCTTATAGCAGTCCCTGTACACGGCAATATATGTTTGAAGATCTTCAAAAATCTATCGAAATACAAGGCCCTTGAAATCGAAACCTCAAAAATGTAGTACATGGGAACAGCAACATTCCCTGTTGTTGTTGGAACCCTCGGATTGGTTGGAAAAGATTCCAGTAGACTCATTGAAGGGATTCCTGGAAGCCTTAAAGAAATACTGGGTGACCCCCCAAAAACGGGAACTTTTTAACAATCCAATGAAACTAAGAGTGATGGAAGAAAAATATTTAATTCATAGTAATTGAAACCTGAAAACATGCCATTTAAGAAACAATGATGGAATTTTCATTTTTTAAAAATTACGTCCTGTAGATGGCGTCCTCCTGTACGAATGCATTCTTGAAATCTGCTGTTGAGATTCCTCATTGACTGCTGCAACATCTCAGCTGGGATACTGTGAATTTCATTCTCGTTACTAAAATGGCGAAATGTTTACTTGCTCAAGGTCACTGTCTCGTAGTGTTGCCACTTGCTCATGCCTGGCAATACGCACTTAAAAAATTCCCGTTTTTTGGGTCACCCTGTGCAAATGATTGTTCTCACAAATACAGCCCACACCTTAGGAAGGAGTTTATCCATGTAAATTATGTGTTTGTTTTTTGTTTTTTTCGTTTGTTTTAAATTGCTCGGTGGAGAATGTCATGATGACATTTTTGACCGTCGGTCTCTGGTCGGGAGCCGGAAAAAATGAGTACACACCAGAAATCAAACCAGGAAACAAAAATCGTAATAAAAAACAAATAATTAATGAATAAATACAAAATACCCCTAACTTATCAATAATAAACAATCGGTAAAAAGTTAACAAACCACACTGTACAATAGCCACAAATAACCGCATTCTGACACACTATTCCGTCCTGGGTATGACGATAAACTACATCCGCGTCCTGGGTAAGACAATGAACTACAGTCTCTGATCAGAAGGTTTTAAGGAACGTGGAACCACCTCTTAATTGCTGGTGTTCCTAGGTCCACCCTGACACGTGGTGGTAGCAAAAGATCATTGTGCATAGCAAATGCATGAATTTCTGGTTTAAGGTATTACCCAAAATTTATTGCGTAGGCGTTAACTGTTATATTTCAAACTATTCTAAAGGCTATTCAGTGGGATTAATAGTGTGTCAGTTTGGTTTGGTTTAGTTTGGTTTACGGCATATCAACCTCAATGTGTTATTTAATGGCGACAAAATTTATTTCTGGTAATATTTTTCCTTCAAAAATATATAGCTGGTAATATCTCTTTTTTTTTCAAAAATATATTGCTGGTAATAATTTTATTTTATTTGATAAGAATGAAAAACACAAAAACGAATCAATCATTTCTATGTGAGAAATAATCTTTCCTCTTGTTCATTTTTTAAAATCTTGTTTGATCTTACACACACACAGACACACACACATATATATATTATATTATATTATATATATTATATTGTTTTGTATTTTTAGCCCGTGTCTGTCTGATAGTAAGCATCAGCGGTAAATAATTGTGAGTTTTGTTGATCTTGACTTATTAAAGAAAAGTATGCCGATAGACTGTTGTTGATTTAGACGCCATTTTTTAATTTCAGTTCCATTTCAAGTAGATAAATTTGGCTGTACTTTATGAATTTTTTATATTACCGCTATTCTAAGTACGAAGTCCGCCAAGAAAGCATCCAGATATTTAATATTAATGAAAAGGTCCGCTTCAAACACTCTCTTTGAGATCTCGTACATTTCTTCCAGCGCTTCATCCAATTTTCGAAACAGACTTTGAAATCCAATTTACGAAGGATATCAGTTGGCTCTTCACGTTTACCATAACGATATGGTATGCACAAACTTAGCTTTGGTAAAATTCAGATGTTGCAGGGAGTTAACTATGGGCTTTGGTGAGAAATCTTTAGATAGACTTTACGATTTGTCAGAAAATCCAGTCCCTAGAAGTGAAGAAAGGGCGGGCATTTTGTCAAGATGAATGCGATAGTTACCCGCTTCCTCAATGGTGTTACACAGCTGAGTAAAATTTAAGTGTTGCCGTTCACACATGCGCAGTATATTCTCTTTTGAGTGGTCATCTAATTATATACATCCAAATTGCGAAAATTTGGGCAAATGCTGGAAAAATGCCTTCAATTGGCCGATTCTTTTATGGTGAAACTCTTAACCAACTCTGAAACAAAAAAGTATGAAGATATATTTAAGGGTTGAAAAGTTACGGCCAGTCATAATTGCTAAATGTCAGTGTTGAAATATTAAGCAAATGAATTTCGCATTAGATAGGTAACACAGAAACTAACCGATTTAAAGAAATATGTGCCTGAGAAAGACAGTAAGATTTATTTCCGTTTTTCATGTTCTATTTTGATGAAATCAAATAAAAAATATTCAAAAACAAATAAAAAGTTTAAATTCTGTTTATAAATGGCTTTTTACTATTAGTGTAATGCCACGTCGCCCTTCCCAACATCGGACATTTTTCCTAACACTACCTATTCATTAAGTAAATCCATAGAGTTTAAGTTTGATGGAATCTACCCTCGGATGCTGAGAGTTATACTTATCATCTCTTGGACACATCACAACTCAATGGACCAATTCCTGTTATTTCTACATTCTTGCGTGAATGAAGAATACGCTTTGCATGACACTGCCGGCGAGCAAAACAAGAACTTCTGAGTGATCTAATGTTCTGGACATCTAGCCATCGAGCAAGACAAATCGGTCGCCCAGCAGCTACCTACATTGGCCTGCTATGTTATGACACAGAATGCCACCTTAATGAGCTTCCGTCTTTGATGCAGGAACGTGATGATGGTTGGAGCGTGATAGATTCATGAATAAAATAAAATAAAAATAATAATTAAAAAGAATTAAATTCTGCCGCCCTGAAGTTTTTAAAGAACAAACGAAAGAAAGTAAGATCTCGATCTGTCTCAAAGCAGCCATTTAAGAATTTCATCTTAGCTAATATCAATCTGCTTCTATGGAGGTATTTTGAAAAATAATGATTTTTTTTCTACTGACTGCAACTAAGATGCAATATTATTTATTTTAAGACAATAATAACGAATTAAGAGAAATACTGTTATTAATTGTTTTATCTTATCATCAAGGACTCATCATTAATTTTTCTCTCATTCGCTGCTATCTGTTCCTACTGTGAAATCTAGTTAGCGTTACCGGCTCTCAGAGTATTCAAAACAGGTAGACACCGAGACCGCATAATAGAGTGTATATTATATTTTGGTAAGAAGTCAAAAACAGTGATATTTCTCCTGTTTTTATTCTTTCAGTTGCACCTGAAGACGCATGCGCATATGCTGTAGATTCTCAGGCGATAAGGAAACTGGAAAGGAAATATGCTGTGCTAGGTGTAGTCTTGCACAGCACCGCAAATTGCTACAAGACAAAAAACATTAACTTTTTTGATGTCAACGAACACTCGTTGTTACTTTTGTAATTCCCGTTTTAGTAATCACAGATACAACTATAGTAACGCCGTTGAACAATACTGGTGTCAAACGCCTTCGAATATCATTCACACTAATAGTACTTGCTGGATAATACTCGTTCGAACAGTAATCAATATAGTGATCCGAATAGAGAAATAGTATAGTGATTAGAGTATGGAATAGCGATCCGTATAGTAATAGGGGCTAGAATAGAAATGACGATCCGAATAGTAATAGAGGATAGACTAGAAATACGATCTGTATAGACCCCGCTACATCCCATATATGCGTTTCTTCAAGGGCCACGCTGTCTACTTAATTCAATAATGGGATCACCTGTGTTTGCTCACTGGCGATCTATGTTCATACACAAGTGTCGGCAGCAACACTTTATTCCTATATAACTCACACTAATATTTCCTTTAACTATTAAATGAGCATGTTTTTCTTTACATTTAAAGTAGGTACCCCCACAAAAACTTTTTCGTTTTTTTTTTTAGATGTCAATGAACATTCGGTGCAACTTTTGTGATGCCAACGAATACTCGATGTTACTTTCCTAATGCTCGTTGTAGTTGAGACTTTGTAATCGCAGATACAACTATAGTAACGCCGTTGAACAATACTGGTGTCAAACGCCTTCGCATATCACTTGCATTAATAGTACTTGATCGATAATACTCGCTCGAATAGTAATCCGTATAGTTAGCCGAAGAGAAATATAGTGTAGTGAATTGAGTACAGAACAGCGATCCGTATAGTAATAGAGGATAGATTAGAAATACGATCAATCTAGATGTCACGAGACTTCCTATATATGCATTTCCCCTATGGTCACGAGATCCACTTAATTCAATAATGGGAACGCCTGTGTTTGCTCAGTGGCGATCTATGTTCAAACACAAGTGTCGGTATGTCGACAGCGGCACTTTATTCCTATATAACATTAACCTAAACATTCGAGTCATGTTTTGACATCTCTTTGTCAGAACAAGTCTTTCATATAGATGCTATGCATGGCGCGACATTCTTCAGAAATATCTAAACTGTCAACTGTATGCAAACGCTCTCTCAGATCAATGATTAAAAATGACTTAACGTGGAATGTACTTTTTCGAAATTTGTAGACCGGCTCTACAGAATCACAGAGAACTTTATCAAATAGCAGAAAAGACATCACATGAGGGCCCGCAACAATAGCAATAGCTAAAATGGATATCTCAAGATACTCGAAGAGAAAATCATGACATAATCAAGGCGTTTAGGTTTCACACTACTTAGGTTACGGGTGGTAGATGATGATGTACACATGTGACAGCATCAGGAGTGATGACAGATATTTGGATTGAGAATGAGAGACCTATATTCCTGAAAAATTGTTTTAATAGAAAATATTTTCATTATTTACATTATTCGGACTATTGTCCTCATCTTTGTCGCCATATTTATTACAACGTTTCGGCCGTTGTACGCTTCTGCCTTCTTTCAGATGAAATGTCGAACAGTTCGACATTCCAACCACCTGAAGAAGGCGGGAGCGTACAACGGCCGAAACGTTGTAATAAATATGGCGACAAAGATCAGGACAATAGTCCGAATAATGATAAATAATGTACATAATACCTCATCTCAGAAATATAGAAAGAAAATATTTTATATCTCATCAGTAACAATGACTATTCTGTCAATGAGTACTTCATGCATCATTATAAGAAAACAGTTAATATTATCATTGGCATTAAAAGTGAAGAGAACCTATGATCCCAGCCCGATCATCAAGTAGTAGATTAAAGCGTAACTCAAGTAGTACTGGCTTTTCACTTAATGATACCAAATGGTTCCTTATAAAAAAAACACGGTTAACATTACCATTACCGTTCATAATGCCTAATATGACATTCATTTTAATTTTATTTGTTTAGTTATCATTATTTCCCAGATTATCAATAAGCAGCAAAGGGGCAAAAGTATAAACAAACAACCTGACAGATTCAAACTCGTATCCATCATTCTTCGTATGTTTGACTTTCCGTATCACTTGCTTTACCAATTAATGTAAATATACAAGAAACAGAAGGTGAAATATATCCATGGCGATAAGACTAATATATATAGAGCTAATATTGCACGACTCTTCGGCAGAATTGAGTCACTGTCAGTCACTGTGTGTTTATCTAAATCTAAAAATAAATACGCTAAAATTCTCCTTCATCCCTGCCGTGCGCCGACGGCTTAGTGGTAGAAGTTCCGACTGACGCAAATTCAGTCGGGTTCCGATCTTAGCCACACTGATGAGCTGTGAAACAGCGAAACAGTTTGTCTGTGGATGACAAATATATATATATATATATATATATATATATATATGTGTGTGTGTGTGTGTGTGTGTGTGTGTGTGTGTGTGTGTGTGTGTGTGTGTGTGTGCAACTATATAGAAAAATAGGAAAGAACCGTTTGGTTAACAATCTAAAGTTCTTTAGTACTTTTTTATTTAAAAAAAAAACAGTGCACAATACATAAGTAGAATCAAAACTATAATTATTTTTTAAAAAATATAATTCCACCGCTACATAAGAGTTCTCATGATTCTCTTATATATATATATATATATATATATATATATATGTATATATATATATATATAATTTTGGAATAACTAATCTTGAAATTTGCGGAGCTTTATAAGTATATACATTCGTAAATTTCAAGATTAGTCATTCCAAAATTCGCTTGAGGATGAAACAGAGCTGGTTTCTTAACTTCTGTTTTGGAAACATGAGAAAACTTATGTAGCGATGGAATCATATTTTTTAAAAAAATTATAATATACATACATACATACATATATATATATATATATATATATATATATATATATATATATATATATATATATATATAAGAAGTTAGATATTATAGACAGAATATTGCAATTTCTAAAGAATTAAATTAATTTTTTATTTATTAATCTGGTAGCTTCTTATTGCTTAAACGTTATTTTAGTGGATATTCGTATTTGAGTAGACGCATTTATTTTTTTTTAATCAGTATATTTATTCACGTCTTCTGAATATTCGAGAAATCTTATTAGAAATATATGTGCTCTGCGGCAGGATTCAAAGCTGCGTTCTTCTAGTGGGTGAATAGATCTTACCTGCTTTGACCTCTCGGTTACGGAATGCATCGACGGCGTAGAAAAATATGAATAATACCTTTAAATTCATTTTTTTTTCGAAGTTTTTTTTTTTTGAGATGTTTTTTTTTTCGAAGTTTTTTTTTACCAGTTTCGTATCCTAACCCAAACAAAGCAATTTCTAAAGACAGGAATGTATTTTTTATCTATTAATTCAACAGATTTTTATTACTTTAACATTATTTTTAGTGGATACACATATTTGAGTAGACGCTTCGTTTATTTATTAAACAGTATATTTATTATCGTCTACCGGCCTGAATATTTAAGAAATCTTATTATAATAATATGCGCTCTCGGGCTGGAGTCGAACCTAAGTTCCCATAGGGAGAAACCGGCTTTAAAGCTGATATGTTTAGACCTTTCGGCTACCGAGTGAGTCTATGGCCAAGTCACGTCTGAATAATGACTTTAAACCCCGCATTTACGCGGACTCTCGAAATAGACCTATCTTCCCAGTTTCGTATCCTAACTTAAACAAAGCAATTTCTAAACAAAGGAATGTATTTTTTTATTTATTAATCCCAGAGATTTTTATTACTTACACGTTATCTTAGTGGATACTTGTATTTTAACGTAATAATGAACACAAATTCACCAATACTAAAAAGAAACTACTAAAAATAACGTTCAAGAAATGAAAATAGAATATTGCATTTTGAATTTTGAAATAGTAATTCATTCGTCTTTATTTTAGTGGTCTTTCATCAAAGACCCTATATGAGTTAAACAGGTGGAGAGCATGGGTTCTCTAAGCTTGATTGCCAACTAGTCTAGTCGAAGAATACTGAAACCATAAAGAAGACAACGGGTAACCTCTCAATGACCTTTTCCAAATAGACAGCATAAAGATAATAAATAAAAAATAAATCTATAGAAAACTGAGCTCGACGTCGTTGTGAATATGATTTACTGAGTTTGGCTTTAATCTGTCAAAAATAGTGAAGGGTAATTTCGGGATTGCACCCCGCTTCTTCAATGGGTTGCTGCGGATAGGTTTATCTCACACGTCTTTAGAAAAATAACCTAGTGGATAAAAGCGTTAATTTGTGAATTTGGTGCCATCGTGATTGTGAGTTCAAACCCTGCGTTGGGCGGTGTTTACTTGTACCTGAACATTACTACTACTACTACTACTACTACTACATAATAATAATAATAATAATAATAATAATAATAATAATAATACAGTGTAACCCGGATATAAGAGCGTTGTCTGGACCGGAGAAGAAGTCTCTTATATCCGGGTTTATCTTATATCCGAATTTCTCTTATATCCGGGTTTGGTCTATTATATATACATTAACACAGGCTCTAATTTGGGACCAGATAAAATCTCTCTTATATCCGGGTTTATCTTATATCCGGGTTTATCTTATATCCGGGTCTCTTATATCCGGGTTACACTGTAATAATAATAAAAATAATAATAATATTAATAATAATAATATAAACAATAACTGAACAGTACTAAATAAGAATAAGATCTAAATAATATTCCCTAGACATGAGCAGTGGAACGAATTCCCTGTAGGTTGCCTATATCGATATACACAGGACGCAGGCCGCAGGGCACAAGGGCCGAAACGTTGGGCTAAAAACAACAAAGATGAGTACAACAGTCCGAATGCAAGTAACTTATTTACAGATAGACAGAATAATATGAACAGACTTATATCGATTGAGGTTTAAACATATTGATAAATTTGCATTAGGATACACGGAGATAAATGGATAGATAGATATATATTTAATTTTATCCTGAAATACTCCAAGCTGGTGCTTGGTCTGACTTATAAATGGTCTTGGGTGAATATTATTGAACTGCATCGCGATTGACGTTCGATCTAGGGTTTAATATTAGATTAGCATTTAACTAGCGGCATTCACACGCATAGGAAGCCTCCCAGTTCATTTCCTGGTATGTATTGACGCATTGCAATCAAGGCATTTAGATTGATTAATTAACGTCTCCCTCCATAATCAATCCCCGTGTCCTTGGCGTGTCGCCAATCTGAACTGTCCTTCTATATCTTCCTGTTTCGCTGCCAACGAATTCGGGCCCAGCGTTTTGCCATTACACCTTCTTAGCGACCATTGATCTGTCTTCTCTAACCACATAGTATTTGGGTTGCTGTCACATACGAATTAAGTCAAGAGTTATACACCGGCAGAGTTTTGTCGAAAATTCGGTAGCTTATCTGGGCTCTTTCAACGAATTCCACGAAATAAGGCTTGTTAATTAGGAGTAACTTTACCTGTCCTCAGATTAATTTAATATTCACATTATTTGCATTCGGGTTAATATCCTCTGCCATAATTTCTGTATGGATTTCTGAGATGAGGATTTATCCATATTGCCATTATTTACACAGGAACTAATGTCCTCATCATTGTTATCATTATCACAACGTTTCAGCTATTGTGCCCTTCATCAGGTGCTTGTCGAGCTGATAATCGTTAAGGAATATTGAACAGACACTTTATTTAAACTCTAGGATAGATTTTCTCGATTCGCTAAAAATGTCGAGAGGCATTTCAGTTAGTTCTTATTTAGAGAGGCACGATGGAGAAATGGATAGCGACTAGGATTGAGGAATCGGAGAGCCGTGTTCGAATTCCAGTCGAATCCATTACTATTGGTAAATAGCAGGACAGATCGGGTTCTATAGCCATGGATGGTAACTGTTATACCGCAGAAAGAAATGGTAAACTGCTGCGGAAAAAAAATCTGCCTCAGTATCGAAAGATACATGATCGCCTAAGCGTGTATAACGCATGGCACATAACTGACTGCTTAGGTATGTCGACATAATTCATAGACTAACGGCGTAATCCACTAGGCTCTCATCCCTGATGAAAGCCGATGTGCAAACAACAAAGATGACTCTTCGTGTGTAAATAATATAAACAATCCTCATTTCTATTAGTATCATAATGTCAGCCTAGTGATTTAGTTTCTGAATTTGAGGGCTTGATAATTATGAGTTCAATCCCTGTTTCGGGTAGTCAGAACTTAGACTTGGGGTAAACGGTGCGACCAGTAACAGAGTAGTGAAAAGAACATGACGAGATATCCCTTAACATTGATAGTGGAATGAGAACAAATCGACGTTACTGGGTATAACGATTAACTACATCCAGCAGCAAGGCTTCTGCTCGAGAGGTTTTGAGGAACGTGCGACCACCTTTTAATTGTATTATGCTTAAAAAGCTACCACCTATACGTATTAATAGTAAAATGACCAACAACACACTTTTAAAGAAAAATGACAAACAATACATTTTTATAGCAAAATGACAAACAATGCATTTTAAAGCAAAATGACAATACGTTTTAAAGCAAAATGACCAACATTACATTTTAAAGCAAAAGGAGCAACAATGCATTTTAGAGCAAAATGAGCAACAATGCATTTTAAAGAAAAATGACAAGCAATATATTTTTATAGCAAAATGACAAACAATGCATTTTAAAGCAAAATGACAATACGTTTTAAAGCAAAATGACCAACATTACATTTTAAAGCAAAAGGAGCAACAATGCATTTTAGAGCAAAATGAGCAACAATGCATTTTAAAGAAAAATGACAAACAAGACATTTTTATAGCAAAATGACAAACAATGCATTTTAAAGCAAAATGACAATACGTTTTAAAGCAAAATGACCAACATTACATTTTAAAGCAAAAGGAGCAACAATGCATTTTAGAGCAAAATGAGCAACAATGCATTTTAAAGAAAAATGACAAGCAATATATTTTTATAGCAAAATGACAAACAATGCATTTTAAAGCAAAATGACAATACGTTTTAAAGCAAAATGACCAACATTACATTTTAAAGCAAAAGGAGCAACAATGCATTTTAGAGCAAAATGAGCAACAATGCATTTTAAAGAAAAATGACAAACAAGACATTTTTATAGCAAAATGACAAACAATGCATTTTAAAGCAAAATGACAATACGTTTTAAAGCAAAATGACCAACATTACATTTTAAAGCAAAAGGAGCAACAATGCATTTTAGAGCAAAATGAGCAACAATGCATTTTAAAGAAAAATGACAAGCAATATATTTTTATAGCAAAATGACAAACAATGCATTTTAAAGCAAAATGACAATACGTTTTAAAGCAAAATGACCAACATTACATTTTAAAGCAAAAGGAGCAACAATGCATTTTAGAGCAAAATGAGCAACAATGCATTTTAAAGAAAAATGACAAACAAGACATTTTTATAGCAAAATGACAAACAATGCATTTTAAAGCAAAATGACAATACGTTTTAAAGCAAAATGACCAACATTACATTTTAAAGCAAAAGGAGCAACAATGCATTTTAGAGCAAAATGAGCAACAATGCATTTTAAAGAAAAATGACAAGCAATATATTTTTATAGCAAAATGACAAACAATGCATTTTAAAGCAAAATGACAATACGTTTTAAAGCAAAATGACCAACATTACATTTTAAAGCAAAAGGAGCAACAATGCATTTTAGAGCAAAATGAGCAACAATGCATTTTAAAGAAAAATGACAAACAAGACATTTTTATAGCAAAATGACAAACAATGCATTTTAAAGCAAAATAACAATACGTTTTAAAGCAAAATGACCAACATTACATTTTAAAGCAAAAGGAGCAACAATGCATTTTAGAGCAAAATGAGCAACAATGCATTTTAAAGAAAAATGACAAGCAATATATTTTTATAGCAAAATGACAAACAATGCATTTTAAAGCAAAATGACAATACGTTTTAAAGCAAAATGACCAACATTACATTTTAAAGCAAAAGGAGCAACAATGCATTTTAGAGCAAAATGAGCAACAATGCATTTTAAAGAAAAATGACAAACAAGACATTTTTATAGCAAAATGACAAACAATGCATTTTAAAGCAAAATGACAATACGTTTTAAAGCAAAATGACCAACATTACATTTTAAATCAAAAGGAGCAACAATGCATTTTAGAGCAAAATGAGCAACAATGCATTTTAAAGAAAAATGACAAACAAGACATTTTTATAGCAAAATGACAAACAATGCATTTTAAAGCAAAATGACAATACGTTTTAAAGCAAAATGACCAACATTACATTTTAAAGCAAAAGGAGCAACAATGCATTTTAGAGCAAAATGAGCAACAATGCATTTTAAAGAAAAATGACAAACAAGACATTTTTATAGCAAAATGACAAACAATGCATTTTAAAGCAAAATGACAATACGTTTTAAAGCAAAATGACCAACATTACATTTTAAAGCAAAAGGAGCAACAATGCATTTTAGAGCAAAATGAGCAACAATGCATTTTAAAGAAAAATGACAAGCAATACATTTTTATAGCAAAATGACAAACAATGCATTTTAAAGCAAAATGACAATACGTTTTAAAGCAAAATGACCAACATTACATTTTAAAGCAAAAGGAGCAACAATGCATTTTAGAGCAAAATGAGCAACAATGCATTTTAAAGAAAAATGACAAACAAGACATTTTTATAGCAAAATGACAAACAATGCATTTTAAAGCAAAATGACAATACGTTTTAAAGCAAAATGACCAACATTACATTTTAAAGCAAAAGGAGCAACAATGCATTTTAGAGCAAAATGAGCAACAATGCATTTTAAAGAAAAATGACAAGCAATATATTTTTATAGCAAAATGACAAACAATGCATTTTAAAGCAAAATGACAATACGTTTTAAAGCAAAATGACCATTACATTTTAAAGCAAAAGGAGCAACAATGCATTTTAGAGCAAAATGAGCAACAATGCATTTTAAAGAAAAATGACAAACAAGACATTTTTATAGCAAAATGACAAACAATGCATTTTAAAGCAAAATGACAATACGTTTTAAAGCAAAATGACCAACATTACATTTTAAAGCAAAAGGAGCAACAATGCATTTTAGAGCAAAATGAGCAACAATGCATTTTAAAGAAAAATGACAAGCAATACATTTTTATAGCAAAATGACAAACAATGCATTTTAAAGCAAAATGACAATACGTTTTAAAGCAAAATGACCAACATTACATTTTAAAGCAAAAGGAGCAACAATGCATTTTAGAGCAAAATGAGCAACAATGCATTTTAAAGAAAAATGACAAACAAGACATTTTTATAGCAAAATGACAAACAATGCATTTTAAAGCAAAATGACAATACGTTTTAAAGCAAAATGACCAACATTACATTTTAAAGCAAAAGGAGCAACAATGCATTTTAGAGCAAAATGAGCAACAATGCATTTTAAAGAAAAATGACAAGCAATATATTTTTATAGCAAAATGACAAACAATGCATTTTAAAGCAAAATGACAATACGTTTTAAAGCAAAATGACCAACATTACATTTTAAAGCAAAAGGAGCAACAATGCATTTTAGAGCAAAATGAGCAACAATGCATTTTAAAGAAAAATGACAAACAAGACATTTTTATAGCAAAATGACAAACAATGCATTTTAAAGCAAAATGACAATACGTTTTAAAGCAAAATGACCAACATTACATTTTAAAGCAAAAGGAGCAACAATGCATTTTAGAGCAAAATGAGCAACAATGCATTTTAAAGAAAAATGACAAGCAATATATTTTTATAGCAAAATGACAAACAATGCATTTTAAAGCAAAATGACAATACGTTTTAAAGCAAAATGACCAACATTACATTTTAAAGCAAAAGGAGCAACAATGCATTTTAGAGCAAAATGAGCAACAATGCATTTTAAAGAAAAATGACAAACAAGACATTTTTATAGCAAAATGACAAACAATGCATTTTAAAGCAAAATGACAATACGTTTTAAAGCAAAATGACCAACATTACATTTTAAAGCAAAAGGAGCAACAATGCATTTTAGAGCAAAATGAGCAACAATGCATTTTAAAGAAAAATGACAAGCAATATATTTTTATAGCAAAATGACAAACAATGCATTTTAAAGCAAAATGACAATACGTTTTAAAGCAAAATGACCAACATTACATTTTAAAGCAAAAGGAGCAACAATGCATTTTAGAGCAAAATGAGCAACAATGCATTTTAAAGAAAAATGACAAACAAGACATTTTTATAGCAAAATGACAAACAATGCATTTTAAAGCAAAATGACAATACGTTTTAAAGCAAAATGACCAACATTACATTTTAAAGCAAAAGGAGCAACAATGCATTTTAGAGCAAAATGAGCAACAATGCATTTTAAAGAAAAATGACAAACAAGACATTTTTATAGCAAAATGACAAACAATGCATTTTAAAGCAAAATGACAATACGTTTTAAAGCAAAATGACCAACATTACATTTTAAAGCAAAAGGAGCAACAATGCATTTTAGAGCAAAATGAGCAACAATGCATTTTAAAGAAAAATGACAAACAAGACATTTTTATAGCAAAATGACAAACAATGCATTTTAAAGCAAAATGACAATACGTTTTAAAGCAAAATGACCAACATTACATTTTAAAGCAAAAGGAGCAACAATGCATTTTAGAGCAAAATGAGCAACAATGCATTTTAAAGAAAAATGACAAGCAATACATTTTTATAGCAAAATGACAAACAATGCATTTTAAAGCAAAATGACAATACGTTTTAAAGCAAAATGACCAACATTACATTTTAAAGCAAAAGGAGCAACAATGCATTTTAGAGCAAAATGAGCAACAATGCATTTTAAAGAAAAATGACAAACAAGACATTTTTATAGCAAAATGACAAACAATGCATTTTAAAGCAAAATGACAATACGTTTTAAAGCAAAATGACCAACATTACATTTTAAAGCAAAAGGAGCAACAATGCATTTTAGAGCAAAATGAGCAACAATGCATTTTAAAGAAAAATGACAAGCAATATATTTTTATAGCAAAATGACAAACAATGCATTTTAAAGCAAAATGACAATACGTTTTAAAGCAAAATGACCAACATTACATTTTAAAGCAAAAGGAGCAACAATGCATTTTAGAGCAAAATGAGCAACAATGCATTTTAAAGAAAAATGACAAACAAGACATTTTTATAGCAAAATGACAAACAATGCATTTTAAAGCAAAATGACAATACGTTTTAAAGCAAAATGACCAACATTACATTTTAAAGCAAAAGGAGCAACAATGCATTTTAGAGCAAAATGAGCAACAATGCATTTTAAAGAAAAATGACAAGCAATATATTTTTATAGCAAAATGACAAACAATGCATTTTAAAGCAAAATGACAATACGTTTTAAAGCAAAATGACCAACATTACATTTTAAAGCAAAAGGAGCAACAATGCATTTTAGAGCAAAATGAGCAACAATGCATTTTAAAGAAAAATGACAAACAAGACATTTTTATAGCAAAATGACAAACAATGCATTTTAAAGCAAAATGACAATACGTTTTAAAGCAAAATGACCAACATTACATTTTAAAGCAAAAGGAGCAACAATGCATTTTAGAGCAAAATGAGCAACAATGCATTTTAAAGAAAAATGACAAGCAATATATTTTTATAGCAAAATGACAAACAATGCATTTTAAAGCAAAATGACAATACGTTTTAAAGCAAAATGACCAACATTACATTTTAAAGCAAAAGGAGCAACAATGCATTTTAGAGCAAAATGAGCAACAATGCATTTTAAAGAAAAATGACAAACAAGACATTTTTATAGCAAAATGACAAACAATGCATTTTAAAGCAAAATGACAATACGTTTTAAAGCAAAATGACCAACATTACATTTTAAAGCAAAAGGAGCAACAATGCATTTTAGAGCAAAATGAGCAACAATGCATTTTAAAGAAAAATGACAAACAAGACATTTTTATAGCAAAATGACAAACAATGCATTTTAAAGCAAAATGACAATACGTTTTAAAGCAAAATGACCAACATTACATTTTAAAGCAAAAGGAGCAACAATGCATTTTAGAGCAAAATGAGCAACAATGCATTTTAAAGAAAAATGACAAACAAGACATTTTTATAGCAAAATGACAAACAATGCATTTTAAAGCAAAATGACAATACGTTTTAAAGCAAAATGACCAACATTACATTTTAAAGCAAAAGGAGCAACAATGCATTTTAGAGCAAAATGAGCAACAATGCATTTTAAAGAAAAATGACAAGCAATACATTTTTATAGCAAAATGACAAACAATGCATTTTAAAGCAAAATGACAATACGTTTTAAAGCAAAATGACCAACATTACATTTTAAAGCAAAAGGAGCAACAATGCATTTTAGAGCAAAATGAGCAACAATGCATTTTAAAGAAAAATGACAAACAAGACATTTTTAAAGCGAAATGAACAATACATTTTAAAGCAAAATTACAAGCAATACATTTTAACGCACGATTATCAGCAATACAGTTTAAAGCCAAATTGCCAACAATTCATTTTATCTATAGTCGAAGGTATAAAACTCTATTCAAAATATTATAATATAATTCATAATATTAGTTTCTATGGATAAGGGAAAATCCATTATTTTAACAAAAGGCGGCGGTCATACACTGACAACTATTGTATCAACATATGAGATAAAATCTGATAAATGAAATATACATATTTATATTTGATATATATTAAATATAAGTAATAATTTTTAAATAATTAAAGTAATTCTATTACATTTATTTGTTTGAAAAGATGTATAGTCTATTATTAAAATTAAGAATGCTATTTTAAAATTGTAGTTCAAGACTTATTCATATACAAACAACCCTTTTAGAAAAAAATCTTTATGTATACAAGTACAAATTTAATGGCAAAACAAAAGTGCCCAAAAAACTTTCTGTCGTTGAAAAAGACCAGACGACATGCGTTGAACGGATGTCATCATTCGTTTAAAATGGCACCCCTACACTACCTTGACTTAACCTCTTCTCGAAAGTAACTAATATGTTGATACAATAGTTGTCAGTGAAAAAGAATAGCCTACCGCCCCTTGTTAAAATGATTGGATTTCCCCGTATCCATAGAAACTAATATTATGATTCTATGTGCTTATAAAATTCAGTAAATTTCAAAATAAGTTATTCCAAAATTCGCTTGAAAATGAAACAGAACTAGGGATTTTAATTTAATTCTCTAATTGAATTTGAAGTTTTTAGCTTCTGTTTTTGAAACATGGTAATTCCTGTGTAGCGATGGAACCATATTTTTAAATAAGTAAATATATATATATATATATATATATATATATATATATATATATATATATATATATCATTAAGTACTTTTAGAGTATTTCGAAATAAACAAAAAGGTAGAAATAAGCAGAAACACCGTTAACTCAACATTATATGGTTTAATCCTCCTTTTAATAGTAATGTCAACACTAATAACGGAAGATTAAAAAAAAATAATCCATAAACACTTTAATCATTCATCAATTCTAAAAAAAGATTTTTAATAAAATCTATGTTAAGATCAATTATACCTACGTTAATAACATAGACGTATACATCACCCATCATAACAACATTTTATTAAACAAACATTTTTTCAAGAAGGACAATGTAAATTCTTTTAAAAATAAACGCAACTGCTGTAAAAATACGATCTATCCCTTAAATGGTTAATGTATGATAGATAATATAGTAGACCGAGCGAACATGCATTACGGTAATGTTGTGGAGGATCCACCTAATCTGCATAGGTGACTACCAACTATATAAATAATGGTTGGTACCGGAAGACGAGGAGATGGAATCACGAGATCCAACTAGAGACTCTGATCGACTGCGACTAGTCAACACATTCTCCAGGAACGTCTTCCCAGAAATATACAGAAATACTATATGTACTTATTGTGTACACTTTCTTGTTATAATACATTCTTGTTCTAAGTACATTTTGTGTTGCATTATTATTCCATGCAATAGGCGAGATTCAACATTGAGTCAAGACTCAACAGGTAACGATGTTAAATTCTTTGAAATTTAGTTTTTAACCATCGTAGAATGAACTTAAATAATTTAAAATACAAAAACAGCAGTGCGCTCTTCAAATATTTCTGGCAATTAAAGTATGATGACACCTCACCATCAATCAACTGGAAAATTGTATCTAGCTATAAAGCTTATAACGGTAAAGAAAATAAATGCAATTTATGTCTTGTTGAAAAGCTAGTTATGATAAACCACTTAAATAACCGTAGCTTATTAAACAAGAGAAATGAATTGATGATTATATGCAAGCATAAAAATAAATATCTGCTTAAATACGTTGTTCCATATTATTTCTTTTTAAATTTTTATAATATTAGTCTTTTAATTCTTAATTGTAATTTTTATTTTTATCAATATTTTATTTTTATTTCTAATTTATTAATTTTTAAATTTTAATTTCTAATTTTAATTAAGTTTGATTTAAAACTGTTAAAAATTATTATTTTTAGTGCTAATTACGGTTTAGTTTCAATATATTACTATTACAAATATATTCATGTTTTAATAAGAGCAAGTACTCTCCCTTTAATTATATAATTTATAAAAAAATAAAATTTGATTTACCACTCAAATTTTTTAATTGTTTTTTTTCATAAACATATATAAATCCAGCTTATTTTAATTGCCAAATGTAATTTTAAAATAATTAAATAAAAATCTGTAATCCCAGCATAATATATAATCACGCTAACATTGTAATAACCAGATATATTATAATTCAAAATTTATTAACACCAGCATATATATATATATATACTTACATATATATATATATATGTAAGCAAATGTGTGGATGTAGATCCGACGGTATGATGAAGTTGTGGAAAAGACAAAGCAAAATCCGAATATGTGAGTTTACTGTTTTTTATTTTGTTTTTGTTTTTGTTATTCTGTCGACGTCAGACGTTTCGGTCAAATAGACCTTCTTCACACATGGTTAATGGAGACATATTTATATTAGATTTAAGTTAGATGAAGAGACGATATATACAGGACTAGTCAGAAACAGAAAAACTGAAATTAAGAAGGTCCATTTGACCGAAACGTCTGACGTCGACAGAATAACAAAAAAAAATAAAAATAAAAAACAGTAAACTCACATATTCGTATTTTGCTTTGTCTTTTCCACATTTTTATCATATATATTTATATATATACATATATATATATATATATATATATATATATATATATATATATATATATATATATATGAAAATACAGCATGTAACAGCAGAAGTGTCAAAACGGCGTAACAGCAAAATTGTTTAATTGTTAGAATATGCTCTGAACCGGTGCATCTTAGAAATGATTAAATATATCTTACTGGAATTCTCCGAGGTTTTCATAACAGTACTGGAATCTACTTTGAGCAATAAGAATGTATAATTACTCTCCAAGCTTAAGAGAATAAACCTGATTAAATCGAGCATAAACGAAAATGCCATATTTATCATTAATTAACCAAAACTAAGGATTAGAAACTCATGAAGTGTTGAAATAAAGTTCGAATATATATATATATATATATATATATATATATATATATATATATATATATATATATATATAATAATAAGGTTTTTTTAAAAAACTGTAACATATAATTAAATGGCTTAGACTCTTTAAACTGAAAAATTTACGAAATCTCAAAGTAAAGAAAAAAACAACGCCTATTCCAATAGAAGTTAATGACACTTTTTTACAACTTCTTTCTCTTTTTGTCTCTCTTTTTCTTTTTTCTTTTTTCCTTGTGTACTTCTTTGTCCATCCCACTTCCTAATCAAGATATAACTTCCGTTAATAGACTTAAAGTGTCAATGTCTAGATTTCAGCGAAAAGTTAAATTTGAAACAATAGAAATGTTACATCTAACTCAGTGCTGTCTCTCTACCCCCCTACAATGCCCCCACTTCGTGAGTTTCCTTATTATTGCCCGTCATAAATGTGTAAATTTATTTTCATTTTTTCATTTCAACATTTGGAAATAAATCTGATGATCCACTGCCCTTTAAAAGGGCTGTGGTGAAATAATTTATTATATGGAACCTTAAAGCAATCTGTTTTTATTTAAATTATTGGCTCTGGTTTACATTGAGCTCTCTGGATTCTATCCTCATTGGGTCTTTCCATACGGATTACCTAGTTTTTCGTAAACTAAATATATATATATATATATATATATATATATATATATATAGTATTTTTTCAACTTATTGAAGATGATCTTCGCCCGTGCTAACCTTCTAAATTTCTGTCTTGGGGTAACAGGTTGCCTCACACTTTTCACCAACGATTTAATTTTCAAACTTATTCCACTGCTCTTTGCCCATTCACAGGTGAAACTCATCACTCACTTACCAAAAGTCTTTTGAACTGAGTTGGATCTTTTCTAATTGATCACTTTAGCTCTAAGTTGAAATGATGATCACTCTTCCAGTTGTGACCTCCTGATCCAATTTTTTTCTCTCCACTGTTCCCTCTTTTTTAAACTCATTCACCGTTCTCTTGATGGTTCTTGAATGGACTTTGAAGATGAAAGCAAGTATATGAATGTTGGTACTATTACTGAAGGCCTGAATGATCTTTTTCCTCTAAAGATTTCTCAGCTGGGAAGGCATAGTGGGTCTGACTCAAAACCTGTTCTCTTTCTAGCTGAATAAGTCAAAGGATCTTTCAGGAACCCTTGCGAAAAATGGTGTCATAATGGTTGAACGTCTTATCTGGACACATGGAAAAAAGAAACTCAGTTAGTTTAGTGGTTTTTGATATTAAATATTTTGTTGGATGGATAATTATGGTATTACACGATTTGGAAAATTTGCTGTTTCACCAGTTATATATATATATATATATATATATATATATATATATATATATATATATATATATATATATATATGAACTTACATTATATGCTTCAAATATTCTCTTAGATCTCTTTGATTATATTTTATATCGCTTAATCATCTCATACATATTTTCCTCGAATTCATCGGCAAAACTATGTATGAATGAAACATTGTCCACAAATAAAACCTGCTGATTATATCTTGGATGATTTACGCACATAAGAAAAGTACACGAGCGACCAAATGTCAACAAGTACATCAATTTTAAGTTTGAAATTTTTTTTAATATTTTCAAAGCAATTTGACATTTGCAAATTTCAAAGGAGATCAGTCAATTCAGTGTTAGAATTATGTACACGCATGTGTGTTTCGTTTCCTGTCTGCTACGATGAAGAAGACAGAGGAAGATAACTTTTTTACACATTGTATGGAAGCAGAAAATAAAAGAATATACCATAAGAAGTTTACGAGATGAGATGTCATTTTACACACACATGAACACAGACACAACTCCATCCCCACACACGCACACACAGACACACACACACACACACACACACACACACACACACACACACACATATATATATATATATATATATATATATATATATATATATATATATATATATATTTATATATATATATATATCAATATATATTTTGAGAGAGAGAGAGAGAGAGAGAGACAAAGACAGAGACAGAAAAAGATAGATAGAAAGAGAGAGGGGATGTGTAGGAGGAGGAGGCTCGTTGGAGTAGTGGATAGCGCCTCGGAGAGCCGAGCTCGAATTCCAGATGAATCCATCTCATTAACTTAAGTGCTAATATTTTAATCCTCCTCTTCGACCTTCAGCTATGGGTAAATAGCAAAACAGACTGGGTTCTATAGCTTTGGATGGCAACTGGTCTAGCAGAAGGACAACTCTGAATTCAAAACCTGTGGAGGGTTGTTTGGAGACCTTGTGCTATGTAGTGTACCAGGTCTCTCTATTCGGCCCTTCAAAAAGAGAGGTTGGTTCAGCACAAAGCCAGCACCACTATAATCAAATCATATGTGCTGGTGTCTGGCTGTCGATTCCTAGGAACTGACATGCTTGACCCTCATACGTCGAATATGACGGGAGAGTCCAACATATATAAACATATATATATATATATATATATATATATATATATATATATATATATATATATATATATATATATATATAATATTTTATTATTAATAAGATTAATATTTCTTATTATATTTTTTATTCTTTCATATAACAAATTACTTTCTTATAATTTTTAAAAATATATTCTTACTTAATTTTATATAAATTATCGAAATATGATTTATTTTTAATTATTTTTAAATACATCTTATTTTTAAGTATAATTTATTCATGAAAGTGTATTTTTGCGTAAGAACTTGTATGTTTAAAACTAAACTTTTCTAGATATATATTTTATCAAACACGCTTACGGTCCAGTTTTAGTTTCAAATTAATACTCCATTCTTCATATAACACCAATTTAAAGTCATGAGGTTAATATCCGGGTTTAATTTTACAAAATATCTTCCCTTTAAGGCTAATAACTTCCACCCTCCCCTAACCACCCTCGTGCATTTCGTCTGACTGAAACATTGAAATGGATAAATTTTGTATTAATTTTTCGACGGCTGTCACAGTCAAATTTCTAATTCCGACAGTCAACACACCGGGTTTGAATAAATTTTCGTCGGTTGAAATAAATCTATCCCCCATATGAGGTAATTTTTGATTTTGTTGTATAATACAATATATATATATATATATATATATATATATATATGTGTGTGTGTGTGTGTGTGTGTGTGTGTGTATTCGTGCGTGTGGGTTTACCATATGAAGCGACATAGCCAATATAATTACGGGTGATTGTTCTGTGTATGCAGTTAATGCAAAATCATTCGACAGCTTGGCGGGCCGTTATGTTGCAATTGCCTATTCATTGCCAAAACAACTGCAGTTCGAAGAACGTTTTTCAGAATTCATATAAGAGCAAGTGGTTATGGTAAATGCTATAAATACATACATATATATATATATATATATATATATATATATATATATGATGAAATATAGTTTTAATGTATGCTATAATTAGGGGTTAAAATGCTCAATATCAGGAACAGAACATATGTAAATACGAAAGGGGACATTGAAGTCGACACCCAATTGCGATAGACTGTTTCATGCTTAAAAGCAATCGTTGATTGCGTTTAAGCATGAAACAGACTGTCACCTCTACATGTTTGTAATGTCCACTTTTCTTTATATATTTATATATACATATATATATATATATATATATATATATATATATATATATATATATATATTATATGAAATGATAACTTAACTTTTAAATATCAATTTTTTTTATTGTTTTCCCCGAATTCAAAATTTCTTAGTAAATGTCGCTTCTTCAGGAGGTTCTTGTTTTAAAGAATATTTCCAATATTTTTGTTCCGTATTTTTTTTCAATCCGTTTTTTCCGCTGACTTTCATGATTTTTCGCTTTTGATTACGTCTTCATTTTTTCAGCTTTACTTCCAGTTGTAAACATTTTCTTCGAAAATAATTTTTTTTTTCGAAATTACATTAATTTTTTATGGTTTATATTGGAGTTGGTATGTGGTGATATATTATTAATTAAATTATAATATTTGTTAATTTATATTTTTAATATATATATATATACATATATATATATATATATATATATATATATATATGTGCGTGTGTGTGTATGTGTGTGTGTATGTGCGTGTGTGTGTGTATGTTTGTAATAGTAGAAACACCGAGTGGAGACAGTCTGTTTCATAGCTGATCGCAATTTTATGGCCATTTGTTTTCCCGACGCACGCTATCGACCCCAATGTTCACTTTTATATTTACATATCCCCTAATATTGACCCCTTTCACTTATAAATATAGCTTCCTTTAAAACCATATTTTTCTCATATATATATATATATAGATATATATATATAAAGTTGTAAGCTCTGTCTGTTTGTTATCGAACTCCTGCTCGGGTTTGGGGGATAGACATCCATAACCACGTATTTTCTGAATCTACGTTACTCAGGGTACTGGGATAAATATATTTCATTTGTTGAAACGGACTCCCCGGGGGCGGGTGGAGCCTGCCGAATCTGCCAACTGAAATTTTTTTCACTTGGATATAAATTAGATTTAAATTTGATCGAGGGAATGACTCCTATCCAAAATATAGAAGGAGAAAGTCAGAAGATGGAGGTCACATCGGTAAGATCAGTATGCAATACAATAATGAAATGCATAATTTTTCTCCACAAATTATTACAATGATTTCAAATCTATCATCATTTTCGTTCAAAAAAGATGCGATACACAGCAAGACGCGAATACGTCGGCTAGTATATATATATGTGTGTGTATGTGTGTGTGTGTGTATTTGATATATATATATATATATATATATATATATATATATATATATAGAGAGAGAGAGAGAGAGAGAGAGAGAGAGAGAGACTGACAGAGAATGAGAGGGTGTATCAAAATTCTTTTATGAAATTTTGGGGCAGGTTCCTCACTGCAAAACAACGACAAAATTCCATATAAACAGATGTCTGTAAATAATCTGTTTTTGAGTTATTTAGTTTAAACAATCTGTACGGTAAATGGCGTTGTGTTTCTATGGAGACTAGGTTACATTTGAAATTCGTGTACATTTGTGGATCGTCTGTCGTCAATGTTTAACGTGTCTCGTAGTGAATTAACTAGGAAGTGTTCCATTAAAAAATAGCGTGATATACATATCGTGATCAGACAGATATGATTTTTACATGCGGATACGCAAATAGTAATATACGCGAGGCTGCACGGATACATCAGATTGCTTTCCCCAGACCGAATTCAGCCGAGTCATCCAACATTTCCTGCAGTTTATCATCGCGTTGCTGGAATAGGATCTGTGGCACACTATGGTAATAATTATTTTTGGATTGAATCTTGGATTGTACATTTAACAGTGTCTGCCGTAAAATTTAAACTTAATATCTCAGAAACGAAGGATTTGCGGACATAGGTTTATATAGACTCTTGTCATTGTTTTCGTGTGAACATTGAAGTCAACACTCAGAGGCGACAAGCTGTTTCATGCTAGACGCCATCGTCAGGCCGTATATATACTCTTACTGGTTTACTTAAATGCCAAGTCAGGGACAAATATCTATTATTTAATGCAAAGCTAGACATATACCCGGTGTTACAAAGCGACATAAAGATCGTGTGGCCCGAAAGTAAAAAGAAAAAGATCCTTTTTGCAGGAGATTCTGAAAACTAAAAAATAACATATTTTTGTTCGTGTTTTGCGAGTAGTTGACTCGATATGCTGGGATGGTGTTTAGCCCTCTGCAGGGAAGGCCAACAACGTATTCTAGATTCCGCTAACAAGGTAGTTTCATATATACGCACACACACGAACGCCCGAGCAAATTCATTTCTTGTTACTTAGAAGATCAGAAATCATTAAAAAATATTCACTGATAACTGTTTTCATTACTTTCTCTTTATCTCTCCATATATATATATATATATATATATATTTGAAATTATTAGGAGAAATTGATAATTATATTTAATAATTCATCGAGTCTGAAACCTCTACAGAATGCAGAAAGCACTGGACGGCCGTTTCGTCCTATATTTGGGACTCATTAGCAGTGCGCATCCACTACCGAGAATTGAAACCCTGACAGTTAGGTTGTGAAGCAAACACCATACCAACTGTTCCAACGGTGACGAAGAGGTAGCAAATATATATATATATATAAATATATATATATATATATATATATAAAAGTGAACATAGAAGTCAACACTTAGAGGCGACAGTCTGTTTCATGCTAGATGCAATCGTCAGGCCACGATGAAACAGCATGAAACAGACTGTCGCCTCTAAGTGTTGACTTCTATGTTCACTTTTATATTTACACACGCTCTATATCTGATACTGAGCACTTTATCCCATAAATATAGCACACTTTAAGACTATATTTCTTCACACATATATATATATATATATATATATATATATATATATATATATATATATATCAGTTATTACATTCGTACATGCATGTTGCCACTACAAAAATGCATATTTGTTTCGATGAGCAAATTAAGGCATCTCATCGGGTGGTGATCAAATATAGTTATAAACGATTTTTAATGCTACTTATAAAACATCACCCCTTTCTTATTTTTTAAAATTAGAAAGAAATGAGAAAAATTTCGATAAGAGAAAAATAGAGAAATACACAAGTTAATGCTGGAAAAAAGAAATCAATGAAAGGAAAAGGAAAGAAGAAATTAAAATAGAAAGAGGTAGGAAAAGAAAGACACAAGAAATCATCCCTTCTCCGAAGTAAAAGAAAAGAAAAGAAAAAGAAAAAGAAAGTAAAGGTAAAGAAGGGATTAACATATCAAAATTTCAAATTTCAAAGAAAACGAGAAGAAAAGGAAAGAAGGGAAAACAGTTACTGAGAATAATTTAACCAATGAAAAAACGTTAATTTTGAGAGAGAAGTAATAGAGAATGACTCCAAAATTTAACCGGAAATGATGTCAACTATATAGAATTTTTTTTTTAGATACAATGTAGCAGTTCGGGAGACGTTTGATGTTTTAAAAGAAGCCACAAGAATTAAACATAGTACGTAAATAAAAGTAGTAAGAGTGAGAACCACTTTTATTTCCCATATTATTATATATATCAAGTGCGTACTAATATTAAGGCAAATTGGCAGTATGATGACGCTCTCGTTGTTGCATTGTCGCACGGAGTAAAGCAGGTCCTGCTGTCTACTCAAGGAAACAAGTGGTAATCCATCCTCAACCACTCAGCTGAGAGGGGTCAACCATGTGTTTGATCTGCCTAAAAGTTTGCAAAACACTTCCGAGCCTTGGGAGACAAAGGCGTGTCCATAGAAGTTGACCACATCTTTATTTTACTGAGCCATCATTTCTCGTCCGCGACGAGAGAGTCCACCATATATATAATGTGTATGTATATATATATATATATATATATATATATATATATATATATATATATATATATATATATATATATGCAATTTTTTATATATATTATTCATGTATTATGTATGCGCAGTACTTATTGGGAAGCGCTCGATATCAATGATAGAGCTAACATGTTTAGTTGGATTGATGAGAGTTTGTGACTCTGGGTTTCACGCTGTTTGTATGACAATTGCAAATAGCGTGAAACGCAGGGTCCCAAACTTACATCATTCCAACTATATATATATATATGTGTGTGTGTGTGTGTGTGTATGTTATGAAATGGATTAAGTCTGACAATTATTTCATATATTTTCTGTTTATACGCTATTTTAATAGATACAATTTTTTAAATCATGTCATCTGCCTACATGTTATTAATATTTTGCCCGTTGAGTTCGATCCTTACTGGATGCCCTATAATTACTGCCTTGTGCCGCAATTATTTTCCGCTTATAAATCACTATAAATATTTTGTTCGGAATTAATTTTTTTTTAATTCTCTAACAATGCCTCATAAGCAAATTCTTGTTTGATATTTTTTAATATCGAACGTTTACGATGATGTTAGTGCGTTTATTTGTCTAGTTACCAAAGCTTTCCCTTAGATTTTTTATTTTTATCTCATTTGGACAATCATTCAATCATATCAAATATCTTTATCGTTCAGAGGGGAAATAAATGACCGTTTTATTGCATCAATCTCGCCAATTATCTATCTTGAATCCGTGATATAATGTCGAAAGGCATCGCCGATGCACGCTCACGAGAGAAATTCAATTAATTTTCCGGTTTTAGGTGAAACAATTGTTTTAATTTTATGGCTGCCACTGTCTCTTCTTTTTTTTCTTTTTAATAATGTGCGGTCAAAACTTCAGTTCTGATTACGGTATTTTTCTCTCGGCTCAACTTGTCGATCGAAATCTGGCTTGGCCTTGGGGATCAGAAGGCTAAAGATCCCGCAATCAACTTATATTCCAACTAGATTAATTCAACTGATTCGATTTTGGATTTTGGATGCAATGATATCTCTTTAAGAAATCTTTTAGATCAATATTACGTTGTCTAGAAAATAAGCTAGTTCAGTGTTAAATGCTTTCAACTGAAGTATGAGACATTTTTGGTTCAATAACCGATGAAATAGTGTAAGATAAGGTTTGTAGAATTCAGCTAATATAATATGTCCTGCTCTGGAAATTGTTGTATTTCTCCAGAGATGTTTTTTAGTGATTTGTAGGAGTTTACTAGACTCCAAACTATAAGTTCTTCTTTCGTCCCTGCTGCTGTCTCCTCTATCTCTTCCAGATTCGATTTTCCCCTCATTATTAAGATATTGTCACCCAATAAAAACCGAAAGAGCCACTCAATTGAGAGGGTTGCTGAATGTAATTGTTTTAAGCCCCAAATAATTATAAATTTTGAAGATATGTAGAATAGAAAACGGACTGCCCTAGATTTTAAGATGTAACAGGAAAATATTTAGAATATTGCTGTCACATATGGGACGGTGCCCCTACTATTTACCTAGAGATCCCTGATAAAACCCAAAGATGAATCAGCAAAAATAGAGGTTCTGATCTGGCGGCTCGGCTTCAGCCACTTTACCCACCGCTGTAAGGCTGATTGCCTCTCTGTGTACTTTCTATAAATAGTTTCATGGTAAATGTTCGGGTGAGCTCTTCGTATTTGTCGTTGTGTTTGAATGACTGTCTGTTTCAATGAGTGCATGGGATGAATGTTAGGATTTTCATAGAGACAATGAGGTATTATGGTGCATGTAGTAAGATAGGTAAGTAAGAATATGTTGTTGTGGTATTAGTAATATTATGGTATGTCTGGGTCAGTGTTTGTTTTTAGCTAAGTTTAAAGTTAAGACAGATGAAGACAGTCCTTTTCTCCATTCCCCATTTTGGCCTTGTGCCATATTTTGGAAATATTTAAAAATAAATATCCCTCTTCGCTATAGTACCTAGTGTTTTTTAACGTAAGCGCAGTACGAGACTGGCATTAAAACAAAACTGTTCTCTATTAACCACCACAGGGATCCATCCCGGCATCCCATTAGAATGTCTGAAGACGAACTTTTCGAGAGCTCCTCTCTGCGGCTGCTCGATCTCACGCTGTCCGCTGACCTGAGATGGAACAAATACATCGAGTCAATTGCATCATCCACCGCAAGGAAAATTGGCTCCCTGTGCCGAGCCAGGAAATTTTTCTCCCCGGAATCGATCCTCCAAATCTATAAATCAACCATTCGCCCTTACATGGAGTTTGCTGCCATATATGGTCTGGAGCCCCTGCTGTTTGCGTCAGGGTTCTTGATAAGATCCAGAGACGGATATGCAATGTAATTGGCCCTGATCTGTCATCTCGTCTGCAGTCGCTCTCTCACAGACGCGACGTTGCCTCGCTCTGTCTTTTTTACAAATACTTTCACGGTAATTGCTCCGATGAGCTGCTTTCGCTGGTTCCTAGGTCTCATGAATTTAAACGTCCTCCGAGGCTGGCATCCGGTTCCCACCCCTTCACCGTTGAAACTGTTAGATGTAGACGTCTCTTCTACTCCAATAGCTTCATGTCTCGCACATCTCGCATGTGGAACTCTCTTCCTTATTCCTGTTTCCCTGACAAATACAATCTCCAACTATTTAAGTGTAACGTCAATCGACATCTCCAGTTGCCTTGATCTATCCACTTCCCTTCTCCACATCCTTTCACCTTTCATTCCTATCTGCTCTCGCTCCAAATCTTCTGTAATCCCCTTGCCTTGATCGATCCACTATCTTTCTCCACATCCTCTCCTTTACCACTCCTATCTGCTCTTACTCCAAACCTTCTGTAACCCCTTGCGTGCTAGTGGCTTCCAGCCTTGCTTGGAAAAAGAATCTCATCAATTTACAGTTGAGCTGGCTAGATGTAGCCTTAATTTCTATGCTGTCTCTTTTCTAGCTTGGAGAACTCCCTTCCGGTTCCATGCTTTCCAGCCAACTTTAATCAGCAAAAATTTAAGTGTAATGTCAATCGTTATCTACCGTTCTCCTGATGACTCTTTTCGCACTTTATTAATTGTTTATGTCCCTAATTTTTCCACACCCTGTCTCCACCTGTGTCTTCGTGGATGTACTGCTTTTCATTGGGTGATACTAATTTTAAAAAAATATTAATGGTAATGTTTTTTGTTTTGATTTTGCATTTAACTCATTTTACACCAAGCAAGGCAACAGCAACTACTAAGACGGAAAGGGTTACTGAGGGTGTGAGAATATGAGGGAAAAACACTTTTAAGGACACAGAATGGTAAAAGAAAAGAAAGATTGAAAAACGACTCAAGTCGAAATAAGTCTTCTGAATTCAGAGGTTTCTTTTATTTAGACGTTCCCGCTCATGATTAGAGAACCTCTCTGTATCTCATAGACTTCGGGAGACGAGATGGACTTGCGTCTTTCCCTAACACATTAGAGCGACTATGGAATCAATCAAACAGCTCGGCGATTAAACATTCCGCGACAATACACTTTTTCACGACACGCACATCGTACTCCGATTTGATTAATGAAAGTGAAATCGATTATTCTGCCTTTCGAGAAGCTTACGTATTTATATTTAATGTTTTTTGATGTTCTTTGTTTTTATTTATGCATTTTCTTTTTATCTTTTGTAACACTTTTAATATTATTTGGTAAATGGTGTTCCAATAACTTGGACCGATTTTAAATGTGAATTAAGTTTAAGCGTCGAATGAATTTTTTTCTTTTTCTTTCAGATTTAACAACCCGAGTCTTTGACAGTTTCAACCATGGAAAGATTATCAATCAAACAACGTATTAAAGTTATCGAAGCCTATTACGAAAATGGACGTTCAAATAGAATTGCAATGAGAAGTTCCCAGGTCGTATCATCTCTCGAAACAGCGAAGTCAATTGGCCACCACGATCGTGCGACTTGACGCCTTTAGATTTTTTTCCTTCTCAAAAGTAAGGTCTATGCCAACAACAATTCAACAGCTGAAGGATGAGATAAAAAGCATTGTGAGTTTGAGGAACAACTATGTATAGACATCAAAAATATTGACCATCGCGTGAAGGTGCACCGCCGAAGCCTTGGCGCCTATTTAGGCGATATTATTTTTCGCACATAATTGCCATGTCTTAAATAACATGATCCAATAGAGAAATAAATAAATTTTCACCAATAACACTGATTTATTTACTGCTGATTTTGATCCGTCTTAATGAAACACCCTTTATATGAAATGATTATTATAGGGCCTTTTCAGGGTTTAGGAACGGAATCAAATCTAGTGAACGCTGAAGCAGGCAGCAGGCAATATTTTCGTCGTCGCCGGCTTCATCTCGTATCCAAGAATTTAATTTCTACTTTGCTGATCGCTTCTTTTTTGATGGTGTTGATGACTACATTCACCACCAAAGTGCATGTTCAGAACTAGAAGCTTCCATTTTCACCAAAATCTTTCCCCGTTATCCATTCCCTATCGACGTTAAGCTTTTCAAGTTTTGGGTGAAGGTGAAAGAAAATCAGAGTAGAAGAGAGTGATGATGGCGTGGATCTGTTTAGGGTGGACCTCAACTTGCCCGGAAGTGACCCACACACTTGATTTCATGACCGTCCTTTGCGGCACATATGGAACGAGACATGCAACATCTGATGGTCGCTTTTTATCGTGATGGAGGGGCTTGAGTTGTCAAATGACTCTCAGACCGATCTAGTCGGGAGTTCTACACTTGGCGGCAAGGTGGAAGACGAGGACCCAGATTAAGCGCGACCAACCCCAACGGTGGAACAAGCGGTTAACGATTACAACAGACGTCAACGGATGAACCAGCGAATGGAGAGGGCTACGCATGACGGACATACTACAGAAGGTGTCACTCGAAATTATAACAGAGTCAACGGTACTCTGATGTACTTACATAACTTTCAAGATAATATAAAGAAAATGCACTATGGATATATGATTGTATCTTTCTAATTATGATATACAGTGGGGAAAATAAGTATTTCATCCTCTGCTGATTTTATGAGTTTGCCCCATTACAAAAATAGGAACGGTCTATAATTTTCAGGGTATGCCCGTCTGAAAGTGAAAGATAGAATATTTTAAAAAATTCTAGAAAATCACATTATGTTAATTTTTGGACATTTATTTTTTTTTATTGAAAAAATATGTATTTCACCCCATAGCAAAACATAACTCAGTATTTGGTGAAGAAACCATTGTCAGACGTTTCCTGTACCGATTAACTTGGTTAGCAAGTATTTACAGATCCTGGGGGGGATTTAACCCACTCTTCTTTGCAGATCCAATCCAAATACTTAAGCTTTGAAGGTTGTCGTTGATCAACTCGAAACTTCAGCTCCCTCCACAGATTCTCTAAAGGATTAAGGTCCAGAGACTGACTAGGCCACTCCATTACCTTAATGTTCTTCTTCTTGAGCCACTCCTTTGTTAGCTGTTTACTTCGGGTCATTGTCATGCTGAAACACCAACCCACGACCTATAATCAGTGTCATTCCTGAAGCAAGGATGTTTTCACTCAAGATCTCCCTGTACTTGGCCCCATACATCTTTCCCTCGACCCGGTGTAGTCGCCCTGTCCTAAAGCATAATGCTTCCACCACCATACTTCCTTCAAACACGGCGAGTCGACTTGATGCCAAAAATATCAACTTTAGTCTCGTTTGATCACCGCACTTTCTCCCAACCCTCTTCTGAATCATCCAGATGCTAATTTGCAAAATTCTGACGGGCCTTTACATGTGTCTTCTTGAGTAGGGGGACCTTGCGTGCACTACATGATTTCAGTCCACTACGACGTAGTGTGTTACTAATAGTCAACTTGGTAACTGTGGTCCCAGCTGCCTTGAGATCATCAACAAGCTCTTGTCGCGTATTTCTCTGTTGTTTCCTCACCTGTTTCATCTTCAGGTTCATTCGAAGTTTGCATGGAGCTCCAGGTGGGAGATTGATAGTCAGTTGGTGTCAATTGGTGTCGCACCAACTGTTGACTCCTTCTCGCCTAGCTGATTGCCAATCGTCTTGTAGCCCATTCCAGCCTTGTGCCGGTATACAATTTTGTCCCGGATGTCCTTAGACAGTTCTTTCGTTTTTCCCATTGTGGCCAGATTAGATTCGGATTTATTGAAGGATTCTGTGAACTAGTGTCTTTTATACAGGTAATGAGTACTTGATTAGGAGTAATAATTGAGTAATAGGACTAGTCTATATGTCACCTGGTCACATAACTGGTCTGTTGGGCCTGAATCATTGCTGGTTGGTAGGGGATGAAATATTTATTTTTTCAATAAAAAAAAAATAAATGCTCAAAAATTAATATGATGTGATTTTCTAGAATTTTTTCTATATTTTATCTCTCACTTTCAAGGTGGACCTACCCTGAAAATTATAAACCATTCTCATTTTTGTAAGGTGGAAAACTCAGACAAATCAGCAGCGGATGGGATACTTATTTTCCCCACTGTAAAATAACACACACACACACACACACACACACACACACACACACACACACATATATATATATATATATACATATATATATATATAACACTACATATGTAGATATAATTCTTTACGTATATATATATATATATATATATATATATATATATATATATATATATATATATATATATATATATATATATATAACACTACATATGTAGATATAATTCTTTACGTGTTTATGTGTATCATAGTGATCCGGATAATAGTCATTTACTTATTTTGACATGTATGTTAATTGCAAACTATTGTTTGAGGGGGCACCACTATTCAAATATTTTGCAGTTTATCTAAAGAAATTTTTTGTGGGTTAACTCCCTTGATGTAATCTAAGACTCGCTATTTATCGTTGCAAACGCAAATTACGAAATGTCTTCAATAATATATAAATTGTTTTGATAATCCTTCCAAATAAATAATAAATTCACTTTATTATTCTATGTCGCAACCTATCATAAACACTCAAACTGAAAACGAAAAATAAAAAAAAGACCGAATATGTTCAATTATCTCGACTGCTTGATGAATTCTGTTAATGTCCTGAGTGTATCGTGTTTTGGATGTCGATAACAAATTAGTGTATGAATAATTAGATTACCACTTTAATAGCAATGTTCGGTGGTCGAAATCGTTGTGACTGTAACCATCGCACGTGACATTTTCGCCCGAGAACATTATGCAACATTTCCTAGTGTTAGCGAAATCTCAGAAGTATTTTAAATTCGACTCTTCAAATTGTTGGCTGTTCAATTATTCAGATTTCTTGTTTGAATATGATAGGAAACTTAATTTACCACGAACTTATAAAAGGCAATATACTCCATCCAGTATTACCCAAATCTTATCTCCCTTTGATCGATAGAAAAGACAATATATAAACAACAATAACAATGATAACCAGGGCTAAATGTGATATCCTCCAAGATATCAAAATTGATCTCTGTCTATATTCCTGAGAGGAGGCATTGAAACTATTTACACTATTTAAATACAGGAAAGGCATTGCACGTGGAACTAGAACAATCTACTCCAGTTTACGAAATAAAGAAGGTCCGTGCGTACAAGGGCCGAAACGTCGTGAATATGATAATAAAGATGAGGACAATTGTCCGAGCAATGTAAATATCAAAATTAATACATGGTAATTTTCTAAGAGTAGTTAAGATGTGGCACAAGGCCGAAAGTATGGAGCATCCCATAAGGATCAAACCCGTTACTCACTCGTAATTGATCTAGCAAGAGAAGCTTGCTGACTTTTACACCACGTCGATGTGCCTAAATGATTTTCTAAGTGTAGCTTAGATGGGCACAAGGCCAAAAGTGTAGGCACCCAATAAGACATGAACTCACTACTTAATCGTAATTGATCTAGCGATATAAGAGATGGTGATTCTTGTAAGAATCGAACTCACGACTCAGTTGTAAATGATCTCGCGAGACAAGCTTGTTAACCACTAAACCACGTCGAAGTGCCCGATCGCAGTAAATATACTGATTTTCCAAACTTACAAACTGGTTGCTGTGTAGCTTATAGAAAGTTCGATGATAAAAAGGGACAAATAGAAGAAAATAATATACAAATAGTGGAAGGTACTTCACTTGATAAGAGGTACGCTGTCTAAAAACGTGTTTCGAACTCAATACGTGTTACGGAGAAATGCTTAATAATATGTATAGATACTTATTAAATTTACTAAAAGGGAAGAACCACAAAATGTAAGATAATTAAGGTGATTCCATGTTAGGAGAAGGATAAATCAAGTGTCTTACCGTGATGGCCCAAATTATAAGACTAACTAGGAGGATTAGAAATGTGTGTCATGCCCGGCCAAGTCTAGATGAAAAGGAAAACACCGGAAATCCTTAGCCGGTGAAGATTTGGGGCTGTACCCTAATAAGCAAGGGGCCACTAAGAGAGGTAACCAATAGGGGCTCAGAAACTATAATGTGTGACACGACAGTTCCATATAGGAGGATTTGGGCAATTCGACGTGGTGTAATGGCTAGTAATCTTGTCCCGCTGTGTAGTGAATTTGATCCACGATGGATGCCCCAAACTTTCGGCCTTGTGCACATGGATATGTTTTACAATGTAAAAATGTATTCTCGAATCTCTTATTGATTATTATGCAATTCATTTTGTTCTTTGTTTCTCTTCTTGGATTTATCCATGCTCATATACATCTTGTGTTTTCTTGATAACAGTTTTTTGTTATTATCTGATCGTATGCCGTGGACCATCCGTTTTTATCCACGTTCATTACGAGTTTCTAATTTGAACTTGCCAATTGTTTCTTTCGTCTGTTCTGACATTCAGGTCTCCTAAGAGGATTGTAAATTACAGCAAATTGCATTGCGTCTTCACGTTGTCTATCAGTTGATAGGATCATTGAACGCATTTCTTTATATCTTCATCTAATATAATTCCAAACCCCCTTTAATTTTTCTGCTTGTCTTTATGACTTTGTATTTGTTACTAACGAAATGTCCATTGTCTGCCGACCTAGTTTCGCATACACATAACATTTAACCTATTCAGTTTCCGGTTTGATATTCCTTAACTAGCCACATTGATTTAGTTTTCGTATATTCCATATCCTTAAAAATGATATTTCTTTGATGCAAGCAAACGCTGGACGACCGTCTGGTGACACCTGTTGATCATTTCTTACTTTACCAAGTGAGAGATCAATTTCAAATAATCTACCTTCACGCCGTTTTTTATAGTTTTGCTAACAATCCTTGTATGACGGTTAGATGACACTTATTGTACATGCCCCTACTTAATCCCAATAGATTTAACCACCTTAATGCCATTATCTTGCATAATAATATTAACGAGCGTTATATGTAGAGTCGCTTCTCATTGCAGTCTCCACGGTGATGTTATTGAGACAATACCTCTAGTTAGCTGGTGTTTTATCTATGGGTTTAGAACAATGGTGTTTGAAATAATGTTGTAATATAAGGATTATCTTCAATTATTAAAACTTCCTTTCTTAAATATCTAGGCGCAAGGGGTTACTTAGTGTGAGAGAATATGCAAAAAAGACATTATTTATGAGAGAGAACAATAAAAGAACAAGGATTAAGAAGACAGACTATAACGACTGACATTACACTTAAATTTTTGATGATCAAAAACGAAACAGGAAGAGAATTCCACAAGCAAGAAGTGCAATAGAAGAAACAGTTAGCATAGAACTTACGGTTATATCTATCAATTTCAACTGTAAAATGATGACAACTTGTCGCCAATTCTTTCAATACGCTAAAATGCATAATGTCTAGGTACAATAGAGGAAAAATTATCAGAACAATTACCATGAAAGAATTTATGGAAAATTCACAGAGAATCTACGTTATGGCGGTGGAAAAGTCACTGACGCCGAGATGCCAGGTCAGGACACACGATATTGCTCATTATTCTATCACGGATTTCTAAATCACAGTAGAATCACCAGACCAGATGTGATAGCAAAATATAATATAATAATAGTATATATACCCTACCGTTTGGTAGTTTGGGACCTCACTGATTTTGTCCTCTTAAAAAATAAATCAATGTTCATGCTTTTAAAGAAATAAATTTATTTTTTCTGTTTCCATGCAATTATGCGATAATTTAAATCAAAATGAATATAAAATAAGTACATTTCAATTAAAGAACATTTATATCTTCTTTTCTTTTTCTTTTTTTGTTTTCATCAAAGAATCCACCTCGACCATTTATTACTGCAGAGCAAATTCTTGGCTTCCTTTCTATTAACTTGTAAAAGTATGTTGATAGAAGTTTTTTCCAAGCAGTGTATAAATGTGTAAAGAACGCTTGCTTATATTTTTAGGCAGTTCACTTGGAACTTTACGATCAATTTCGTCTCAGACTAGTTCAATTGGTGTAAGCTCTGTGAACTGAGGGGGCCAAGGCATGATTCGCAAAATTCCCTTGTATTCCTTTGATTTTAGATAATTTGTACACGGCTTTGAGCTGGGTTTTTTTTTTTAAATCATGAACTTGTTGCAAAAAAAAAAGTCCAATTATGCCGCAACCAGAAGGAATTTTTATGAATATTTTTATTAAGTTAGAGAAACAATTCAATTTTCATCAGTAATGTACATATAGTGTATATATATAATATAATAATATTAAAAAGGAGTCTATGTACTATAATATTGTTATATAGGAATAAAATGTCACTGTCGACACTTGAGTTTGAACATAGATCGCCAGTGAGCAAACACAGGCAATCCCATTATTGAATTAAGTAGACCACGTGACCATAGAGGAAACGCATATATGGGAGGTAGCGTGTGTCTAATGGATCGCTATTTTTGGTCTATCCTCTATAATATACGGGTCGCTATTTCTATTCTATTCTATCCTCTATTACTATTCGGATCACCATTTCTGCTCTATCCTCTATTATTATACGGACCGCTATTCTCACAATATGAGTTACTATTCGAGCGAGTATTATCGAGCAAGTACTCTGAGTGCGAGTGATATTCGAAGGCCTCGGACACCAGTATTGTTCAATGCGTATTATAGTTGTATCTGCTATTAGAAAGTCTCTATTACAACGAGCATGACGAAAGTGACAACGAGTATTCGTTGACATTACAAAAGCCACAAAGAGTGTTCGTTGACATCACAAAAAATATAAATCATGAATATACAAGGAAAGAATAATTAAAATAAACAAATTAATGAAAATGGATAAATAATTACAAATTTTAGATATTAGGATGGCGTCAATTTGTTTGTGCCTAATATTGCGAACTATATAGCAATTTGTAATATTTTACGCAAATGCCTTTGTAATGTCGAAAATATGAAAGTATAAAAAATAGTTTCAATTTCCATGTTGTCATTTTATAAAGTTGTTTAATGTTATAACGTTTTCAATATACCAAATTTGTTCAGTATGAATGATTAGCGTTTTTATGTAGGGTATACAAATATCCAATCTGTTAATAGATTTATCTGACCATGACACAAGGCTTCTCAGCGAAAGTTGAAGACACGAGAATATTATTAACGTGTGAGAGCAATAGAAGAGTAATTAGGAAGCGAGTAGATAACGATTGCATTTAAATTTTTGAAGATCAAACTTCAAAACCCTTCCCTTGAACGTTTATTGGGACGCAATGTCAACTCAGTACTCAAGGGAAACTCATATGTATGATCTATTGCTAAAGATGCAGGAATGAAAATGTCCGCCCTACTGTACAGCTCTATTAATGATATGGATCTGCTGTATTTTAACTTTCAAATGGCAAGACAAGTACAAAAAGGGAATAATGCTTCCACAACAGGGTTGGAGCTACCCAGTCCAACTACTGCTATTATTGTTTGTTTAGCGGCATATCAACTCTTTATGGGTCATTTAATGCCGAAATTTAATTTTCTTGGCAGGATTGGTAATTTCTTTTATAAAAAACGGATTTCTAGCATTTTTTTTCACAATAATATGTATTACTGTGATTTTTTAAAAATGTATAGCTGCTAATATTTTTACTATGAAAATGTATTTTTTTATACTTTCATAGATTTTTGACACCGGTCTGTGGGTTAATTATTTACCGTAGTTGAGAACCGAACAGATGCTACCACCCTGGGCTAGAGTTTGACCTGGGAACAACAGCAATTACAGGGTGGCCCCACGCTCTTCAAAACCACCCGATCAGAGATCTTACTAACGGATGTAGTTTAACGTCTTACCCTGGACGCCGGCCCAGTCCAAACTTACTTGTCTTGATAGAGTTCAAAAGCGTCTACGCGGGCCCATGGGCGATGGATTATTTTCTACGCTACAACCACTTTCCCATAAACGAATAGTCGCAAGACCCTCGCTACTCTATCGTTTTTTACATGGCATGTGTTGTTGACGAGCTTCATTTATTAGATCCACCATCCCTTGTCTCTACATATAGATCCAGATAAGCCACGTACACAGAGCTGGATCGTTCTCGTTTCCTTCTTAGTTCCAAGAACTGTTGCTCTGTGGAACAGACTTTCATTGTGGCACGAAAGAATGGACTTCGTTGGAGGATTTGCCATGATGGAATAACGATAGGCTTGCGACGTTCCGTCTGGGATAAAGTGCTAGTACATCTGTAGACCAGTGAGTACATCTACAGTCCAGGTGTAGCAGTGACAATCTCTACAGTCCACATAGTGCTGAGAGAACTTCTATTATCCAAACAGTTGTGAGAACCTCTACAGTTCCGATAGACATGTGAGAAACTCTACATGTCAGAGAGACCAGTGAGAATCTCTACAGTCCAAACAGAGGTATGATACCCTCTTACAGTTCAGACAGAGATGTGAGAAACTCTACATATAAACCTGTGAGAACCTCTATATTCCAGACAGAACTGTAAAAACCTTTACAGTCCAGACCAACCTGTGCGAACCTCTATATTCCAGATAGAACTGTAAAAACCTCTACAGTCCACACAAACCTATGAGAACCTCTGTATTCCAGATAGAACTGTAAAAACCTCTACAGTCCAGACAGACCTCTGAGAGCCTCTGTATTTCAGAGAGAACTGTAAAAACAACTACAGTCCAGACAGACCTCTGAGAGCCTCTGTATTTCAGAGAGAACTGTAAAAACAACTACAGTCCAGACAGACCTGTGAGAACCTCTGTATTCCAGATAGAACTGTAAACACTTCTACAGTCCAGACCGACCGGTGCGAATCTGTATATTCCAGATAGAACTGTAAAAACCTCTACACTCCAGACAGACCTGTGAGAACCTCTGTAATCCTGATAGAACTGTAAAACACTCTATAGTCCAGATAGAGCTTAATACTACTTCTGGTTTATCTTTCCTAAAATTAAAATCGCATTTGAAACAACGTGGACAAGATTAAAGAGAACGAGAGGATGCAGCGTCTTGAGATCGTGAAAACGCATGTCAAAGACTGTTTTAGTGAGGATGATGCAGTAAATGCGTGTGGTGACAAGGAGTGTTCGAGAAAACTAAGTCGTCATTACCAGAGTTTTCTTTTCATTTCATTTTAATAAACGTTCATAGGTTGGATATAAAGATACTTAAAGTACTTAAAAAGTTTGCATAAGCCCGGAATAAACTTTGTCAGTTGGCATTATTCAGATTAAACTTAAAAAAGAATACATACAAGTCCATTCAATGTGTTAACATTGGGAGTGATGCTGAGAGCGGTCCCATCATTGTCGCTGCCACAACTAGTGACAATAATCAATCACTAGCAACTACTTATTAGATAAACTGCTGCCGACTTAGCCTTGTGTGTGAAAGAAAGGAGAACACTGTGCAGTTGAAACGCTAATTACAATCTTAAGACTGACAGATAGAGAAATCCCCTTGATTGGATTAGAAAATTCAATAAATACATCACATGGGGCTCTAATGAACGGATCTATTTTGTTTCTTTGATCATTAATAGTTTTAGAATTGAATTAAAATAGCATTTGACGAAGTATAAAATTCATTATTGCTATTGGTTTATGCACCACTAGGCACCAGACGTGTAAGCAAGCTGTCATATTAAACAGGCTGGTGACAATATCACACTCACTCACTCACTCACTCACTCACACACACACACACACACACACACACACACACACACACATATATATATATATATATATATATATACAGAGTGTATCAAAATAATTTTACAAACTTTAGGGGCGGGTTCCTCACATTAAACATAAAAGTATTCGCTTTTGAGTTATTAAGTTTAAAGAAAGTTTACGGTAGATGGCGCTGCGTTGCCATGTAGTCTAGGTTACGTTTGTCATTCGTGTACATTTCTGGCTAGTCTGTCTTCAACGTTTAACGTGTGTAGTAGTGAGTTAGCTGAGGAGTATTCCGTTTAACAATGGCAGGACAGTCATATCGTGAGCAGGCACATATGATTTTCACATACGGCCGCACGAATTTTAATGGACGCGAGGCTGCTCGGCTGTATCAGATTGCGCTTGAAGATCGAAAGGAGCCTAGTCATCCAAACTTTGCTGCTGCTTTTCTTCGTGTTGCTGAAAGAGGATCCGTGGCACCGCAAACTAAGGTAATAAGTATTTCTGGGTTGTATCGTGGATTGTGCATTTAACAGCGCCTACTGTAAACTTTAAACTTATTAATTCAAAAACCAAGGATTCGTGGATATACGTTTATATGGACTTTTTCCGTATTTATTGTGAGAAATTTGCCCCAAAACTTTGTAAAATTATTTTGATACATCCTATATAAAATCTCAACACAAAAGAAAATCAGAGACGGTCCAGTCCGAGGAAAGGAGCAAAAGTATTTCCTCAAGTTTCGAAAAAATATTTCCTTCCGCGACATAGCTTAATCGTCTGATAACTTGTATTGACTTAGAAAAATAGCAAAAAATAGGAGGTAAAAACATTTCTTTTATAACAACTTTGGTAACAAGCACGAGGCCCTGTAACTATAAAAAAAACTTAGTAAAAAGGTAACAGCTTTTAGTCAACAACCCAAGCAATGCATTACTTCTTCCTCGGCCTGAGCCGTCAATTTCTCCACACCTTACCGAGAACCAAAATAAAAAAAGCGCCTCAAGGGCACACAATCCGGACAGTACGACCTTTTCCTACACTCCCGAAATGGCATTAGCTGTCACATCGATCATAGCAAATAATATATTGAGCCTCCTGTGGGGAGTTACATATTGGACAGAACCAAACCACCTCCCCTTCAAGGGAAGGCGATGTTTAAGTAGAGACTGCAACTGCATCAACAGAGGAGAGCAAGGAGAGCACTCTATCTACTTCGTCCACTGACAGGGACAACTCGACAGGAACAGATGCTTCAAAGTGTATACCTGCGCTGTCCCACCCTATTTAATCCTGGCTGCTCGGATAACGCCATCTCTTCCGTTAATCAGCTCCACAACCCCACCCAGAGCCCAAAAGGGGCTGGGCGCAAGAGGGCCCTTTATTAATACCACCTTCTCAACATTCAGCCAGTTACGGACCGGCATCCTGAGTCCTCTCCCTGAGGCTTATAAGGTACTCATCGTACCATTGTGCCCTAAATTTTTCCAGGTACCAGATCCACGTCTGCATGGCTCTGATGAGTCTTTCCCTGCAGAAGGGCAGAAAAGGCATACAATCTTCCACGTTTAGGTTCAACAGAATCCCGGGACTCACACTAGGCCACAAAAACATTCTCGGTGTTACCGCTTCCAGCTCTCTCTCCGCCGATTCTCGAAAGGTTAGTGGGGGCGATTATTTACAGCCCTCCGTCCACGACCAGCAGTGGGACGGGATATGCTTTTTGCAAGAGAATATTCAAATCAACAGGCAAAGGAAAACGGTCACCTACAGAAGAGAATAATCTCTGACCAGCAAGTTGTCGAGCCGGCAAGGTTTATGGAGGGGGAGACGACAGATCAAACGGAAATCTTACAGATTGTCTATTAAATGGACTAACAAATGATAGTCCCATTGGCCGATATTAAAAACAAAATTTTAAAAAAAATGAAGAAAATGAGTAGAAAATAGGGTTAGCAGGCTTAGTGATTAAGAAGAACCAGGTAAAAAAAAATAATAATTATTAAATAAAATAAATATTTACTCACTCACAATCAGCTTCAATGCCGACTACCCAGTTTGCATAAGACACATGCGAAAGTGACGGCGTGCTCTAAACCCCAAGCATCAAGTTACAAAGAACGCAATGTTGGTGGTGGAGGGTGGGGAGGGTCATACGACCATTCCACCTTTCCGTCCACATGGGCTAGTAAGGGGAAATAATCTACTTCCCCTAATCCCAAAACCTTGTGGAGGCGGTTTTTTCTTGAATAATTCTTTCCCAGACACCTCCATACCAGTATGAGAATAGCGGGATAGGGTGGAACTTGATTTGGCAAAGGCCAAACTTTGTTGGAAAATGTTATTGGCACAACAATAACTTCCTGAACAGCGACCACCACCCAGGAAGGTCTTTGCATTATCGCTGTAGATGGTAGCCGGAATTCCATACAAGATGGTGAAACGCACCAACGCTTGGAGGAAGGACAGTACGCTAAAGTCTGGCGCCACCTCAATGTGTACGGCTCTGGACCTAATGCAAGTGAAAATGAGCAAATAAATTTTCACCACCCTATCACCGTCCTTAATATATACACGCCCTAAAGTACCAAGGTGGGAAGAATCTCTTCTTTAAGTGTGCCACCTTAGCCTTTGCAAAAACCAGGTAGGACTGGTAATTCTGCACCACATATGCAGCAAATCCATATGACTCTGATGATGCATCACCATAAGAGGAACATGTCACCGGCATCGTTGTCAGTGATAGTCTTCCGGTGGAAGGTAATTGTCCCCAACTCGGAAAGATCAGGAGAAAGTTTCTTCCATCTGGATGAAAACTCAGCCTGAACCAGCTCATCCCATCCCAAGCACCTCTTCCATATATCGCTTAAGAAGATACAACCTCGCAACGCGACAGGCAAATATAAAGACAAGGCGTCAAAGACTCTTGCTGCTTCTGCGAGTATGTGCCGTTTTGCAGAAGCATTAGGGTCACAACTTATGGAAGCAATACGCTGTGTCAGTGAGGGGATTGTTAGAGCTGCAAGACAGCAATCATTCCCTGGAAAGGGCATATAAATTGCAGAGCTACATTCGATTACCTTGGTAGTCGGGAAATATATCATGTGTTCCTTCCACCCATTATGTGGCCATTCGCGTCTTGGACCATGTGGCACGGAGACTGGAACGCGAAGGGCTATATCGGGACTACTTGGAGATGTAGCAGATTGTCCACGTAGAACCGATTCTACATCATATGTCTACAAGTATCCAAAGGAAATTGAGCAGCATGGTACCGGAGAACGCATCTCAGTATGAAGGGGCTAGACGTGAGTCTGAAAATAATTTTAGTATACCTGAAACAAAACAGCCTACGTTGTCTTTCAAGAAGAAACAGAACCTATTCTCATCGGCCTCCAACTCCAGGCGGATCATTAAGAAGGCCTTTCTGATATCCGCCAACACAATGTGATTGTTTGCTCCAAAGGATAGCAGTAATTTCAACGGGTCACCTATAAGGTTCACTCCCTGGAAGGTAGCCTTATTAAGAAAAGTGTAGTTATTTGTTTTGGCACTGCAGTTGAAAACAGGTCAAATTCTATTGGTGGACGTAGGATCTGCCTTCAAGGCAGGCCTGTGTGGAATCTAAATATATTCCTTAAACTGGTGAGAGGCGGGCAAAAATCTCCCTTATTATTCCGTCACGTTCTTCCTGTCGGAACATCTCCAAGTAGTCCCGATATAGCTCTTCGCGTTCCAGTCTCAGTGCCACATGGTCCAAGACGCGAATGGCCACAGAATGGGTGGAAGGAACACATGATATATTTCCCGACTCCCAAGGTAGTCGAATGTAATACGTATTGTCCTTGAATATGATAGAGTGAAAAACGCAACCATTTGCTCGCCATATTTAGACAGCTCTTGTTCCTTAATCCCAAGCGACTCAACGCTGAACATTCTTTCTAAAGCTCTTTGTGCATCACTGTCAGGGAAGAAATCGCTTAGAAGATCTTCATATGTAGTCCTAGACTCCAACACGAAATACAGTTACGTGGCTTTAACTTAAGCTGTGGATGCCAATATTGATGCAACAATTTAAATGCAACATCAATCGCTATCTTCTGTCTTCTTGAATACCGGTCATCTTTCGTCCTTTCCTCAACCCTCCCTATTCACAGTATTCTCTTTCACTTTCACTTTCACTTTCACTCCCTGTAACTCCATGCATACTAGTGGCATTCCCTTTCATCTTTCGTCCTTTCCTCAACCCTCCCTATTCACAGTATTCTCTTTCACTTTCACTTTCACTCCCTGTAACTCCCTGCATACTAGTGGCATTCCCTTTCATCTTTCGTCCTTTCCTCAACCCTCCCTATTCACAGTATTCTCTTTCACTTTCACTTTCACTCCCTGTAACTCCCTGCATACTAGTGGCATTCCCTTTCATCTTTCGTCCTTTCCTCAACCCTCCCTATTCTCAGTATTCTCTTTCACTTTCACTTTCACTCCCTGTAACTCCCTGCATACTAGTGGCATTCCCTTTCATCTTTCGTCCTTCCTCAACCCTCCCTATTCTCAGTATTCTCTTTCACTTTCACTTTCACTCCCTGTAACTCCCTGCATACTAGTGGCATTCCCTTTCATCTTTCGTCCTTTCCTCAACCCTCCCTATTCTCAGTATTCTCTTTCACTTTCACTTTCACTCCCTGTAACTCCCTGCATACTAGTGGCATTCCCTTTCATCTTTCGTCCTTTCCTCAACCCTCCCTATTCTCAGTATTCTCTTTCACTTTCACTTTCACTCCCTGTAACTCCCTGCATACTAGTGGCATTCCCTTTCATTTTTCGTCCTTTCCTCAACCCTCCCTATTCACAGTATTCTCTTTCACTTTCACTTTCACTCCCTGTAACTCCCTGCATACTAGTGGCATTCCCTTTCATCTTTCGTCCTTTCCTCAACCCTCCCTATTCACAGTATTCTCTTTCACTTTCACTTTCACTCCCTGTAACTCCCTGCATACTAGTGGCATTCCCTTTCATCTTTCGTCCTTTCCTCAACCCTCCCTATTCTCAGCATTCTTTTTCACTTTCACTTTCACTCCCTGTAACTCCCTGCATACTAGTGGCATTCCCTTTCATCTTTCGTCCTTTCCTCAACCCTCCCTATTCTCAGTATTCTCTTTCACTTTCACTTTCACTCCCTGTAACTCCCTGCATACTAGTGGCATTCCCTTTCATCTTTCGTCCTTTCCTCAACCCTCCCTATTCACAGTATTCTCTTTCACTTTCACTTTCACTCCCTGTAACTCCCTGCATACTAGTGGCATTCCCTTTCATCTTTCGTCCTTTCCTCAACCCTCCCTATTCTCAGTATTCTCTTTCACTTTCACTTTCACTCCCTGTAACTCCCTGCATACTAGTGGCATTCCCTTTCATCTTTCGTCCTTTCCTCAACCCTCCCTATTCTCAGTATTCTCTTTCACTTTCACTTTCACTCCCTGTAACTCCCTGCATACTAGTGGCATTCCCTTTCATCTTTCGTCCTTTCCTCAACCCTCCCTATTCTCAGTATTCTCTTTCACTTTCACTTTCACTCCCTGTAACTCCCTGCATACTAGTGGCATTCCCTTTCATCTTTCGTCCTTTCCTCAACCCTCCCTATTCTCAGTATTCTCTTTCACTTTCACTTTCACTCCCTGTAACTCCCTGCATACTAGTGGCATTCCCTTTCATCTTTCGTCCTTTCCTCAACCCTCCCTATTCTCAGTATTCTCTTTCACTTTCACTTTCACTCCCTGTAACTCCCTGCATACTAGTGGCATTCCCTTTCATCTTTCGTCCTTTCCTCAACCCTCCCTATTCTCAGTATTCTCTTTCACTTTCACTTTCACTCCTTGTAACTCCCTGCATACTAGTGGCATTCCCTTTCATCTTTCGTCCTTTCCTCAACCCTCCCTATTCTCAGTATTCTCTTTCACTTTCACTTTCACTCCCTGTAACTCCCTGCATACTAGTGGCATTCCCTTTCATCTTTCGTCCTTTCCTCAACCCTCCCTATTCTCAGTATTCTCTTTCACTTTCACTTTCACTCCCTGTAACTCCCTGCATACTAGTGGCATTCCCTTTCATCTTTCGTCCTTTCCTCAACCCTCCCTATTCTCAGTATTCTCTTTCACTTTCACTTTCACTCCCTGTAACTCCCTGCATACTAGTGGCATTCCCTTTCATCTTTCGTCCTTTCCTCAACCCTCCCTATTCTCAGTATTCTCTTTCACTTTCACTTTCACTCCCTGTAACTCCCTGCATACTAGTGGCATTCCCTTTCATCTTTCGTCCTTTCCTCAACCCTCCCTATTCTCAGTATTCTCTTTCACTTTCACTTTCACTCCCTGTAACTCCCTGCATACTAGTGGCATTACCTTTCATCTTTCGTCCTTTCCTCAACCCTCCCTATTCTCAGTATTCTCTTTCACTTTCACTTTCACTCCCTGTAACTCCCTGCATACTAGTGGCATTCTCTTTCATCTTTCGTCCTTTCCTCAACCCTCCCTATTCTCAGTATTCTCTTTCACTTTCACTTTCACTCCCTGTAACTCCCTGCATACTAGTGGCATTCTCTTTCATCTTTCGTCCTTTCCTCAACCCTCCCTATTCTCAGTATTCTCTTTCACTTTCACTTTCACTCCCTGTAACTCCCTGCATACTAGTGGCATTCCCTTTCATCTTTCGTCCTTTCCTCAACCCTCCCTATTCTCAGTATTCTCTTTAACTTTGACTCCCTGCAACCCTCTACATATTGGTTGGGGTGGAATGATTAAAAAATAAGGGAAAAGATATTTGTACTTAAAATAAGAAAGAAAGAGTTGAAACACTTGGAACATATAATGAAGAAAAGGAAAGAGGACTTGGAGAATATTACATTCACAAGGACATGTTTAAGGCTAGGTTGGCAGAGGGCATCATCGAGTAATAAACCTAAGAGGCTTGTGTTAGAACAGTGATTGGCAGGGAAATAATGGGACTTAGGAATTTCTGGAGAGCTATGGCCGTCGAAGATCAGAAGTAACATGGCACATGAAGGAAAAATGTCAATAAGCAAAATATATATTTTTAATTTATTTGAGAGTTTTTCCCCTCAAGGAAGTCTTATCTCAGATTTGATGACATTTAAATCGATAATTTTGTAAAATATTTCCGTAAGCATTCCATTTTGTAAAATATTTACACAAGCATAAGTAAAAACGCCTATAATGTGTCGATTTATTTATGTTGCTATATTAATTCTAAGAAATACGTTTTGCAAAAATTTTTATTACAATGAAAGTTCTGAACCCGAAAACTATGACGACTGGACCCGACGAAGTACGTTTTACAAATAGTTTTAACCTATTAACACGAAAGCTCTATCGACTTGACTCTACGGAATACGATAGTTTTAGTCTAATGAAAGTTTTTAATACGAAAATCTCTGTCGACTTAACCCTAAAAAATACGTCTCGCAAATAGTTTTAGCCAAATGAAAGATTTCACACGAAGGCTCTGTCGACTGAACTCTACGAAGTACTTTTTTCAGATAGTTTTAACCTATTAACACGAAAGCTCTGTCGACTTGAATCTACGGAATACGTTTGACAAATAGTTTTAGCCCAATGAAAGTTTTGATCACGAAGATTCTGTCAACTAGACTCTATAAAATACGTTTTCCTAATGAAAGTTTGGAACACGAAAGCTCTGTCGACTGGAGTCATCGTGAATGATGTTAACCCTAGAACATTAACCATGGGTATATAGTACTCGGTTCAAATTTTCCCATTTTTAATTACAATTTTCAGTACCTGATTTTCTTACCTAAATAATGTTTTTCAGTTCCTATTAATGTTGACTCAAAATACAAAATTTGAAGTGTCTGCATGTAAAATATTTCAAATAAAGATTTATATTTAATATTTTTTTTGGATATTTTCAAAATATGGTATGATAAACCATGATTAGTAGTGGTGTAACTTTAATTGATGGTTAGTGTTCTAGGGTTAATGATGAATACTAGCCGTTTCGTTATAAGGAAACATTTGACATTCATTGAACAAACACTCACTGCTGATGACGTTTTAAATTTTCACACACTTTAGCATAAATCAATTTTACAGAGAAACAAGTTTCTCAAGTTCATCAGTTGTTATCGTTCTTTCCAGTACTGATGGGGATTTCCCTTCGTAACCTTGTAATTGAATAAGTGACATCGTAGTTGGCGAATCCAAAGAAGGGGCGATTATACACTATAGGATGATATGGCTCTATCCCCTACAGGAGTATAATCGTAAAAGGATGTTGCGAAAATATTGGTAAGCTATAAATGATGACAAGAAAAGCAAGAGTCGTAGGTTGAATCATAAGTAATTCTCGTTTTGGCGAAACTATTTTAATACCGAATGTATCATTCTCCAAAACATCTACTGAACTATATCATTATAGGTCAGGTAAGATGGATTATATACGACAATGTTCACTGTCAAAGGTGGTTTGTTTATTTGTTTGTTTGTTTACGTCATATGTGTGTTATTTAATGCTGGCAAAATTTTTATTGCTGGTAATAAGTTTTTCTTCAAAAATCTATTTTTGGTAATATTTTTCCTTGAATAAATCTATAACTGGTCATATTTTTTCAAAGAATGTATAGCTGTTTTTATTGCTGGTATTCTTTTAAAAGTATTGCTAATAATACATTTTCCATCAAAAATTATTGCTGGTAATAATTTTTCTTTATTACAAAGTATGTCTGGTATTAAAACCTATTGTTAGAAACGTTTGGGTGTTAACTATTTGCTCATAGCTGGGACCCTAACAGGTGCTACCACCCCGGGTCATGGTGGACCTGGGAACACTAGCAATTAAGAGTTGGTTCCACACTCCTCAAAACCTCCTCATTAGAGGCCTTGCTGTTGGACGTAGTTTATCGTCATGCCCAGGACAGTGTCAAAGGTGGAGAATTACGAAGGATTAATCTGTACAACAGACACCAAAAATCCGAGCTCAATGGAAGAATGACAATTTTGAGCATGTGGTAGTTTATTCGTGTTCTGATTATTCTTTCTGACCATTTCATTCCATTCAAGGTGCCAAAGCTGTTAATATGCAAGCCATTATTGAGATTGGAATAAATAGAGAAGACAATAAAAGAACAGGATTTAAAATGTTGAATTTGAATTTAATTTTTTCATAGAGCAAGTTCTAGAATAAAAAAAATAATTTAAAGTATCGCAAAAATAGTGTGAAATGTCGCAAAACTAATTGAGTGATTGATTTGTTTGTTTAATGGCATAACAATTCCTTATGGGTCATTTAATACCGAAAAATATTTTGTGGCGAGTTTTGTAGTAATAAAAATATGATACAGTGTAACCCGGATATAAGAGAGTTGTCCGGACCGGAGAAGTCTCTTATATCCGGGTTTCTCTTATATCTGGGTTTGGTCTATTTTATATACATTAACACAGGCTCTAATTTGAGACCAGAGAAAATCTCTCTCATATCCGGGTTACTCTTATATCCGGGTCTCTTATATCCGGGTTACACTGCTGATTTCATATTTGAATATATGACAGATGATACTTAGTTTTTGTGCATATAGTTGTTTGTATGGACAATTATTAGAGGCGGTGATATGTGTGTTTTACGTTGTAGTTTGTTGAAGATATATTTTCGAATACAGTTTGATTTTTTTGAATTGTAGGATATTATAAGGATTAATATTATGAAATGTTTTAAATGTTGATTAGTTCTTTGGTTGGTTGGTTTAATCACTATGTTTAGCGGCATATGGGTTATTTAAATCTAAATATTTTGAATACAAATTTAGGGTTTCAAAAATACATCTTTTGAAAGAGGAACTTTTTCTCCCCGGAAACGATCCTACAAATCTATAAATCGACCATTCGCCCTTGCATGGAGTATTGCTGCCATATATGGTCTGGAGCCCCTGCTGTTTGCCTCAGGGTTCTTGATAAGATCCAGAGACGGATATGCAATGTAATTGGCCCTGATCTGTCAATCTCGTCTGCAGTCGCTCTCTCACAGACGCGACGTTGCCTGGCTCTGTCTTTTTTACAAATACTTTCACGGTAATTGCCCCGAGGAGCTGCTTTCGCTGGTTCCTAGGCCTCATGAATTTAAACGTCCTCCGAGGCTGGCATCCCGTTCCCAACCCGTCACCGTTGAAACTGTTAGATGTAGACGTCTCTTCTACTCCAATAGCTTCATGTCTCGCACATCTCGCCTGTGGAACTCCCTTCCTTATTCCTGTTTCTCTGACAAATACAATCTCCAACTATTTAAGTGTAACGGCAATCGACATCTCCAGTTGCCTTGATCTATCCACTTCCCTTCTCCACATCCTTTCACCTTTCATTACCATCTGCTCTCGCTCCAAATCTTCTGTAACCCTCTTGTCTTGATCGATCCACTATATTTCTCCATATCCTCTCCTTTACCACTCCTATCTGCTCTTCCTCCAAACCTTCTGTAACCCCTTGCGTGCTAGTGGCCTCCAGCCTTGCTTGGGGTGATAAGCTTAAAAAAAAAATTGTATGCCTTCAACGACAGAAAAAATGCATCGTTGGTTGTTTTGTTATAAAATCTATTCTTGGTAATTCTACTATAAAAATGAGTTATTGGTAATTTTGCTACAAATATGCATTGTTGGTAACTTTTTGATATAAAAATGTATTGCTGATATTTTTACTACGAAAATGTATTTTTATATTTTCATGGTGGGAGATATCAAAAGACATTGTTTTCAAATCAAGTTCACTTCAAGCAAGGTTTTGCGACATATGTGTTTACTGGGTGCAGAAGAAGTAGAAAACGGAAACAGCACTAAGAAGCGAATAAAGAAGAGTAATCAGGAGTACATTAGATAGAGATTGGCATTGCATTTCAATTTTTGAAAATGAAATTTGGCTGGAAAGCATGGCGCCGGAAGGGTGCGAAATGTGCGTGAAAAGAGACTGTTACGATAAAACTTACAGTTACATCTAGCCAACTCAACTGTATATCGATGAGACCTCGTCGCCAGTCTAGTACTTCGCTTTAATTCGAAGTGTCTAGGCACCATAGTGAGGAGCTCACCTGAACATTTAGCGTGAAAGTATTTACAGAAATGCACATGGAAGCAAATTTACGGTGTTGGGTAAGTGACTGACGCCGAGTCGCAGTATCAGGGCCAAAGATATTGCTGATATTTCTTTTGCTTTTATCGAGGATCTCTACATATATAGCAGGAACACCGGATCATATGTGGCAGCAAATGGACGTATGGATAGGGAAGATAGATTCTGGAGAAAAAGAAATGTCTCACACGACACAGTAAACCAACTTTCTTAACAGCAGACCAAGCAATGTTAGAATATTTCATATCTAGCCTCGAGAAGAGAAATCTGAAATGGTATGGACATGTCGTAAGAGTCAAGAATCCTCCCAAGTTATCACGTTAGACCAGAAAAAAAGGAGGTAGAAAAATGAAAGAAAGGTTTGACGATGTCTTTGATTGGGATGTGAGATCATTCGCAGACACAGACAATAGAACGAGACCCAGATATATAGTGGGAGCTGGTCATATTTTCAGCTTCGAAGTCATTCTCCGACAACTCCCAATGATAGGAGTCATTATAAAACTGAAATATCCTAATACTACATTGCACCAATAATCGAATAAAATATTTAGCCAGCACAATATTTCCAAAGGTGCAATTCTCCTTTCATTTCCTTTCTGAAATATAAAAAATGGCGATTGAGTACATTAATTATAATAGCCGCCACCTCTTTAGGAAGTCGAACCGAAAACGACAATGTTTGAATATCAATAGTGTTGTAGATCTTTCCATCAAAGACTATTTTTAACGCTATTTTTGTCTTGTTACTATGCGATGTATGTATTTTATATTTGCACATTGTCATGTACCTTTAGGCGATGCACACTTGTCAACAAGGAGAGTGACCTTTGTATCATATAACCGCGTGTGATATTGACAGACAACAATGAAAAATGCAGCTGCGCCTTATAAATTATGGAAAGACACGTAAATCCTGGGAATGAATACGATTTTTTAGAGACAAATTTAAGTCTAACAGATCTTTGATGGCATAAAACCACATTTAATAAAAATGATGCAGTAATAAGATGACATTATATATATATATATATATATATATATATATATATATATATATATATATATATATATATATAGGTAATAATCCATTGGTATAATTCAGGTGAGTCCTATTAACACAACATAGAATTAGAAATATGTTAAAACTGACTCACAAAAGAGCGCAAAATGTTTATTTTCATTAAACAGAGCAAAATTTCTTTACAATTGGAATTAAGATTCCTTTCGTTAATGACCATTTTCAGCTACGAATTTTTAATTATAAAATTGGCAGGATTTTTCAAACTGTTTATAGTATCAGTTTGTAGTGGTATACAGGTTAGTTGGTGAAACAGAGAAACAGAGAGAGAGGGCGTTATAGGAGACTTAGTGGGAGATATGCAGGAAAGAAGGCACCGTTACAGAAATTATATTATGGAGGTAGGAGAGCCTGGGTAGCGGGAGGTGACCTTCATCCTAATGGTCACACGGCCAAAATTTGATCCGACGGGAATCCACGGAAATTAACGAAAACGTGAAAAAACAGTCAAGAGGTAACATTAGTTAGATGAAAGGGAGATAATTCGGAATTATTGGTGTATTAAACTCGTCCATATATCACAGCTCAAAGCTTTGGGGAGTGTTTTCAAAGATTTGGAGGGAATTTGTGTATATATATATATATATATATATATATATATATATATATATATATATATATATATATATATATATATACACACACACACACACACGCACACATATATATATATATGTATATATATATATATATATATATTTATGTACGCATGCGTTCGTCCACGTTAATAATATCTGTACTCGCATAGCTATTTATACTTAAATACACTTATATATCTATATCTATGCACATACATACATATGCTAGCTGACATGCATCTGCAAAAACCTTCTGTTAGGATGAA
>OZ038497.1:56189997-56332497 GCA_964036315.1 Acanthosepion esculentum | reverse complement strand
GTGTCAACACAAAATAAAAATAAAAATTACAGCACATGAAAATTCCTTCGTCATGAAACTCGTGCAATTCATGTGAGACATTATGTATATTTCTTATTGTATTAAATAGCTCTATTATATAATATTGAGCACTCTTTTCTTACAATATAGAATATTTATATGTATTTGTATAACACCCTATATTTACCCATTATTATTTATTTTCGGATAAATATATATATATATATATATATATATATATATATATATATATATACGTAATCTATTTAACGTTACTTTTAACTTCCTATTTATATTTCTGTTTAATGCTACTTTAATGTTACCGTTGGAAAAGGCATGAAACCATCTCTACCACGGACCAGGTATTCTCACAGTAGCAGCGCAAACAACACTTTGTATACCTCGCAGCCCAACAAAACCATACATTCCGAAGTCATATCCCAGTATAATATTATAAAGAACATTACTTACCATATTGGACAAGCTTTAAATAAGAATGGTGTAGTTCGGGCTGTTGCTTTGAATATCTCGAAGGCAATTGACAGGGTTTTATCATGCTGGACTTCGTAGCCATTTGAAAGATTATGTCAGTTCGCGAAATGGAAGTTGTCTTGAACAGCCATTCTTCTAGAGCTTTTTACATGGTTTGTGATATATTATTCATTGTATCATAAAATAAAACGTTTTTGGTTTTGGCTAATGAAAACTTAGAGACTGCTTGTTATATTTATTGAAAATATCTTACAAATATTTGCAATTCTAAATAGCCAACCTTCAACCATAACTACGCTTCCACCATAACCCTTAATTTTCACTGAACAGAAATGCATGATTTCCTCACCAAATTTTCGCACAAATGATACCATGTCATAAGGTATTCTTTCAGATATAACACACATGAATATGAAATACGTGAAATCGTTCTCCAGTATTAGGCATAACATAAAATCCCCAGTGTTAATGTTAGGGCTTGATGCTAGCCAAATGTACTTGTCAGAATACGCAAGGAAATATCGCCTGCACCAATTCTGCAACTGATTAACAATGTTTGCGAGAGCTCCGATTTGAGTGAAAATATTGCGACTTCCAAATGTGGCTGACACTCAGTACGGTAGATTCCTCTTCAATATTTGATGGCAAACGCAGTTCTTCTTTGAGGAACACCAAAGACGATTATGAACCATCAATATCAACAGCAGCTCAAACCATTGCATCAGTTCGTTTCTGCCATTTGAAATGAGTTCTGACACCTTCGGTAACGTTTCCTGGTAAGATGGAATAAACCTTATCGATTTGGTTCTTGACCACAACCACCACAGTGAAAAGACCTCTCGTACGACCAAATGCAGTCTATGCCTTCGGCACGCTGCATCTATTCCACAATGTTCTTCCAACTTCCAAGATGATTTTTGCTTGGAGGCACTTGTAAGCAACTGGAATCTTTTATGGTTTTAGTCCTAGATTCACTTTCACAATTCCTCTTATTGACCTATCCGAAATATCCAGCTCTTTTGCCATCTTCCTCAGACTTCGTTACGGATTTCTCATTATTCTTTTCGATGACATTCTGGTACGAACTGAACGGCTTCTCTCCTAAAATTGAATTTGCTGAGGGTTTCTCCTCCCCTGGAAAAGTTTTCGACAAATTAAAAACAGTTTTTTTCTGCCATATAAATCCTACTGTATTCTTCTACGTTCCGTGTCGATTCAGGACCAGAATGACCATGGTTCTCCACATTGACTTATCCTTATGTTGTTGCCTTGTTAGGGCCAGAAATAAAGACACAAGAGAGGAATTGAATTATATTAACAGAAACAGTAATACAAACATACAAACGAGAGTGTTACAGCAAGAATGTTCGGTCCGACTGTCAGAACTGACTACTTGAAACTTCCCTCTCTAAAAGGCAGTGCATGCTCCTATTTAGAGCTGGAAGAGTCCACGTGTGGGTGGGTAAGTCTACTCCTATTTATAGCCGGGAGAGTCCATGCGTTCGTGGCTAAATTACCTCAACACCTTCCTAACTCTGACAAATTTTGTCCACTTAAAATCATTCTCAGCTCACATTCTGCCATCAGTTTACACAACGAAGGTAATTTGTTTTTATCGAGATCAGGTTGTCACACAAGGTTGGTTTAATGTGGGGAGCCCGAGCACGTACACCCGGGCAAGGAACAAAAATTCCTCGGTTCGGTGGCCTCGATGTGTGCACCGATCCTTCTGCTCTATGCTCAGGGTCAGCATAACTTTTGTTCCTTGCCCGGGTGTACGCACTCGGGCTCCCCACATTAAACCGACCTTGTTTCACAACCTGACCCCCTTGGTGGGGTTGAGTAAATACAAATTACCTTTGTTTTGTAAATTGATGGCAGAATGTGAACTGGGAGTGATTTATACCTCTCAGTATAATTTTCCACACTTGCTACTCTGTCCTTTGTCGGAGTCGCTCCTGCACTCTGCCCAAAGACAGAGACGCAACTGAGAGATGATAAAGAAACGTGTTAGAAACTCCTCCAAGGAGGAATTTGCACGACAAAGGTAATTTGATGTTTCCCCCCTGCCCTTCTTGTCTCCAATATATATTGTTCGTGTCAATGTTTTCAAGCCTTCTTTCCTCCTGAGTCACCTTAATAATTTTAACTCTTTCTGATTCTATGTCCTTTTCGCGTCCATTCTCCTTAAAATTTCATGATTGCTCATATATTCCATCCTTGTTATTTCCAACAACTTTATGTGTAACTACACCTATGTGACTTGAAGCCTCCTCTTTCTGACGCTGCGGAAGTTATCAATCCGTCTCCTCCCACTTTCCTCGCCCCCTCCCCCATGTGAGGGTGGGCAGTGATGTCCTAAGGAGACTAAACAGTCGCCCACGCGTGCATCGAACCCTCCTGTTGCCCTCGGATTCAGGAAAAGAACGACCACTTGCAAATGGACAGCCTACGTGTAGGATTGTGACTACAACCGCCAGTGGTCACCTCCACCTGTTGCTTCGCCATATGCCCATCGCCGCAGGACTTGAGGGGTGTGCGTTGTCAGATCAGTGATGAGTTGGTGATGAGTAATGTATGAGTTGAATAACGGACCTGCGCGTGAGGATTTTATAGTGAAAAGATCGTTGTACGGGGACAATCCCACTCTCCCAGCCTGGGAAATCTTCATCCACTGGCACGGGGAGCCGTTATGACGGGAGACTGCCAGACTGCAGTGTATGACCATGACTACTTCAGGTGTCACGTCCATGCTCTAGGGAGATCCACAACACTTGCTGCCAGCGCAGTCACAACCGTTGGATCCACAGGTAATCTCTTTCGCTTGTTCCGCCGGGAGTCAGTCTTCGCATGCAGTATGGCTGACATAGCCCAAGCCTAACTAACCGGGGGGTTGCAGAGCCGTCGGCTACCCTCACCTGGTTTGGCCGGCCTGCCAAAGCCGTTTTCCGAGGCTGGCTGGTGTTGCATACGACAATTTCTAGGAGCCACAGGTGAGAGTTGGGTGACAGGTGTGGGCCAGTGGCAGAAAAGGACATGGCGAACCCCCTGCTAAAGGTACTACATCTCCCTGATACCCTATAACCTACAATTCGATGGGTTAACTAGTAAGATTTCTATCTGGAATATTCATTTTATTTGTAAAAGTTTTTTTGTAATTTTCACTCGCAAAAATGAATTCTTCTTACTATTCAAAATATGTTTCGGATTTATATAACTGTTTCGCTCCTTGTGACCCTTCAGACCATCGTACCCAACGATACTAGGCTGTATGAACAAAAGACGGTTTCTTCCCTTTCGTCTCATTAGAGGAGACGGACAGGCATATGACGTAATCTTCGATGTACCGGTGGTGTAATGGAGGTTCCATAACCTATTGTTGGCTTAGCATCTCACCATGTGAGGTTTTAGTCTATCCATCAAATATGGAAGTGTGAAGCATATCGATGCTTCAAAATTCCTTCGTCCCTCTGCAGATTTCGTGCTATCTGGGACTTTTAGAACAAGGATATCCATCAGTATCAGTGTAGCATTGTATGTAAATGAGGTACTTCAATAAAAGCTCTATGCCACAGCGAATACCAGTCGAGGTACCATCTATTGACCTGACAGCGTCTACTCCAGAAATCACTCTACTTCATAAGAATATGGCGTCACCGATAGGATCCATAACCGCGTTGAATGAACCGGAACACGTAGAAATGTATAATAAATGTTTAGCAGCGTTGGATCGGGTAAAGAAACTGAAAGACAAGAAAGTCTCGGGCGGGGGGAATGAAATTACTGATTTATTTCTGGCTTCGGCAGGATTTAAAGCCATAAAGAAAATATTCATTATGGTGTACTCCAAAATACTGGAAGACATTACGGCTGAGGAAATTTCAGCCATTATAAAAAGAAATATGCGACCAAAGTAAAAGACGATTATTGCAGAAAGAACAAAATCTTTGACAAATAGAACAGAACCCAAATTAAACCGTAATGCAATATTTACATAGATTGAAAGAAGCATCAAGATATTGCGAATTTTAAAAACAGGATTCGAGATAAATGTCTATAGAAGACGAATTGATCCTTCTAAGACTATCTGAACGCATGTATGACGTTACATACAACCATAAGATCTTAGAACGGCTACAAGTGAATCATATGAATTTAGAAACAAGTTTAGAATTCTGGCAGCAATTAGAATTAATTAATTTAATAATTCTAAAAACAATGTGGAAGCATACAACACAACTAAAATTCTAATTAATTTTAAATATTGCAACAAAGAAGAAAAAGATACAAAAATAGAATAAAAAGAGTAGAACATTAAACCCTCATACTGAAAATGCAGAATCATATTCAATAAGATCACTTGCAAAAAGTAGAGAAGCAGTCAACTTGAATGGAATAAATTTTCCCATGCACGTTGACACGGGCAGTAATGTTAACTTGATCCCTAGAAATTTCTTGGAAAAATGGGTAAATACAAATAAAGAAAACGTAACCTTAATTTAAAACAATTTGATGGATCTGTCATCAAACCACCAGGCTTCTTTGAAGGAAATTTCGAGACAAAAAAGGTTTTGAGATTATTCCCATCACTGTTGAAGAATGCACAAAAATTATGATCTCCTGGGAATAGACGTTTTAAAAGTGGATACGGTGAAATTAATAAACTGTATACACACAAAAGAACCTGACATAGGACTTCTGAAAGGATATCAAGTGAATATTGATCTAAAAGAGAGCAGACACCCGATCTATGTTTGAATCTCGAAAAATGACTGTTAAGTTTCTACCCATTATAGTTGAAAAACTAAAGAAAATGGTAGAACAAGGCATATTGGAGAAAGTTCACCAAGATGGTAGCAGTTGGGCTTCATCAATTGTTGCGATATGAAAGCGATTTGCGGATATGCGGGGATTAAAAAGTAGATGTGAATCATCAGATATCCTCTGATTCAATCCCCTTACCCAACATAGAAACGGCAAGTCATAAATTAACAGGAATTAAATACTTTGCCAAGATTGTCCTGAAATCGGAATATAACCAAATAGAGACTGACGAAAAATTTAAAATGGTCACTACAATTAATACACCGATAGGTTTCCTAAGATGAGCTCGTTTTGAATTTGAAGTTAAGACTTCAAGTCATACTTTTCAAAAGCCAATTTAAAAAGTTCTATCGGAGTGGATAAAAATATAATCATTTATCAACATGATATAGGCATAGGTGCTTACAGTAAAGAGGAGTTTTAATAAAAACTAAACAATTTTAAACAAATTAAAAAAAATACTTGTGACGATAAATAGCGATAAATGTTAATAAAATTGTGACAAATTTCACCCCAAAATAAACTGACAAATATCGTAAGTAGCTACACCAAGAAAAAAAAGAATTAGGATCCTTTTTGACCATTTTTTATAGCAAATATCTACCTAGATACAGTGATCTGATAGAACCATTTGCAGAATTACGGAAAAGAAATAGAGAATTTAAATGGACTCAAAGGCAAAATATAGCTTTTAAAGCTTAAAAATGACACTAATAAAAAGAACTATTGCAAAATTCTCTGATCCCAAATAAGAAATGACATTTACTACGATTGCAAACGAACATGCTGTAATCACAATTTTATAAAATTTTTAGATCACAAACTGTTGTGAGACCAATACTTTCCTACATCATGGACTCTCCCAGTACTATATTATTATGTGAATGGTAGTACCATGAGAGTAGTAGCACCAGTAATGCGCAGCCGCGTACGATACCAATATCGGACACCACTGGATAGTAAGCTCTGCTTCTTTGTAACTTTTCTGCTTAATATATCTTTCTTACCTCTAACCCGTGTTCCGTGTTTTCCTGCCGTGGCCCCTACTTCGGGTCCACATCACAAACCTTTAGAGCTTGCAGAAAGAAATGACCAAATGTCACATCTAGAATTTTAAGATGGACTATAAAAAACATGGCTTTTGATTTTGACATTATATACGTAAAGATGAACACTGTTTCACACGTAGATGAGCCATCCAGACTAAATTTCGACTGTAAAAATTAGAAACGTCTGAAAGTTCAGAAGATAAAATACTGCATTGGGTTGAAACAGCCGTGTTACCCTAAATCGTCTCAGAATGGAAACCATACAAGATGCAGGGTTAAGGAGAATTTCACACAGAATAAAAAAAGAAACACATAAAGCACATGGATCAAGACATAAGTTAAATGTAGTGAAATGCATAATATGCAATGGAAATATTATAAGAAAAAAGTACTAAAAGTATCCACGATGATGTACATTGTGGTATAACAGCGACATAAATGAGATTAAAATTACAAGCGTAGTGGCCAGGATATTCTCGAGATGGAGATGACTATGTAAAAAGATGCCCAAAATGTGCTGAAAAAAATCTCTCGACAAAAAAAAAATCATAAGAATAAGAACCATGGCCTTGGGTACACATGGATGATGTAGTTATTTTAAATTTTAGTGGAATCCTCTTCAGGATAGCCTGACGTAATTAAGGTAGCTGACTGAAAAGCCACCATTGTAAAACAAGTATTAAGAACAATATTTTCAAGGAAAAACTTTGGTTTCAGATAATGCGTCAGGGTTTTGCGAGGAAAGTTTGTGCTCGTGGCTAAAGCGTATTCGATGCGTCCCATATAAAACACCACCTTACTACCCATAATCGAATGGCATTGCAGAAAAAATAGTGCAGACTGAAAATGGGACTAAAATCGTTTTCCTCATCTAATGATACTATAGTTACTTACCAAGATAACTGTTAAGTTATAGAACCTTGTGCTTTAATAGGTAGACAGTTCAGAGTTCCGAAGACAGTGTCATATTCAACAAATGAAAGTGTATGGTATAAAAAAGACAAAGAACTTAATCAAGAGAAGGCGAACTTTGGAGTAGAAAAAGAACACAACGCAGCAATAGTAACAAAAATGGATACCATATACTGGCCCATGCGGATTAATTCAGAAGTAGAATGGAATCCGAGGATATAAAAATGAATGAAGAATTTGAAGTTGTAGAACATGAAAGCGAAGAGAAGTCTAATATGAATCCCTTAATGAAACTGAACAATCTGTGGATGTTAGTGACCAGAAATCTGACGAGAGTGTCAGAAGAGGAAAATGAACTCAGACCTAGGTCCCCTATGAGAAGAAATCAAGATATACACCAAGAAAAAACAGCATAGATCCCCAAGTAAATTAGAATAATTCAAAGATCAACGAAAGGCATAAAGCCATTTCGGTTCATGGAGAGTAGTACTGTAAGTAAATGAGGTATTGCTATAAGAGCAGTACGCCACAGCGAATATCAGTCGAGTTACCTTATGCTGACTTGACAACGTCTATTCCAGAGAGTACTCTACTTCCTAATCGTCAGAATACCACGACCACGAGGTCATCTGACACCTATTTGCCAACTAAACGCAACCTCAGGATTCTCTAAAATAACCTAGAGATGCGTGATAGGTCATGAAAAAAGAATTCAATCAATCAGCCCTTCATCATTAGGAAATTGTCCAACATTTGCTGCCAGTAAGATTAGTGTTCTTTGTTTCTAACAACATATTTCTGTTTAGTCCTTTGTTATTTTATTAGTCTTCCGAATTCTGTGTTATATTCGCTATATTACTAATGCAGGTGCGCTGTAAACTTCGGTGTGGATCGTGTAATAGATACCGGCTTTGAATTAGAGAACGCAGATCCGAGTTTCAATAACAGCCAAAATCGTTATATTCGTCGGATGCGTGTAACAAACTTCACAAGATTTGGCACTCGAACCTTCCATCCTCCTTAAAAGTCCAAACCTTTTGAACATTGATTAAACCAGCCCTACTGTATGGATCAGAAACTTGGACATTATCTGCTCGTTCTGAAAGACGACTTGATGGAACATAGAGAAAGCTATTTAGAAATATCCAGAACATCAGTCGGAGATCCCATGCAACACTTAACACAACGTACGGAGAACTGAGACCAATCTCTCTTAAGCTCAAGCAAAAACGATTACAGTTTGCCAGCCACTGCCATCGAGCGGACAGAGAAATCGTTTCATGCTTACCCCTATGGCATCCTTCTGGAAGTGTCTTCTCACGAAAATTGACTTTCCAAGACACCATAGCTCGGGACACGGGGGTTGGAAGTTGGGGATCTGGGGACAGAATTACAGGACCGAATAGTGTGGAAAGGGATTATCAATGGAGTTACGACCAACCATAGGGATGTCGAAGGATTATGATGATGATGATGATATTTAATTTTCTTCGAAGTATTAGTAGTTTGTTTTAAAAATGTATTGCTAGTAATATATTTTGTCAAAAATATATTACTGGTAATCTGACTATGAAAATGTACTACTGATATTTTACAATAAAAATCTATTTTTATACTTTCACGGTGTTTTGACCCCCAATTTTCTGGGGTTCACTATTTTTACATAGTTGAAACCCTAACAGGTGCTGCCACCTCTGTTATTTTTTACTATAAAAATGTAATTTTATACTATTATAGTGTATTGTTTTCACTTACACGCAAATAACGTTGGAAAATGTAAGTATCATTGTCTCCCCCCACCTAGCTATGATTAATTACTATCAGACAATCATTATTAACGCCAAAATTCATATATATTTTCTGACTTTAAATTTCCCTCAAAATGTTGGTAACTCGTAAAAAATCAATCAACCATTATATTACTAATGGGTTAACCAACTGAAAAAAAAAGATAAAAGATTTTTATAAATTAAGATTTTCAGTAATGTATTATTTTCCCATGCAGTATTAATGGTATTTTGAAATTACCTACTGTCTTGACAATGACTGAACCTCGAATCAGGAAATTAAAAATAGGCGGTCTTTATCATTTGAGCAACAGCCAACTGATTTATCTCGCTTCACACACTGATCCAATTTTACTTCGAAAGTTTCGCCGTGAGACTTTGTCGTTCGTGCCTGCGCTGTCCTAATGTTTGGATCGTAGAGCAAAAATGACACGTCAGGTAAAAAGAAGACACATGTCGTTCCATCTTCGACAGAGTCAGTAGTTTTTAAGCGCGCTACGTTATACTTTCGAACAGAAGACGGCAATATGAAATAATTCTGCGACTAATCCGCCAGACTAGAATACAGAATGCACGTGCAATTGGATTTAGCGAGAGAGGTACGTGTAAGTGAGGGAAATGGTGAACAGCAGTTGAATAAAAGTGGAAAAGGTAAAAAGTCAATTTGGGAAAAGAAATGAACGCAGAATAAATGTTAAGAAGGAAAGGTGGATAAAACGAAGAGCAAAATGAAGAAGAACAAAAAAGAAATCAAGGAGAATGGGATGGAAGCGGCGCGTATAAGATGACAACCAAGAAAAAGCAGAGCAAATCAAGGAGGAGAGCAGTGATGTGTGATAAACGCACTTAGTTTGAAGAAGTAAGGAGAGAAAATTGTGAAGGAGAGCAAGTTTGCACGAGAAAGCCATATAGTTTGAAGAAGTAAGGGCATAAATCTAGGAGGTGAGCTAGAATATATGAGAAATCCGTACAGATTGAAAAAGTAACGAGAGGATAAGAGCAAAGGTGTGTGAGAAAGTCGCATAGATTTAAGGACGGAAAATCAAGAAGGAGGAAAACGAATTTGCATGAGAAAGTCACAAAAGAGAAGTAAGGAGAGGCTATCAAGGAGAGCAAGAATGTGTGAGAAGGCTAAACAGACTGAAAAACTAAAGAGAGAAAATAGAGGAAGAAAGCCACTTTGCATGAGAAAATCGCATGGATTGAAGAAAGGACGGAATATCAGGAGGAGAGCAAGGGTTTGTGGATAAAGTCACGTAGATTAAAGAAGGAAGGACAGAAAATCAGAAGGTGGGAAGAAAGTTTGCATGAGAAAGACGCAATAAATGAAAGGAGAGACTATCAAAGAGAGCAAGGATGTGTGAGAAAGTCACGTAGATTAACGAATTAAGGATATCGAAGGAAGGGAAGATGTATGTGAGATAAAATCTGAAATGTCTGAAAATCGAGGAGGAAAGCATATATGAATGAAAGAATTACAATAGATTGAATAATTATGGACCGAATATCAAAGAGGTGGTCAATGTTATGCGAGAAAGAGAAACATATTGAAAAAGTAAAGAAAACAATCGAGAAGGAGAGCAATTAATGGTGATAAAAACGACGCAAATTGAAAAAGAATGAGATAAAGTCGAGAAGAATAAAATGTTGTCGGGAGAACGTGTGCGTTCATCGTAAATAGACAATGTCGAAGAGGAAAGTATTTAAGGGCGAGAAATTTCACACATATAAAAAAGAAGTAAGGAGAGAAAATCGAGCAGCAGACAATGTTTGTTAGAGAATTGTTGAAGGTGATAAAACAAGGATCGAAAATCAAAGGGAACATCAAGAAAGTGTGAAAGAATCGCACAGACTAAGTAAATAATGAGTGAAAATCGATGAGGACAGCAAGGATGTGTGAGAAAGATGGAGAGATTGAGAATGAAGCAAGAAAGTTTGTAGTAAAAAACAGAAAAGATTTTAATATTAGGCGACGTAAGTATATTAAGGACAAATAAAAAATAAATTACATGTATGAGGATGAAAGGCGGGTAAACTGTAAAAAAAATGAGAATTACATCCGAAGAGGGGAAAGGTTTAAAAAAAATGAAGAGAAAGTTGTTAATATCTGGATGGACAAAGAAATAAGGTAAAGGAAAAATGAGCCTGAGATGCGCTTTGCAGGTAGGTCAAGAACACTAGAATCAAGCAGACGCGGGAGTTTAAATATCTGGGAAGCGTTTTTGACAGAGGACGGTAAATGAGACACTGAGATCCGTAGACGTAGTGGGATGTCCAAGGACGCATTCCGAAACCTGGAAAGAGTATTGCAAGACAGGAGGATTTCTTTGGTAACAAAGAAAAGAATACTGATCTGTTACGTGACATCTGTCATTCTTTATGACAACGAATGGTGGACGATTTCCTCAAAGATAAAGAAGAGACTCGAGGCGACGGAGTTGTGGTTCTATCGAAGGATGCTGAGGATTTCGTAGACCGAGCGTGTGAGCAACGATGTCTTGGAGAGAATGCGGAAAGGCGGAGGCACATGCTTAATATCAGGAAGAAGCAGCTGAAGTTTCAGGGACACATAATAAGTAAGGAGGGCTTGGAGAATCTGATACTCAGGGGTCAAATAGAGAGAAAGAGAGACAAAGGAAAACAACGCGTGACATAGATGGCGGACTTAAGCAAGTGTTTTATAGAACATGTTCTGGGGGCGGTAGCAGAGGGAAGGAACTTGTTGAGAACTGCAAGGCATAGAGGGAGATGGAGAGACATCTTAGAAATATAGACAGATATATTATTTTGCTTTTCATAAGTGAGTACATGGTAGAGGATATTGTTTAGCGGCATATCAACTAATTATTGGTCATTTAATGTCGATATTTAATGTTCTTCGAAGTATTAGTAATTTGTTTTAAAAATGTATTGCTAGTAATATATTTTCTCAAAAATATATTACTGGTAATCTGACTATGAAAATTTACTACTGATATTTTACAATAAAAATCTATTTTTATACTTTCACGGTGTTTTGACCCCCAATTGTTTGGGGTTCACTATTTTTACATAGTTGAAACCCTAACAGGTGCTGTCACCTCTGTTATTTTTACTATAAAAATGTAATTTTATACTATTATAGTGTATTGTTTTTGTTTTAGGGTTCACAATTCGCCTAGAACTGGGCCACTAACAGGTGCTACCTCCTCGGCTCAGGGTGGAACTAAGAACAACGGCAGTTAAGATGTGGATCTACGCTCCTCAAAACATCCGATCTCCTGATCAGTGGCCTTGCTGCCGGTTGTAGTTTATCATCATACCCCGGACTCTTAAAGAGTTACGGAATGAGGTGTGTAAAAGAAGTGAAGATTATAAGGATAAGAGGTTAGATAGCGTGTAACCCTTTACTTGAGAGGTTAATATGGTAGTGTTCTAGGAAGCAGCAAAGCTGGAGTCTATTTCACAAAGTAGCAGTTCTGTCTGAATGGAACTTATTTACAATTAGAATACGGGCCGAATATCAGTGATTCGACACCCTGGACCTGGCATAAAATTTCCTAACTATAAAGGTCTGAACTGATCCTACTAAAAAGTGGATGTCATCTGAAAATGGAAATAGCGATAGGTGACCAATAGGCTTGCAACGTTGCGTTTGTGGGAAATACGTTTCGGTGAGGAAAACAAGCCGTGTTCTACAAAACCGCGTAAAGGCTTTTGAATAGTGTCAAAACTGAAAAATGATAATCAAAAAGCTTCTGTGCAGGCATGGCAACAGCACTCCCTGTTTGGTCTAGTTTAACTATTGTAAAGATAAAAGTGCTGTATGGTCTAAAAACCAATTGTAAGCTCGTGTGACGTAAAATAAATGCTTAACGTTCCTTCTGTCGAAATAGTGTTGGAGAAGGGTCGATATTGAGAAGGATCATTTTGAAGATATTTTTTTTAATTATTTCACTCCAAGTAAGGAAACAACGCCACTAAGACGCAAGGGGGGTTATTGAGAGTATGAGAAAAATATACTGTTAGTGAGAATTAAGAAGACAAAAGATAACGACTGACATTTACATTTACATTTTTGAAGATCAGTATAAAATCTGAAGCAAGAAGCTGGAAGTGAGCTCCAAAAGCAAGAAGTGCAATAGAAGAAACCGTTAGCAGACAACTTACGGTTACATCCAGCCATTTCAAATGTAAAATGATGAGACCATGCCGCCAATCTAGTACTGCGCTTAAATCCATAAAGTCTAGGTACTATAGAGAAAAATCATCGAAACAATAACCATGAAAATATTTATTAAAAAGGCACAGGGAAGCTACATTACGGCGTTGGCAAAGTTACTGAAGCTGAGATGCCAGATCAGGACCAATAACATTGCAGATTTATCTTTAGATTTTATCAAAATTCTCTAAATGTGTAGCAGGACCAACAGACAATAAGTGGCAGCAATATTCAAAATTGCTGTGTATATCAGACATCACGTATCAATATTAACAACGGTGGTCAAATGAAGATTCCTAAATTAGGTTTTATGTGATTCTTGCCAAGTTCGATAAATTATAAAGGCAAAAGGTGATGGTGTACGCCTCCTTTGGTGTCGCTGGAGGTTTCAGTTTCAGCATCATTTGTAACAATCTAACGTTTGGAAATGAGAGCAAATTCTACACGTGATGGTCGCTGGCAGCTGCAACCTAAAGGGCGCTATATATTCATTATTCGCCTATGAAACACGTAACTAGCCAATGGCATCATGATACCATACGGTATGTTTTATATATATATATATTGTATCATGATACAATACGGTATGTTTTAAGTTAGAACTCTCGCTCCCTTTTTATCTCTGTGGAGGGAAAGGTGAACACCTGTTTATAATATTGTTCAGCGCGTTGTGCTGATCGATTCTGATAACAAACTGTTAAAGTTGACTGAAAGATAATACCCACCCCCATCATATGAGGCTGTTGCGACGCAACAAGATGCACATGATGTCTGCCAACTCCCTTTGGATAGTTTCACTTGTTACAATGAACATTTTTACTCTCAAGGAAGCACCCTGTTTTCGACGTCTATTGGGACTCAGTCTCACCCCAGACATCAGCTGGAATTAATATACGTGGTACATCACTAAATATGCATGAAAAAATGGCCGATTCCTTGTATCGATACAGGAAGTCACTGGATACCCTTGACATAATCGACAGTTACAATATTCAGATAAGACCAAACATCAGTACTGATTTATCTGGACTTTAAGCCACGCGACAGTTACAATATTCAGATAAGACCAAACATCAGTACTGACTTATCTGGACTTTAAAGCCACTCGCCAGTTACAATAATCAGATAAGGCCAAACATCAGTACTGACTTATCTGGACTGAAGCTACTCAATTTTTATTTTCTAAAGGCGTCGCAGCTTCAGGTGCCACGCTACAACCCCTTTCAAACAGATGTAAAGTTTTACTGGAAAATACTCAGTTCAGAGCTTAACACCAAATATCCTTTGAACCAGATTTTTTAAAAGTTGGCAGTAGTTGTGAAAAAAGAATTGATTACTTAATTTCTCCAAGGAGTCCGGCTTATAAGTAATATAAAACAATTTGCGAACTCTTTGAAATTCTAGAAAATTTCATAAAATTAATTAATTGGGGAGGAGGGTAACAGATGTAAAAAAATATTTTTCCAAGATTTTCTAAAAATAAAACTTGCAAAAATAAATTCATTCATTTTTGAATAAGTCCTGAAAGTTTAATTAAAATTAGACAATTATTTGATTTTTGCAAGAATTTCCAAATTAATGGGTTTCCCCGGAACTGCAACACTAAGAAATGGCGATGACCACAAGTCTTACCAAGTTAACAAAAAAAGGAGATATTTGAGCCAAATTTAGAACGTCTTATAAAGAAGGAAATTTTTTTTTAAATATTTAAAAAATACTTTGTTCTTTCCTCTAAATAATAACATAAACATTTTAATGATGAAACTTTGTTTTTATTAAGTTTCGGACCTTTTATCATTATGCTATACTGATTTTTTAGCGAATTATTGGAAGTACCTATATTAATTTCTTTATGGGATCAATACAGATAACCAGTTATATATATATATATATATATATATATATATATATATATATATATATATATATATATATATATATATATATATATAGGGATAGTAATGTAAAAGAAAGCTGAAAACAGCAGCGCCTAAAAAATATACACAACAAAAGGGTGCTCAATACAAATTTCGAAGTCAAATATGTAGAGCTAAGATATTTAAGATAAGGCTAAAATGCCAACCAACCTCACAACTCGGGTTTCGATCGTGAGGTCCCCTCAGGCAAGTGAAATGATCGATTACCGATTAGAAATTCCACCTGCCTTAGGAGACCTTACGATCGAAACCCGAGTTTCGATGTTGGTTCGCATTTTAGCTTTTTCTCATATATATATATATATATATATATATATATATATATATATATATATATATATATATATATACATACATACATACATATATATATATATATATATATATATCACAAAGAACTGTACAAGATTCTGTTTCTTGTCATAAATCAATAAGCTATATTGATCATACCACCACCTCCTTAGGTAGACACCTCACGTGTCACTTCTCTGACGAAATTGTCATAAAAAGGCACATAGCCAGACAAACTTTACAACAACCTATAAGAAAATTCTGGTTGATAATGCTACACCATATATAGGTCCTGTATCCGAAGGCATCTCCTTGTGAGTGAGGCCCTTTGCATAAAACAACTGGTAGTCAATATCAATCTCACCTTATTCAGCATCAGAAAATATGTTTTAAAGACTTCTTGAAATAGAAAGATGACAACTCATATTCCAAACACGCACAATTCGCGAGCCACTGAATAAACGCCACTGTTATTTAGACATCACAAAAGCTACTTCTTAAACAGACAAACAAGAAAAGAACTTAACACCATTTAATAACAGAATCCTCTTGAAAATAGTTAAAGAATTGGAACCAATAAATACTACGGACAACGTTTACACTCCGTTACACCTACCAAACGGAAAAATGTAAAAATATTAAAAACAAGAAATAAAAAATGTATCATATATATATATATATATATATATATATATATATATATATATATATATATATATATATATATATATATAATGATCTTAAGAAAGGGTATCATATTTTATTCATAAAAACGTTACAAAATTATAACGACGATTAAAATTTAATGTACCTTTCGGCCGACCCACCTTCATAAAAAATAATATCGTCGACGATATTGATTTTTTTAAAATGTGTCGGCCGAAAGTTACCTTAAATTTTAATCGTCTTTATACTTTCGTATCGTTTTTTATAAATAAAATATGATACCTTTTCTCAAGATTATTTTATCCTGGTGTGGATATATATATATATATATATATATATATATATATATATATATATATATATATATATATATATAAGTGAATATTAAACTCAAAACTCAGACACGTCAGGCTGTTTCATCCTGGATACAATCGTCAGGCCGGCTGACGATTGCGTCCAGCATGAAACAGTATCGTATCGTTTTTTATAAATAAAATATGATACCTTTTCTCAAGATTATTTTATCCTGGTGTGGATATATATATATATATATATATATATATATATATATATATATATATATATATATATATATATATATATAAGTGAACATTAAACTCAAAACTCAGACACGTCAGGCTGTTTCATCCTGGATACAATCGTCAGGCCGGCTGACGATTGCGTCCAGCATGAAACAGGCTGTCGCCTCTGAGTGTTGACTTCAATGTTCATTTTTATATTTATATTTACACACGGTTTATCTCTGATATTGAGCACTTTATCCCATAAATATAGCACACCTCAAAACTATATTTCTTCATATATATATATATATATATATATATATATATATATATATATATATATATATATATATATATATATATATATATATAAACACAAGTTAAAATATCATTAGTTTTTCAAAATTTTACATTTAAGAACACTGTAAATTATTCAATGTAAACTATGGGGGTGCTATGTGATGTCAATTTTGTTTATTTTTTATAAATTGTCTTATTTGTTTGTATCTTTATTTTTTATATTAATGCAATTATTAATAAAGTACGCATTTATTTATTTTTATTTTTACAATGATGTTCAACCCGTACATGCTGCAATAGTCACACAAGGTAGAAGTTTAGAGGGTAAGAGACACAGTCTATGTTTGGAAGATAACGGTGTTAGAGTCTTTGGGTAGCTCTATATACTAGTGAGCCAACCAAAATGAGCTGACTCATTTTATAGTTGACCAATAGAAGAATTAACCAATCAGAAAGCTCAAAATATTCAATTCGTTATGTATAAAGGTAGCCATATTTTTTTTCATTCTCCAAATATTCACTGCCAACCCCCGAGACCTTCGAAGAGTGAAGAATTACGGAACAGCTGCTGATGTTATTGGCAATATAGTCAGATCCAGTAGAGTGTCTGACTCGAGAGTGTTAATCTTTAACGTTGTTTCATTGAACAGATTACGTACTGCGCTGTATTCTATATTCATATAGTACGACGAATATGGTCAACAAACTGTTGATACTAGACTTGAATAGGTGAAGAGTATAGTGATCAGGGAAGCATCCCCTTGGGAGTCGATTCCTCAAAGCAGCGGTTTTTGGAAAGAAGATATAATAGAACGTTATTATTTAACCACATACTTTTAATTTGTTAATATGCTTATGGCCATGTCTACTGATTTGGGAAAGAAGTAGTTATTTTAGGAAAGGTGATATTTTTAAAGATCCGGGTTGCATATATATTTATAAATAAATGACTTTTATTCATATTGTCTTTTTACAGATAGGTTTACAGATAGGTTTATATATATATATATATATATATATATATATATATATATATATATATATATGTTTACACACACTCGCACCAGCTTCCTTTTTGCATAAAACAGAAAGAATTCTCCCACTCTCGTAAGATGCGAGACATATCATAGTGTAGCCAGACGCCTCTTCATCTCAATTTAACTTTTGAAAATCACAGAACTGTGAATCCGGAAAAGTTGCTTTAAATAAATATTCTTAAAGACTCCAGTTGCATTTTCAAGTTCTTTTTCCTATATTTTTACCCGTGTGCTATATTTTTTTAAAAAATTACTTATATATATATATATATATATATATATATATATATATATATATATATATATATATAAAACATATATATATATATATATATATATATATATATATATATAAAACATATATATATATATATATATATATATATATATATAAAACATATATATATATATATATATATATATATATGAGAGAGAGAACTGTACAGGAAAATATATATTTAATGCATTTAGTCATTCATATTCCACCGTGATTTGTACTCCCTCTCCTCGTCTTGTTTTGTGGATCGATAATCGAACTGTGTCTTAACGTGAATTACTTTTCTTTCTTTCTACACTTACATGTTTGTTTCTTAGCAACCGGGTCGCCTTAGCTGTCTGTTTGAGTGGCATTTAATTCACGTCAGTAGACAGCACAAAGAAACTGTCTTTTAAAAATCAAGCAAGAATTTTAAAAGATAGGTAATAATAATAATAATAATAATAATAATAATAATAATAATAATAATGATAATAATAATAATAATAATATCAACAACAACAACAACAGTGAGAAGAACATTGGTATAGCACCATCATCACATCATCTATTAACTTAAAGATTGATGCTACTTCCACCTTGGAGCAAGCAAAAGTAATCTTATTAGTCATTTTTTTAAACTCTAATTCTATGGAGTCTGTACAATTTTCTACCTTTATGTAAGTAACAATATCTAGACTTACTATGATACTATTTGTGTTTCTGTACAAGTATTAGACATTTCTACCTAAGATCAAAGTGTGGTATCTGCCTCCGAGCAGATGAACTGCATTTGGCAAACATGGGTAAACGTGCCTGCAATAAGACGTAGTATCAAATGGACGATTTTCCCCATGCCACAACTTTTCTAGGTACCTTCACTCTTCGTCAGTGCTTATTGCTTAACCCTAGATCACTAACCATGGGTAACCCAGCAAAAATTTTTCTATTTTTAATTACAATTTTTAGTACCTGATTTTCTTTCCTAAATATGTTTTTCAGTTCCTATTAATTTTAACCCAAAATACAAACTTTGAAGTGCTTGCATGTAAAATATTTCAAATAAAGATTTATATTTTTTTTTGTTGATATTTTCTAAATCGGGTATGATATACCCATGGTTAGTTATGGTGTAACTTTAATTGCTGGTTAGTGTTCTAGGGTTCTTAAGGGATGATTAAACTTGGCATTTTTATATCAATATGCATAAATACACTATCATATTTGTATAAAATGTATATAAAATTATATTTTATTAAATTATTAAATTATGTTTAAATAAATTCACAATCGTAATATTTATATGATGATAGTGAGTTCATATATTTTTTGTTCTTGAGAATTTTCAACAAAAATATTAAACACTATTTATTTATTAGATTGCTTATTTACAAGAATAATTTTATATTTACAACATTGTAAAAAGTAATACAATTAAAACTAATCCAATGCAATATTTATCATTTACTAATTTATAAAGAAATAAATATGATAACAATTTGTATTCATAACTTTTTAAACGTTTACTTAATTATTAAAATATGTCACCCAGTTATGAGGAAATCCTTATTATTTACCATTTTAGAAAGTTCAAATCAATTAGCAATGAGCCGATGTTTTGCCAAACATTCCAATAAACAACATCAATAAATAGTGAAAATAGACAATCTCATAGACAGTGTTTATTATTTTTGTTGTCAATTCTCGAGAACAATGAAAACGCATAAATTCACTTTCATATGTTTAGGCTTTATTTTAATTCTAATTATCGCTTTTTAAAACAATAAACTTTGCCGAAGGGTAAAGGTAGTTAACATAATAGCGGTGTCAATGGCAAAAACCTTGATTTTCGCAGTCCTTCTTATTGCAAGCACGTTTATCCATGCTTGCCTTACAATTATCTCTCAATTGTGTCTTTGTCTTCGGAAAGAGCGCAACATAATTTTGTCCTTTTCTTCGGGCAGAGCACAACTTAAAGATTGAGGATTATATTATTGAGAGAAGCCCGATCTGGGGAAACATCTGCCCGCGGCTGTACCTCCCTCAAAGAGAAGTATTTTTAATAAGCATTTTACCCCAGGTAAAGCGGGAATGCTACTTGTACGCAAGGGGTTACAGAGAGTGAATGTAAGAGAAAAGACTGAGCATAGTGGAGATTGAGGTAAAGATAAAAATAACGGAGAAGTATAAAAAGAAGAAAAGGGATCAAGGCATCACGATATCGCAAACAACAGCTGCAGGATCTGCGCTATTTTGAACCGTGATCGGGTGCACGCGCTCGGGTTCCCTACATTAAACTGACCTCGTGCCAGATCCTGCCAACAAGTAAATACAATCTGCATTCGGGCGGACAAACTACATTGTATCCCTCAGTCGCCTCTCTGTCTTCAGTCTTGTGGACCACCAGCCCGTGGCATTTTCTCCTCCATTGCACTAAAAAGTCGGGGATCGGTAGCCATTCCGATGCCAGCGCAATCGATGATTGCGGGAGCTGGGCTATTTTTGGACCCGGCTCGCATGCACTCGCACGTGTTACCCCACATTTAACTGATCTTGTGTCACATCCTGCTAACGTTGGACGGCATGTAAATACAAAGTTTGGTATCTTCTCTATGCTCTTCTATGTAGGTGTGTGATGGTTTCTAAATAAGTTTGAAGTGTAGTATATTAATTCTATCTTCGGCCCTTTATTTCTACACTATCATTCTGCTTATTTCTTTATACAATAGTTAAGCTTTCGTTATTTAGATCACTGTGTAGTACCTGTACACGATATCAGACCTTACTGTTCTATATTGTAATTCTGTTTGTTGCCAGGTAAAATCGTTACACGTTCAGACCTAAGATCAGTGTGTATTACCTGTTTACAATATCCAGTCCTTCAGTACTATCATTCTGATTTGTTCTAGGTGCAACCGTTAAAAGTTCATACCTTAGACCAGAGTGTAGCACCTGTTCATGCCTTTGTGCTCTTTTTGCTTGTTTCTATTTAAAACCGTTAAGCTTTCACACGTAATGAAAACCGCTAAGATTTCATATTCTTAGATCAGAATGTAGTAACTGTCCACGATATTTGGACTTACTAGTTTTCATTTTCCGTTAAAGATTATAGTATCTTTGATGAAATGCCATCCGGGTTTTTCGGGTTTATTTTGGTTGCTTGTATATACGATCGTTACACCTGTCGAGCTAGGATCAGAGCGTAGTATTTGTACCCAATCTCCAGGCATTTCCTTCTATTCTACTATTCTTTTTATATGTATATTCAACCGTTATATTTTTCTCCCTAGGATTAGAGTGTAGTGTCTGTATCCAATTCTCGGCCACCTTCTCCGTTAAACATTTCTAAAATGCTTAACGGAAGTGCATACAGACAAAAATTCTGGACACTGCATATTATATATATATATACATACATATATATATATATATATATATATATATATATATATATATATATATATATATATATATATCTATATATATATATCTATATATATATATATCTATATATATATATCTATATATATATATATATATATATATATATATATATGTGTGTGTGTGCGTGTGTGTGTGTGTGTGTGTGAATCATACCAATTTGTAATTCCAAAGAGGACATTAATTCAATGAGAGCTCGATATATGTTACATATCAGTTCCAATGTTCCATTTCTTAAAAACGTTTCGGTCGGAAGAGATGAATATAACAATATTCATGAAATAATTTATAACCGATATGGATTTTTAAGGTGTTTTCTTGATTTATCATTATATACATCTATACCTATAATTCTTAAAATGTGTGTATGTATGTGTGTGTGTTTGATCGGATGTTTTTATGCGTTTCCACAGTTTTCATCGGATTTCGATGAATTTTTTTGTTTGATAGATAATGGTTGTGAGTCCAAACAGTTGGCGACAATGGTTCTCCACTATTTCCTGTCCATTATAACTCTCAGCAACGTCTTACTATTTATTATCTGTCTTGGATATATACTTTGCATAAAAACTTCAATAAAAATAAATAATTTAAATTATTACAATAATATTATCTATATCTATAATTCTCAAAATGTGTGTGCATGTGTGTGTGTGTGTGATCGGATATTGTTTATGCGTTACCATAGTTTTCAGCCGATTTCGATGATTTTTTTGTTTCATATATAATTCTTCAGTACCAGTTTTGAGTCCAAATTGGCTGGAAAAAATTCACATTGAAGGTTAAAAAATCGAAAAAAACTGATTTTTTACACTTTGCGTAAAAATCAAAGGCAAAATGTAATTTACTTTTCACATATAACCTTCCAGTCCTAGCTCCATGTTGTGTGGGCGTGATTCATACCTCCACACGTTGCCCATCGGTTGCTGTTGACCTTGATAATTAGCGCTTGCAGCAACGTGTGTACATGTGGCCTTGCAACACGCACTGTGTCACGCGCTGATGCACGCGCATACGCATGACTGCGGAACGCGACACCAATTCGAGTTGCCCATTGGCTGCACGAAGCCCCTTTACACATCCAGTCAAATATCGCCGTGTTTATACTGATTGTCTATGCAGTCCTAAGCTCATTGATAACGCTTAATTCCGCAATTCCGCTTCTACTTTTGTACGCCTAGCCCTGCTCAAATATTCCCCTTCTCTTGGCCAAGTGTCAATCTCTCTCAAGTGAGGTTACCTTTTCCGTTGCATAAAGTCTACTACTACAGTTTTAAGGCGTTGCTGTCATTGTCATTTATAGCCGTCCCCAGTTTTGTTTTTTTTCCTGCCAGTTTTTGAATTGCATTCACCGTAGTAATAAGTATGCTTCCTTTTTTATAACATTTATTTTTCCAATCTTTCCTAAAGTTATTCGAACTTACTGATCCATGTATCTTTACAGAGTTCTCTTCTGCTATTTGCTCACGCATTCCATTTGATAAATCATACTTGCCTAATACATGATACCAAACAAAAGAACCTGCCTAGGTTGCAAAACAGCTGCCGCCAGTCCGCAACGCGAATAAAAGAACACGAATCGTCTTTAGAACGTTCAGTTCGCCTGTCTCAAAATGCCTCACGGAATGCTTCAAATCAGAACCACTGAGTCCGAATATCAACATAGCCATCGGCTTTCCAAAAGAGCATACCTGAACGCTTCTGCGCTAGGTTGAATATGAAAGGTCTCAATGGATGAGGAGAAAGGACACTTCAACTGCTAAAACAAGATTGAGAACGGAAAAAAAACTACCTTTTTCAGGGCCACTCCCGTTCAAATTGTAAACGATTTGGGGACGTGACTCAGTTGCACCGAATTGTTGTTACTAGTATTGATATTTGGATGGGCTGACTTCAAACCTAAAAGGCTCCAATTGAACGGCAAACATTCTCAGTAATGAAAGACCCGGTCGAAGACGGGTTGTATTGGTAATATATATATATATATATATATATATATATATATATATATATATATATATATGAAAAAGTATATTCACAATTTTATATGTCAAGAACAATTTTAGGCGGAAAACCAATCACAAAGTTTGATGTATTTCATCCCTTTACGACTTCATCAGATTAAAGTGATGCTGACATTGATTAGACTACACATGCTCATGGAGAAGGTGGGACACTTTAAATTTGAATTTAATTTTTTTTAAATATATGTTTTGGATATAAAATCTAAGCGGTTCTTATTTTTCTTTTTGTTTATGTTTTCATCACTTTTGTTCTTAAATATCCCACATTGTGATGATAGAAGATCTGCTAAGAAAGGTGAAATGATGTAAAACGCTGGACGTAAATTACACACACACACACACACACACACACACACACACACACACACACACACACACACACACACACACACACACACACACATATATATATATATTTGTGCGTGTGTGTGTCTGTGTATGTATGTGTGTGTGCATGTATGTATCTATATTTAAAGACATTTATGATATTTTAACGTTCTTTTTATAGATACAAGTATTTAAGCAAATGATCTGTTTTATAATAAACAGTATTAAATACTTGTATCTATAAAAAGAACGTTAAACATTAATATTGTTGATATATATATATATATATATATATATATATATATATATATATATATATATATATATATATATATATATAAAAGTGGACATGGAAGTCAGCACTTAGAGGCGACAGTCTGTTTCATGCTAGTGCAATCGTCAGGCCTGACGATTGCACTAGCATGAAACAGACTGTCGCCTCTAAGTGCTGACTTCCATGTCCACTTTTATATTTACACACGCTCTATCTCTGATATTGAGCACTCTATCCCATAAATATAGCACACTTTAAGACTATATTTCTTCATATATATATATATATATATATATATATATTAAAGATTTAATCTTCATTTAAATTTAATCTTCATTTTATTGCTTCAAACGTTAACATAGAGAATACTTTGTATTTGAGGTAGACGCCTCATTGTTGTTTATTAAACGAAGGGATTGTCTATCCAACAAAATGTTTCATATCGGAAAATACATTAAACTTTTTGCGTTTCTTTCTTCCAAGTGTTCAGATTACTTTTAGCCATCTTGACACCATTTGTCGTAAGAATCACTGAAAAACCCTTTGGATTATTCAGCTAGAAAAAGAACAGGTTAAAATCCTTTTGTGTCAGCCCCACTCTCTTTCCAACTGAGCAATGGAGAGAGGAAAAAGATTATTAATGCCTTCAGTGATGGTACCGGCATTCATACTCTGGCTTCTGTCTTAAATTCCACCGAAAAACCACCAAGAGACCGGTGAATAAGTTTAAAAAGGGGAACAGTAGAGAGGAAATCTGGTTCAGGAATTCACAACAGGAAGAGGGATCAGCATTCCAACGGAGAGCTAAATGCATTCTTATTGTGCAAAGTAGAGTCCAATAGTGTTATAAAAACCTCGGAGAATTCCAGTAGGATTTCTGTAATCATTTCTAAACGGTTCACAACGTAATCTAACAATTGGACAATTTTCTGTTGCACGATTTGGACCATTTTGCTGTTACACCCGGTACACTGTTTAATATTTGTAAATGGAGTGTCTATTCCAAATACGAAGTATTCCCCATATTAATGCTTGAATTTCCCGAATCTGTTGTTCGAAAAGAATGCTACAACCAACTGCGAATACTTAATTCCAGAATTCAAAGAAACTTAGACGATGGGTTTAATAATATGTTCTGCAGACGATATACATTTATAGATTAAACGTGTTTTATTTGCAACGGATTTAGCGCCATTCTAGTGTGTCCGACTTTCTCTTTGAACGTTGTGATCAAAAGATACATGAGGAAAACTAGTCAGAATGATAGAAGAGACATTTCAGTTTTTAATTTAAACAACATAGCGTCTGATGATCGATGACAAAGAAAAGATTTATACGATCTTTTATAATAAAAAAAAACACATTAGATCCGCACGGTACTTTTTAAGCAATGACAGAAGCTTATCCCTGGGATTCCAATTCTGTAGAAGAACAGACCCTTGCTCTCTAATACGGATCAGACGGATTATTCTGATGTCAGCGATAACTAGTCAATTGCAACGTTTTGATCCATGAGTACATAGCTCGTGAAATCGATCATGTATCACATCTTAACACCGTGCTGGTATCTGTCTATATTTCTGAGAAAATATATTTGTAATTATTTACATAGTTCGGACCGTTATCCTCGTCTTTATTGTCATATTCCCGACGTTTCGGCTGTTGTACACTCCGACCTTCTTCAGGATATGTTTATATTTCTGAGATAAGTGTTGTAATTATTTACATTAATCGGACTGTTGTCACTTTCGTCATGCTCGTTGTAGTAGAGACTTTGTAATCACAGATACAACTATAGTAACGCCGTTGAACAATACTGGTGTCAGACGCCGTCGAATAACACTCGCACTAATAGTACTTGCTCGATAATTCTCGCTCCAAAAATAAGCACCGAATAGTAATCCGTTTAGTGTTTGCCATAGAGAAATAGTGTAGAATTAGTGAATAGTATAGTGAATAGCGAACGCTATAGTAATAGAGGATAGAATAGTAATGGCAATCGATTTAACGTCACGCTTATTCCTACTTATGCGTTTTCCCCATGGTCACGTGATCTAGTTAATTTAATAATGGGATCTCCTGTGTGTTTGCTCTCTGACGATCCGTGTTCAAACTCAAGTGTCGGCAGCGACACTTTATTTCTATATGACAGACTATTGTCCTCATCTTTATGGCCATGTTCACGACCTTTCGGTTGTTGTACGCTCCGGCCTTCTTCAAGTGATTGGAAATTTAAACTGAACGATTTATTTGGCACACCGGGGTAGATTGTTCTAGTTCCACGTGCTATGTCATTTACGGATGTTTCAGTTATCTCCCTTTAACTTAAATAATGTAAATAATCATGCTGGTAGCTAAAAGAAGTCTTCCTTTTATGAGATCGATACTTAGCTAATACCCCGCAGCTGTAGCCTTTTGCTACCTTCTTAAGATTCCGTAAACCAAACCAAAGCAAAAATATTACCAGCAATAAAAATCTTGTCGTCATTAAATAACCCATTGAGGTTGATATGCCGGAAAACAAACCAAAACAAGCCAAACCAAAAATATTACCAGCAATAAAAATCTTGTCGTCATTAAATAACCCATTGAGGTTGATATGCCGGAAAACAAACCAAAACAAGCCAAACCAAAAATATTACCAGCAATAAAAATCTTGTCGGCATTAAATAACCCATTGAGGTTGATATGGCGGAAAACAAACCAAAACAAGCCAAACCAAAAATATTACCAGCAATAAAAATCTTGTCGGCATTAAATAACCCATTGAGGTTGATATGCCGGAAAACAAACCAAAACAAGCCAAACCAAAAATATTACCAGCAATAAAAATCTTGTCGGCATTAAATAACCCATTGAGGTTGATATGCCGGAAAACAAACCAAAACAAGCCAAACCAAAAATATTACCAGCAATAAAAATCTTGTCGGCATTAAATAACCCATTGAGGTTGATATGCCGTAAAGCAAACCAAACCAAAACATCTGAATGCGCAAAAAATAACAGCTAAGCTTTACGCATGGTCATTTAAATCACAAGCGTGTTTAATAGTCACCGTTTCCGTTACTACTTCACTCAGTTCGAGTAGCATTTCGTGCTTCAGTTCTTTGCCCTTGTACCAGACATATGATTCTGACGTCACGTGGAGTTTTTTTTTCTCTCAAATTTATATATTTGTCCGCTTTGTTGGATCTTCGTCACTTCGTTCAAGCATAGACATCTCTCCACGAACGTCGTGTATTGTTTTATTTTGTTAATCCTTTCGATTTTCCTTTTATTTTACTTTTTGAGATCTGGATTCCGAACATGTCTAAATCGAGATATTCTCATCGATTTCCTTGCGTTACAAAATGACATAAAGTAGTAAAAAATGTCTACTCTGCTTCATATCACAAATTACAAGCACAGATATACGGTTTCCTAATTTCATACTCATAATTTTGCATATTAATAACTACTTACATTTTAGACCTCTCTATCTCTTTCTCTCAAGATAGATAGATAGATAGATAGATAGATAGATAGATAGATAGAATGTGTAATCGGAAAGTTCCTGAAATGCAAGTGCCAAGATTTCTTCGCTCAAGAGAAACGATTGCATAAGTAAGAATCCTTGTAACCAACCCGACTAAAGCGGCCTACGATTTAATATTATAAAGATAGATATATGGTTATACCTACTCATAATTTTGCATATTAATAACTACTCTTTTATTATCTCTAGCCTCTCTCTCTCTCTCTCTCTCTTTCTCTCTCTCTTTCTCGGAATAGATAGATAGATGAAGAGACCGAGATAGATAGATAGATAGACAGACAGACAGACAGACATTATGAGCACTGGTAAAAATGGTTGCTGAAGACATTAGGTTTATAATACCCAGAAATTCATACACAGATCTCCTCAAGGACACATGGCACAGTTGATAAAGGCGTTGGTTACATCCAGTGACAGGACCCAAAGAGTGTGAGTTCAATACCCGGTTAGAGCAGTGGAGAAAATAACGATAAATTGACATTAAACTCCATTAAACATGGCACGTGGAACTAGAACAGTGAGCGAAAATAAACAGTTCAGTTCGACATTCCAACCACCTGAAGAAGGCCGGAGCGTACAACGGCCAAAACGTTTTAATAAATATGGCGACAATATGAGGACAATAGTCCGAATAATGTAAATAATGTACATAATACCTCAAAAATATAGACATCTATAGATAGATAGATGAAGAGACAGGGTTGCTTTCGTTCTCCGAGCAAACTAATCCGCAAAACACAGGCTCTGGCACATTTTGTGTTTGTTCAACACAGAGCCTACCTGTGGTTTTTAATGCAATTTTTTGAACGTTTGTTATTTTTCCGGATTATCAACCTTTTTAAGCTTATTTAAAGCCGAAACATATTATTTTAGATTGTGAACATTTTTGACATAATAATAATTTTCGGATACAAGTATTAACCCATAGCTAGGAGAAGAGGTGGATTCATACCTTGTGCAAGGTTATTTGAAAGTAAAAGTATATACAATGTTCCGACTGTAAATCGAATTCGGCTCTCCGAGTCCTTATTTATTACACCTTCTGCACATCCAATCTTATAATACCTGGTCTTCCCGAGTTACTGACAATGTTCAACGTTTCGTAACTTCGGTGATCAAATGAGAACCTGTGTTTCAACGCGTCATGGCTGTAAGCCTAGTTTCTGGGAGAGTGAAAATCAGCCGTTTGAACAACGAGAGTGCACTTAAAATTTCGGTCCCGATGACTTTGTGCTAGTATTACTATCGCCGGTTTGGAAACAATTCCTTTTAATCATTTGTTCACTTAATTAGCAATGTGAGTTGGTTTAGGAAGATGATTATGGCTACAGTTTTGGGATTTAATCTTGTAGTCTGGTGCATTTTCGTCTTATTTCTGTATTTTTTAGTGTAATTTAAATTTATATTTTGAAGTTCTCATATACTTTTATAAAGTGAGTGGCATTTGCGTATTTGCTGTTGGCAAAATATGTTTTCTCTGCATATTATGTTTCCACTCTCCTTCAGTTAAATTGATGCATGTTTTTGTTCGTTATCTTCTGATTTTACTCGTTTATTTTTAATATTTTCCATTCAACAGTCGGAGTTTATTAAATCTGTCCTTGGAACTTGATATTAAGCTAAACACCGTTTTGCTTTTCCCGTAGCGTTTCCCGCCGGCGATGTTTTCTGGTAGTAATATTTCTGCTTCCACGATCGTTCAGTGAATCTTATGTTATACTTGACCCTTCATCATCTTTCACAGTTTCTTGATAGATTACATTCGAAGAATTGTATTCAACGCCAGTGGGATATTTCTGTTCCAGTCTACAGTTACGTAAGGTAGTTTCATCTTTTATTCATATTCAATATATTGCTATACTCTATTTTAATAATACATAGTATAAATTTTAATGCTCACAGAGATGACGTGGATGGTTTTAATCATTTCTCTCCAAGCAAGGCAATAAATCCACTAAGATGCAAGGAGTTAGTGTGAAAGAATATGAAAAAAAGAAAAACATTATTAAAGAGAGAGGACAATAAAAGAACGGGTCTACAGAAAAGAAAATATAACGAATTACATGACATTTAAATTGTTGATGATCAAAGTTCAGTTGAAAGCAAGAAGTCGGAAGAGAGTTCCACGCGCGAGAAGTGCGACAGACCTGTTACATTAAAACTTACGACTACATTTAGACATTTCAAATGTAAAATGATAGGACTAAGCTGCCAATCTACTACTGTTCATGAGAAACTCAAAATTGCTCAGCGCATTTAAGTACTGCATTAATATTTAAGCTTACCTTTTAAAAGTTCAACGATAATTCTTCTGTCGCCACTTAATGTAAACACATTTTTATGTAAGTCCTTATTTTCCCTACAAACCATTATTTTTCTTTTATGGTGACTTTCTCTGGATTGTACAATTAATTTCGATTATTTCTAAATTTATTTCCAAGTTATAAAACTTAGCGTACAAAAAAATTCGTCGCAAAAAATCACGTAAAATAATCGCCGCAAATGAAAAATTAAGAATCCAAAATTTCAGGATTGCGGCTCCGGATCTGGCCCGTTTTTTTTAAATTTGCTTCCAAAATGGTATGATATATTGGGCTCAGACCTCTAGAAGTAAAGTGGAAAACACGGATAATTTTATTTTGAAAAACTGTAATTTGAGAACAGTATTTTTTTTCATTGGTAAATGAGCTATTGAAAGTTAGAGAATTGTTTCCCTATAGTTGTTTTTATCAGTAGAAACCAAGATGGCGGAATCCGAAAATAATCACGAAAATGAAAACTTGGGAATGCAAAATTCCAGGGTTGCGGATCCAGATCCAGCCCGGAATGGTTTAAATTGCTCACAGAGTCGGCCTGATTACAAAGTCGTTCGATATGTTGGGCTACTGCTTTTAGGAGTAAAGTTATAAAATGTGACACAATGACACACTAACATTCGCACTTATTATATAGATTGTAATTTTCATTATATAGGATGGAGTGTTTATTTATATGTGTGTCGTTATAGTTACGTGAATCATAGATGTGTGTATACATATCCAGTACTCTGCGAAAGTATTGGAACCGCAAAGCTAATTCTTTTGTTTTTGTTGTTCACTGAAGACATTTCTGTTTGAAGCCAAATGAGGCATACGAGGCATTAGTTCAGAATCTCAGCTGTTATTAACTGGTATTTACATTTAAATATGTCAAACAATTTAGGACATACCACCTTTTGTTTGTACCCTTAAATTTTTCAAGTGAGCAAAACTATTGGAACACGTGACTGGCAGTTGCTTTACGGTTGCCGAAGTGTTGCCTTTTAGATTTATTGCTTAAACATTAAATAGATCTGAATGATTACTCTTGGTTTTAGTCTTGGTTTACAACTGTAAATAATGCATTTCTTGTTAAAAATGATAAACCAGTATGAAAACGAAAGGGCTGTCTATAGGAGAAAAGCAGGCCATTTTGAAACTGAGAAGAGAATGAAAATCGATCAGAGCCATTGAACAAACATTGGGCATAGCCATCACAACAATTTGGAATGAAAGAAAGAAAATATTGGTGTACTAAGCAACAGACATAGAACAGTTTGGCCAAAGAAAACAACAGCAGTTGATGATAGAAACATTGAGAGAGATGTGAAGAAAACACCCCAAAACAACAGTCAGTGACATCAGCAACAAGCACTAGGGTGTAGGGGGTGAAGGTTTCACAATGCACCGTTCGAAGAAGTCTTCGAGAACAGAAATATAAAAACCATAACACAAGATGCAATTCACTCATTATCATTAAGAATCAGAAGGCCAGATTAGAATTTGAAAGGGAGTATAGAGATGAGCGACAAAAAATTCGGGAAGAAGGTTTTATGGACTGATGAGACGAAGATTAATTTCTACCAAATTGATGGAATGGCCAAAGTTTGGAGAAAGATATCATCTGCGTATGATCCAAAGCATACAAGTTCATCTGCGAAACATGGCAGAGTCAGTGTTTTGGCTCGGGATTGCATGACTGCTTCTGGAATAGGCTTATTCATATTTATTAATGATGCAATTCATGACGCAAGGAGCAGAATGAATTCAGATGTCTACAGAAACATTTTGTCTGCCAATTTACAGAGAAATGCATTCAAACTAATCGGGTGGAAATTTATCATGCAACAGACCAACAACTCAAAACATATTGCCGACACAGCTAAGGACTTCGTCAGGGGAAAAAGGGGACAGTTCAATCACCGAACGATAATCCACTCGAACATGTATTTCATATCTTGAAGAGGAGACTGATGTAAAAAAAAAGAAATGAAACAAATAAGATCTGAAAGAAACGGGGCTAAATGTCTAGAAAAGTATCACAAATGAAAAATTCAAAAGTTTGGTGACGTACTGAGGAAAGAATAAAAGCTGAATCGGATTCAGGAAGATACAAGATGGCGATTGACGTTGCATTTAAATTTTTGAAGATTGTAGTTATCAGGGCAGTAAGTGAACGGAATGAAGTTCCACAGGCTGAAAGAACGTGAGAAGAAATTTTAGTAGGAGAAGTGTCGTTTACATTTAACTAGTTCAAAGGGTGGGACCTAGATGCCGATATTGTAGAAATCTTACATTCTCGTAGTCGAAGCACCAGGGAAAAGTGCTCATCAGAGATATATCTCTTATATACGTGTTCTTGTTTAGGTGTTTATATGCATATATATATATATATATATATATATATATATATATATATATATATATATATATATATATATATATATATATAATAGATAGATAGATAGATAGATAGATAGATAGATAGATAGATAGATATTTGGCACATGAGAGAGGAGTTTCAGCTATAACCGTTCAAAGAGCAGTCGGAAAAAAACTTGAAATTGAAATCGTACATGAAACCTGTGAGGCAACTTGTTACTCCATGACAGAAGTTAGTAGGTTAGAGAAGACGAAGATCATATTGAATAAGTTGGAAAATGATCATAGAATATACACACACACATATATATATAGCATGACATGAATTGAGTCACTGTCAGTCACTGTGTGTTTATCTAAAATCTAAAAATAAACACGCTAATAATTCACCTTCATACCTACCGTGAGCCGACGGCTTAGTGGTAGAAGTTCCGACTGAGGCCAATTCAGTAGGGTTTCGATCCTAGCTAGAGGCAACCGGACGTCTAGCCACACTGATGAGCTGCGAAACAGTCTGTCTGTGGATGACAAATATATATATATGTATGTACGTATATATATATTTGAACTTTATTTTAATCCTACATGAGCTTCAGATTCTTTTGCGATGGCTAATTAATGACGAACATGCCATGTTCGTTTATAATGAATTTCATCAGGATTCTTCTGTTAAGGTTTGAGGGTAATTATACATTCTTATTGTTCAAAGTAGAGTCCAGTAGGGTTATAAAAACCTCGGAGAATTCAGTAAGATATCTTTAATCATTACGTAATTGCTACAAAGGTTAATAATTATCCTAATAAATGGATAACTTTGATATTACTCGATTTGGACAATATTATTGTTACACCTGTTATATATATATATATATATATATATATATATATATATATATATATATATATATATATATATATATGTATATGTATATATATATGTATATATATGCGCGCGCGCGTGTGTGTGTGTGTGTTGCATGCGCGGGTGTGTGTGTGTATTGGAATGGCCACAACCCGACCAAAATCGATTTTTTTAAATCAGATGCTTCCTCGTCGTGTCAGACTTTGAAAATTGGTCGAGCTGAGAACTTTCCAGCACATGCATATATATATATATATATATATATATATATATATATATATATATATATATATATATATATATATATATATATATATATATATATGCATGCGTGGATGTATTTTCGGAGTCATAGAGTTAAACATATATGACATACATTTTATTGTTTTTCTTCTGACAGCACACCTCGTGGCGTTAATTCCATATATGGCATTTCTTCTACATCTCTCCAACAGATTTCGTGACTTCCATTTCGAGATTTTTTTTATTTCTTATTTTTGCTTTTTGCTTTTTCGTAATAGTGTATTTTCATATTCAGGCCTTGAAATCTCTTTGTAGTATTCGAAATGCTTGCAGTTACATCAGTATCGTCATTATTATTATTATTATTATTATTATTACTATTTCTACGCTTCAATATTTTTCCTGTTCTTTTTCCTAATATAATCACGCACGTTATCATTAAAATTATTTCCATTAGTTCATTTTTTTCAGAATTCTTTACATTTTATTGGCATGCCGTGAGGCTAAAGTAATCATTATTACCGCGCAGTGAGTTCGATCCAAACTAGGTGACGCATACTGGTAACCTCATGCCAGGTGATTAGAAGCTAATTAAATATAGATAACAAAGTAGATCAAGTTAAAGTAGTTAAATTTTTAAAGAAACTTTATGCTGTAATGTGATCATGACGTTGTTATTATTATTACCTTTATGTATGTTATATTTCCTGTTTTGAATCCTGGACAGCCGGGTCCGAACTATGGCCTTTAGGCCCTCTAGGAGAATCGCCATTTAATTGATAGCACTTTTCTTAGTATATGTGATGTTTCTAGCAGGGCGATCTTCTGGTAAACTTATATGCTGATGTTACCTGAGACACTATTATTATTATTATTATTATTATTATTTGTGGATGTTATGTTTCCTGCTTTGTATCCTGAAGAGCCGGGTTCAAACTATCCTTAGGCCCTATATGAGAATTGTCATTTAATTGATAGCACTTTTTATATGTGGGATGTTCCTCGTATGGCGATATTCTGGGCAACTTGCATGTAGATGTTACCTGGGACACTGTTAGTAAAACTTTTTTTTTTTTTACTGTCCATTCCTTTTCTCACGAGGCCCAGAGCTCCGATTACTCTTGGTACAATCTGTCTTCATTCCCCGCATCGTGTTAATCACCATCTCCCGGTCCTTGTATTTGGACAATTTCTCGATAATTTTCATGGAAGTGTTTCTCTCAGATGGTACCGCTCTGTCAATAAGCATACACTTCCTGTATTTCTTGTCTTTTATGATAATATCAAGTCCGTTTTGCTTTATTTCCCTGTCAGTTTGAACTGGCATGTCCCAGATGATAGTTACATCGTTATTTTGTGTAACTGTGTCTGGTTGATGCTCATACCATCTGTCAGTAGTTTCGATTTTGTGCTTCTTGCACATCTTCCGGTGCATATATATATAACTACCTTGTTATGTCTGTGGGTATTTTCATTTTTGCTAGTTCAGGATATCCTGTTATAATATGCTCGACAGTTTCGTCATATTTTCCGCAGATCCTGAATTTCGGGTTATATCCATCCTTGATTATGTGATAGTGATAGAATCTGGTTGCGAGGCTTTGGTCCTGAGCCTCAATAATTAGGCTTTCTGTCTCAGCCTTCAACCCAGTGCTCCTCAGCCACAGATGTATTTTTCTCTTGGTCCACATCTGCTTCTTTCGTTCTTTTTAGGTATTTGCCATGCAACACCTTGTCCTCCCAGTTTTTTTTATTTAATTTTATTTAGCCAAGTTGTTTTTTTTCTGTTTTACACGTTTAGCGTAGATAGTATTCGCTCCGATTTTTGTTTGTAAGATTTCAGGTATATTTCTTCTGTTTCTTGAAGAGTGCAGCTTCTTTGTTTATGGAGTGGATTTAGTGTTTTACTTTCCGTAGGAGAGGGTCACTGGTTTTTGTGAGGTATGCTTCCAGTCCAATTTAGTAGTTTTTAGAGTTACTTTAAGTTGGATTAGACCTCGGCCTTCTAAAGTTCTTAGTATGTACAGCCAAGCAACATCTGATTTCAGGTGGTGCATCCTTACTTGGGTAAGCATTATTCTGGTCAGGGAGTCCAATTTTGTAATGTCATTCAGCTTCCATTTAATAATGTTGAAGCTGTATGTTACTACGGGTATAGATAAGGTGTTGATAGTCTTCATTTTAATGACTACTTCTTCTTCTTCTTCTTCTTCTTTTTCTTCTTCTTCGTCTTCTTCTTCTTCTTTTTCTTCTTCTTTTTCTTCTTCTTCGTCTTCTTCTTCTTCTTTTTCTTCTTCTTCTTCTTTTTCTTCTTCTTCTCCTTCTTCTTCTTCTTTTTCTTCTTCTTCTTCTTCTTTTTTTCTTCTTTTTCTTCTTCTTCGTCTTCTTCTTTTTCTTCTTCTTCGTCATCTTCTTCTTCTTCTTTTTCTTCTTCTTCGTCTTCTTCTTCTTTTTCTTCTTCTTCGTCTTCTTCTTCTTCTTTTTCTTTTTCTTCTTCTTCTTCTTCTTCGTCTTCTTCTTCTTCTTCTTTTTCTTCGTCTTCTTCTTTTTCTTCTTCTTCGTCATCTTCTTCTTCTTCTTTTTCTTCTTCTTCGTCTTCTTCTTCTTTTTCTTCTTCTTCGTCTTCTTCTTCTTTTTCTTTTTCTTCTTCTTCTTCTTCTTCTTCGTCTTCTTCTTCTTTCTTCTTCTTCTTCTTCTTCTTCTTCTTCTTATTATTATTATTATTATTATTATTATTATTATTATTATCATTATTATTATTTCCTTTGTTTTCTGATGTATACTCATTCCTTTCTGGGTTACAACCAGAGACCAAATATCAGGGAGGGCACTATGCAATTTTCCATTATTTATTTTATTTTTATCTTTTTGATAAATGCACACTAAAAACCCTAAGTTCACAAATATTTTCCATAGATAAAGCCCTTCGTAATGTTTGAGCTGTACTTGTGAGTACAATTTTTTATATTTCTTTATGGCATGTACTGCCAGGGATCAATTTAGTGAGTCTATCAGAACCTTTTTCAATCAGTCCGAGGGCTCCAACTAAAACTGGAATTGTTGATGTCCTCATGTGCCACATTTTTTTTTTTGATTTCCATATCAAGATCTCCTTGTATTTTGAGAGGTTTTAAAGATCTTCAAAGATACTTTACAATCTGCAGGAACTGTCATGGCAATAAGAAAACGCATTATATTCTTGTGGTCTTTGATCACGATGTCTGGGCGATTATCTTTGACTGTTCTGTCTGTGTGTATTGTAAAGTCTCATGAAATTGTTACAGGTCATATCTACGCAACAGAGTCTGAGTGATGTTCAGTCCTGTGTCTTGCAGTTTACTTCCCTTAAAAGTTGCATATTTTCCAGTGCAGATATTGGCTCACACTATCATGCCGAGTTTTATATTCAGTTGATGCTAACACTGTGCAAACTGATACAAGATGGTCAATTGTTTCTAGGTATTTATATCAGAATCTGCATTTGGGGTTAAAACAATTATTCAGTATGTATATGTGCTTGGTAATGTATGAGAGCAAGCACTGGCCCTGTGCATCAAGAATTAAACTACTGATGGGTACGGAGTTTGTATATATCAGCTTTTTTTGATACGGGAAATGTAATGTCCATAAAGAGGCTTACCATTTCATCGTTTCTGCAATTGGTACTTTGCAATTACTTTGAAACAGATCATCATTCAATCTTCTATAATTTCCAGGTATACCGATTGTTGTGGTTTTGTAAGACGGTTCTAGTTGAATTAATCCTCTGCCTTCAAATCTGGACACATACAGACGAGCAACATCAGCCTGAGGATTTTGCAGGCGGTGGCAAGTGAAAAGCTTTCTCGTTTTTATATCCATTCACTTTATATCAGCTACAATCCAATTAAGTATGTTGTAGATTTATTGCTCTATAGGGACAGCCAACGTGTTTATGGCTGATATTCTGTTTTTTTTTTAATAATAAAACTTTATATTCAACACCAAATGCACACCCCTGTAGTACTCTTTTCTTACTTTTTCTTCATTTGGATATACTGGATTTCATCTCCTAGGCTAGGCTTTTTCTCGTTCCAGTTCTCTAATCTCTGTGACAAAATCTAGAACTATTGAGTGTGTTTCTGTAATTATCCATTTTTTGAATGTTACTTTTACACATTTATCTAATCCGAAATTCATTCCTCTGTCGACAAGGAAACGTTTTACTGTATGTATTGAAGAAACCCTTTAATTCATTGTCATCTTTAGCAAAGAGTTTGGTATCATGTATGTGGAGTAGTGGATTGAACACTTTTATTTTACATTTTATCCGTGGTTATTACTGTCTACTTCATGCGAAAGGCGGATTAAGGGCAAACAGAACAGTAGGGGCTATAGAGGGTCTCCTTGAAAGAGCTGTCGTCGGATTTTCAGACAACTAGAACTGGCAGTAACTTTTGTGTGATTTAGGTATAATGTGGTTTCCCATAGATTTATGCTATATTTAAGGAATTTTGATATGACCGAGGAGACTTTGTACATTATTATTATTATTATTTATTATATCATGAGACCCTTAAGTCCTTCTTGTACGAAGTGACCTAGAAAATTAGTTTTGGAATAGGGACACGACCTTCAATTTTTAGGCGTTTCTTTGAAATCCTGATGACAGCACCAAATTCTTTTTGAGGAAAACGTGCTGGGGTGCCTGACGTAAGTAGGAAACACCTTAGCTTATCACCTCCCAATGTCCAGATTTAAGAGAGTGTCTGTTCAGCTATTTGTTTGTAGCCTTTTTTATAAATATTTTCATGGCAATTGTTTTTATGATATTTTCAAATTTAAGCGTAGTTCTAGATTGGCGGTTAGGTTTCATTATTTCACAGTTGAAATTGGTAGATGCAACAAGTTCTAAGCTAATAGTTTTTTTTTCTCTTTTCTAGTTTGAGGAACTCTCTTACGGCATCTTGATTTTTTATAATAAAAAAAAAGTTCTAGGCTCCTATAAGAACATTCATTTAAATTCTTTCTGATGGTTAAGAAATCTTTTTACGGGATTTCATGCCAGGTCGTGCTCTTAATGTTTAAATACCATCTACACCAGGATTCTCGCCAGCTTCAATAAAAACTGTTGGTGAGTCTCCCCGTCTGTCTGTTTATTTCTCGCAGCGCTGATAAAGGACACAGTCGTGCCCGAAAATTCCGAACTTGGGACCTTAATTTCTGTGCTTCGTTTCTGTCATATGGTTAATAATCAATAAATGTTTTTCGTACTGATCATATCCGTATCCTTTCCTTTGCATTTGTTTTATTAGTTAACCCATCTATCTATCTATCTATCTATCTATCTATCTATCTATCTATCTATATATATATATATATATATATATATATATATATATATATATATATATATATATATTAATAAATATACATACAATCTCAAACCTCTAGCACGACTATAAGTTTCATGCACGACGTAATCTCCAGGTGGTAAAATGTTAAAAAATAATAATATACTTATCAGTTTGGAACTGAAAGGGTTAATTTCGAAGAGGATATAAATCCAGGGTGAGCTCAATGTAGACTACAGAGCATTATAATGATAATAATAAGAAGGAGACTTTTATTATCCATTTCGATTATAAATTTATTTCGTGAACACCGAGATGTTCAACTCTTCGGATCGAAATCTCTTCCGTAAATGGAGAAAATACACCAGACGGACATATTAGATTGGTAATGAGGAGGGAAGGTGAAAGAGAAAGAATGGGTAAAGAGAGGGATACGGGATTACTGGTAGAAGTAGTCGGTTCACCTAGGCGAGAATTTACTCAATAATTTTGAGATTTTTATATTGGGTTGTACTTTACATTGATCGATACGGTTTGTTGTTTATAGGCAGGACGAACCAGGTCGATTCAAATTACTTTCATGAAAGAGATTTAATCCAAGTAAAGGTCGATATTAATATAGTAACACTTAAGCATTTGTATATATATATATATATATATATATATATATATATATATATATATATATATATATATATATATATATATATTAAATAAAAACAGACCACTTTAAGGTGCCATGTAATAAATTATTTCACCACAGCCCTTTTAAAGGACTGCGGATCATCAGAAATAAAATGAAGAAATTATAACTAAACTTCAAATTGAAAATCTGCGCACCGACACTATCAGTGACGACTTCGAAATGCTGTTTTTTACCTCATGAATTAAGCAGTAATAGTTGAATACATTAAAAAATGATTTTTTCTATTATGAATGAAAATACAGCAAACAAACAAATCTGGAAAAACAAATAATAGTTTAAGATGGCTTAATATATAGAGTCAAATATCTCTATAAAAGAGCCCTTAGATGAAAATGATGGTCTCAATTTCTGACACAAATCTTTTGCTATTATGCGATGGTACCTTGCATCAAAACCATACACAGATTAGGAAGCTTCTGTTGTTAACTTGACTGTCTTGAGAATTTGAGGGCAAATCTGGCAAGTCAAGCTTCATACCATTTAATAATGATTCCCGAAGTTCATTTTCAGAAAATTCTTCTGTGAGTGTTAGTTCAAAAACTCCACATAATGACAGACCTATTAACTGTGTCCAGTTCATAAGCTTTAAAATTCTTTTGTCATTCTTTTTAATCTTTTCTTTGGCTGGGTCCCCACTCCTGAAAGAATATAAAAATTAATTTGAGTTATTAAAAAAAAACTCTGCTTTAATATTTATGGAGAAATTAGATAAAAATCCTTAAAATGATTCTATAAATCGGCATAACTAATTTAGTCAGTATTATATGAATAAATATTTACTTACCTAATGGCCAAGATTCTTTTTATAGCTGTTTCCCTCACTTCCATTTCATCAGATTTGACCATTGAATATAAGATATTTTCAGGCAGTAAGGCGAAAGATTTGTATTGTATATTTTTCAATGTGATCTGTTGGATTTCCTATGGTTGCTTCCTAATCCTTTGGATCATACTGAAAATATACATTTGCTGATTGTGGAACTTGTTATTTCTTTTAATTTCGAACCAGCAAATGGCATACACATTCACAATAATATTTATTAAACTGTGGAGTTTGGTTGAAAGATTTCGTGTCCATAATCACATCAGCCTGATGGCTAAAGTTAACCACCTTGCCTGGTTTAATGGACCAATTTCCCATGATGCAAATTTAGAGCCCACCTTACCTCTAGAAATACCCACTGTATATTCATAAAGGAGTCTTTGGTCGCAAGTAAGGGTATCTGTATTTTCAATTTTAAAAATAGAATCCAGAAGACTGCCAACAACTGAAAATGATATTTGGGGTAAATTATGGTAATCATTTGCACATAATTTACCCAGTGGACCACTGAATGTGGCAGGGTTTTTTGCAGTACCTTCTACATGTTTAAAACGAGCTCTAAACGGAAGTTTATTTTGGTGCAAGGAGCAACCAATCGTGTGGAGATTTCTGTTAAGTCTTCTTTCTCGAAGTGTTGTTACACTTCGAGAAAGAAGACTTAACAGAATTCGCAGCCTGAATTGGCATTAGTGTTTATCAACAAGGATAGCCTTGATAGTACTCACACTGTTGAATTCATGCAAAACATCAGCCACTTGCTCGGCAAGAACAGCACCAGTTGCATCAATATTAAGAAGAACCCTATGTGTCAGATAATCACTTTCATATATCATCTCTCTGTGACAGTCAAGTAGCGTTCTAGCCCCTTGTTTATTTTTCAGAGTTTTCTCTCCATTTTCCTCCTCTATTTCCTTGTACATTATTGTGTCTTTGTCAGTTCTCCCATCAACTCCAATACAAAGAAGATTGTCCACCTTTTCATCATGTTTTTGATGGGCATTTATTTTCACATTAGCCTTTGCTCTATCAATTTTACATTTATTTATATAGATATATTTTATATTAATATTGGGGATAAGAAGCCCAATAGCCCTCATCCAAGAGCGAGACTGGCTCCAAGATTGGAAAATATATCACCCTTGATCAACTCAATAGCATAGCGTGGAATTTTGATAAGGCTATAAGGTCATGTGGGATACTTTTTCCTGCCATTTTTATTAAAATATCTGAAAAAGAAAATATACGTATGATCAAAAATTAAACAAAAATATTTTTCGAAATAAATTTGGAAATAAAGTTCGAAAAACATTATTAAATTAAAAGTAAAGTTTACTTAAGTAAAAGTAGAGTTAGTTCCGAAATTAGCTTGTAAACAGGCTTTTTATTAAAACGCACTAACTTTGAAAATATAAACAAATTACAATAATTATGAAAGTTGTATTTTTTTAAAAGTTAAGTATATATTGAGGAAAAATACAATAGATATTTCTGCTAACTAAAAGCGTAAATAGTAAACAAAAATAAAACGAACTTACAAGAGGAGGTAATTACTAGCGAAGAAATATCCAGTAAATAAAACGGCATTCGTAAGTAGTTATATGTATTTTAAACTAAATATTTTAGTGTTTTATTTTTTTTTATTTTTGGTAATTTCATTTAATTTATTAAGAGAATAGATACTAAGCTTAAAATTATCCATTAAGTGTATTTTTTCCTTTTATTTTCGTTAAGACTAAGTTTTAATTTGACCTACACATGTTTCCAGTAACCGCGATGTAATGATCAAAATCGCAATTTATTTTGGCTTTAAGTGCGATTCCTCAAATAAATAAGAAGTTTCGAAAATAAAAATGTATGCGGTAATTTTTGACGTTATTTTGAAACTTTACTCGAGTTATTTTTTTAAACTTACAATAATCAATCTACCTTATTATGTACCTCTCTCTATCTATCTCTCTCTCTCTCTCTATATATATATATATATATATATATATACATACATATATATATATATATATATATATATATATATATATATATATACATATATATATATATATCTATCTATATATATATATACATATATATATATATATATATAAATATATATATATATATATATATATATATATATATATATATATATATATATATATATATATATATATATACATATAATATCTGGATAAAATAAATGAAACAAAATTGGGTGTTTTTTTATGAAAATATGTATTTCTGTGTTTTTGTATATATTTAATATTTCAGACCACCTCGGAAAGTATACGTGGCCTCTCATTATGCTATATATATATATATATATATATATATATATATATATATATATATATATATATGTATATAAGTATATACGTATATACATATATACATATATATATATATATATATATATATATATATATATATATATATATATATATATATATATAATTATGGCAGACCATCACGCTACTTTGGTTTCAGTTTTTCGGTAATAGTGAGACACTTTGGAACTTGCGTTTCAGATGTTAACAAAGACGAATAAAAATTATGAGACATACTGGATCTTTTGATTCAGATGTTAACAATAATGAATAAGAATAATGAGATATTTTGGAACATTTGATTCAGATGTTAAAATGACGAATAAAGATAATGAGATATTTTGGACCATATGTTTCAGATGTTAACAATAACGAATACGAATAAAGAGACATTTTGGAACATTAGTTTCAGATGTTAATAATGACGAGTAAAAATAATGAAACATTTTGGACTTTTTGTTTCAGATGTTAACAATGACGAATAAAAATATTGAGATATTTTGGACGTTTGGTTTCAGATGTTACCAATGACGAGCAAATATAATGAGACATTTTGGACCTTATGTTTCAGATGTTAACAATGTCGAATAAATATAATGAAGCCTTTCGGACCTTCTGTTTCAGATGTGAAAATGACGAATAAAAATAATAAGATATTTTGGACATTTTGTTTCAGATGTTAACAATGAAGAATAAATATAATGAGATAATTTGGATCTTTGTTTCAGATATTAACAGTGACGAGCAAAAATAATGAAACATTTTGGACCTTTTGTTTTCGATGTTAACAATGATGAATAGAAATTTTTTTTTCAAACGTTATCAATGACGAATAAAAATACTGAAACATTTTGGAACTTTTGTTTCAGATATTAAAAATGGCGAATAAAAATTATGAGATATGTTGGACCATTTCTTTCAGATGTTAACAATGACGAATAAAAATAATAAGACATTTTGTAACTTTTGTTTCAGATGTTAGCAATGAGGAGGAAAATTAATGAGACATTTTGGACCATTTGTTTCAGATGTTGATAATGACGAATAAAAATAATGAAATATTTTGGACCTTTCGTTTCAGATGTTAACAATGACGAATAAAAATAATGAGATATTTTGGAGCTTATGAATCAGATGTTAACAATGAGAAGTAAAAATAATGAGACATTTTGGATATTAGGTTTCAGATGATGACAATGACGAGTAAAAATAATTAAATATTTTGGACCAATTGTTTCAGATGTTAACAATGACGATTAAAATTTATGAGACATTTCGGACATTTTGTTTTAGATGTTAAGCATGAGGAATAAAAATAATGAGATATTTTGGATCTTTTGATTTAGATAATAACAATGATGAGTAATAATTATGAGTCATTTTGGATATTTTGTTTCAGATGTTAACAGTGAAGAAAAAAATAATGTGATATTATAGATATTTTGTTTCAAACCTTAACAATGTCGAATACAAATAATGAGACATTAGGGACATTTTGTTTCAGATGTTAACATTGACGAATAAAACCAATGGGAGATTTTGTACCTTACGTTTCAGATGTTAACAATGACTAGTAAAAATAATGAAATATTTTGGATCTTTTGTTTCAGATTTTTAGAATAACGAGTAAAATTTATGAGACATTTTGGAGATCTTTTTCAGATGTTAAAAATGACGAATAAAAATGAGACATTTTGGAACATTTGTTACAGATGTTAATAATGACGAATGAGACATTTCGCGCCTTTTCTTTCAGATGTTAACAATGAAGAATAAAAATGATAAAACATTTTGGACCTATGTTTCCGATGTTAAGAATGACGAATAAAAATAATGAGACATTTTGGATCTTTTTTTGTGTCTGATGTTAACAATGATGAATAAATATAATGCGATATTTTGGTCCTTATGTTTCCGATGTTAACAATTACGAGTAAAAATAATGAAATATATCTTGGATCTTTTGTTTCAGATGTTAACAATGACGAATAAAAATAATGAGACATTTCGGATCATTTGTATCAGCTGTTAACAATGACGAATTAAAATGATGACACATTTTGGACATATTGTTTCAGAGGTTGACAATGAGGAATAAAAATAATGATATAATTTGGATCTTTTGTTTCAGATGTTAACAATGACGTATTTAAATAATGAGATATTTTGGACGTTTTGTTTCAGATATTAACAATGACGAATAAAAATAATGAGATTTCGAATCTTCCCTTTCACATGTTAACAATGACGAATAAATATGATGAGACATTTTGGACATTTTTGTTTCAGATGTTAACAATGACGAATAAAACTAATTTGAGGTTTCGGACCTTTTCTTTCAGATATAAAAATAACTAATGAATGTAATAAGATATTTTGGACCATATGTTTCAGATGTTAAGAATAACGAATACAAATAATGAGACATTTTGGACCTTTTGTTTCAGATGATAACAATGACGAATAAAAATAATGATACATTTTGGATCTTCCCTTTCAGATATTAAAAATGACGAATAAATATTATGAGATATTTTGGAGCTTATGTTTCAGGTGTTAACAATGACGAGTAAATATTATGTGTCATTTTGGACATTTTGTTTCAGATGTTAACAATGACGAATAAAAATATTGATACATTTTAGGCATTTTGTTTCAAACGTTAATAATATCGAATAAAAATAATGTGAAATTTTGTAACTTTTGCTTCAGGTGTTAACAATGACGAATAAACATAATGAGACATTTTGCACCTTTTGATTTAGATGTTACAATGACAAATAAAATAATGAGTCATTTTTTACCTTTTGTTTCAGATGTTAACAATGACGAATAAAATATTAAGACATTTTGGACCTTTTGATTCATATCTTGACAATGACGAATAATAATAATGGCACAATTTGGACCTTTTGTTTCAGATGTTTACAATGACGAATAAAAATAATGAGATATTATGGACCTTTTGTTAACAATATCGTATAAAAAGAATTAGATATTTTTTACCTTTTCTTTCAGATATTAACGATGACAAATGAAAATAATTAGACATTGTTGAACTTTTGTTTCAGATGTTAACAATGACGAATAAAAAGTGAGACATTTTGGACCTTTTGCTTCAGATGTTAACAATGACGAATAAAAATAATGAGATCCTAGACATTTTGCGGCTTTATTTTATGTTTCGATCTCGTCCTTAATCTGCTGGAAGTAGGGGGAAATAAAATAATAAATACCCTTGTTGCACAAAACTAGTTTAATCTTTTTTATCCCAATCGAAGCCAATTCCTTTTTAGACGAATTTTTTATTTGTTTTTAACACTGTAACTAGAAAAACCGAGGCATATTGAAGTAATCAAGCGGTGGCTAGCACCTCTTTCATTCTTTTAATTTGACAACTGGTCACGTTTCAAGCTCAAAAGTGCATAGAAATATCAAGATCGATGTTTTAAACATGTCTGTAGCTGGCTGTTGACGTGTTTATTCGTCCGTATCTGAGAAAGACACTTTCGCTGAAACGTATATACACGATAATACCAGAAATGAGGTAAAAGATACTGACTTATTTCCTAAAATAAAACCTAGGAAGTATGAGACAATGAGTTATGGCCCACGAGTCATCAAATTATGAAGATAAAACAAAAATTAACCTAACAGCCATCCGTGGAAAACTTTCGTTTTTTTGGATCTGCTATTGACATACGTCATTGTGTGCAAAGATTTCATTCGAGACAATTGCAATCAGAAAACGACTTTCCCCAAGTATATAAGAATGGTAAGCCATTGTCTTCTCCCAATCGATGTTTAGAGCTGCGGGCAAAACTACCATAACGTATGGAACGATAATTGCAATAAATGAGAAAAAGCGAATCGATATTTCTCTCACGTTTTATTGCGAGAAGACACTGAAGCGCCAGCCGACAGGAGAAAACAGAAAATGTGAAAATGGACAAATACTCGTGCGGATAAAAGACGAGGTGAAAGTTGAAGGTGCTCTTAAGCGATGTTTTCATTTCTAAATAATAGAAAATAATAAACATTTACATTCACATAACTATCATCAACTTGTGATTCGTGTTGCTCGCGACACTTAATATGTGATGACCGAATACAAGGGAATAACGAGGTTTACAAGAGCAAGTGAGAGATCATACACAAAAGTAAATGTCACTATGTACGCGCGTTTATATATGTATATATGTTCACGTGTGTATACCTATGTACAAATATGCGTGTGTGCGGATTCTCATGCGTATAAATTCAGACATAAGAACACAAATTTAAACAATAATAAATAAAAAATTAAATATAATCCTATACTTCTACAATACTTAAGATACCACCAAACCAAATAAGAAAACGAAATAATAACCAAGTGAATGCATATAAAAATATTTATCATTTAAATATTAATATCAATTATTTATGTAAAAAACGAAATACCACTTTTCTAACCCAAGAAAAGACAAGAACGCACAAAAAATTAAAAACAATGATAAGTATAGAGAAAGAACGGATATAAACAGCGATGAAAAGAGAAGTGTTACAATCATTGAAATGTGCCATAATTAGATCGGTGATTGGTTGTTTGATTCCTTATTTTTGTGATTTTAGAACGCTGACTCGTTGTAACTTCCGTTAGGTCAACGAATGCTCGTTATCACTTCCGAAAATGCTCATTGTAGTCGAGACTTGTAACGCAGATACTGGTAGTAGTAACTCCTTCAAATAATACTCGCCCTAATAATATTTGTTCAACTAGTAATCGCCGAACAGTATAGAGAAATAGTATAGTGGATAGAGTAGAGACTAGCGATGCATATAGTACCAAAGTATACTGTAGAAGTTGTGATGCATATTAGTGTAGTTAGCCGTGAACACTTAGACGTTACGCTATTTTCTATTTATACATTTCCTTATGATCATATGATCTACTTAATTAAATAATGGAATCGCCCGTCTTTGCTCAGTGGCGATCTATGTTCACACTACAGTGCCGTTATCGATATTGTATTCCTATACAAGAATTTTCTACGGTTTATCAACCCTTTCTGATAATAATTGTTTTAATGATAAAAGTCTTACTAATTAGCTCATAAAAGAGAACAAATAGATTCATATGTTTTTCAATGTTATTTACGCGTAAGTGAATATAGAGAAACCAACGGGAAATCGAACTCGGCTCTCTGATTAACAGAGCCTTATACCACTCGCGAATCCAAACTTATAGCTCCTTGTTTTTCCAATCGGTCACCCATCTCGATACAGACCAATCTAGACGTTGCATAACTTCGGTGTTCCAAAGACATAAATCGGATAAATGTAGAAGGAAAACTATTTGGTTAGATTCCAATGTTTGTCTTAATGTAGAAATTAATATCGTCATTTTTTACAGAATGTTAGTGAAATCTTAGAAGGGTCATTAACCTTCACACATATCTTTATTGTTTGTGACATCAGTGAACAGTAGAACTTTATCGTTATTATGTTTAATAATAATAGTACAAGAATATGTGAGTTGGGCAAAAAAAGAAGAAAATATTGTTAGACTTGTTGTTTTATTCTAAGTTATTATTGTTAATCTCTTATTGTGGCTAATTTATAAATTAAACTAGGTACCCCCACTTGCTCACTAAAAGCATAGCATGATGAAAAAAAGGTTCCAAATTTAATAAAAACTAAGTTTTATCCTCATAATGTTTATATTATTATAAAGAGGAAAGACCGAAGTATTTTTATTAATTTTTATTAAATTGTTTTAATACTTTCTAGCATGTTCGAAACTTTGGTTAAAAATCTTTCTTTTTTTTTTGCATCAGCGGTCGACGTAATATTTACGATTAATGTTTTAATTCAGGTAAAAACATATTGATTTGAAAATTCTTGCAAAAATCAAATAATGGTTGGACTTTAATGAAACCTTCAGGACTTATTCACAAATGAAGTGAATTATTTTTTAATTTTTCTTAGAAAATCCGGGTAAAAATATTCTTTCTTTTTTTGCATTTGTTACTCCTCGCTTATTAATTTCATGAAATTTCGGGAAATTAAATTGCAATTTTAAAATTTGTTTTATTAGTGAAAACAGGACTCTTTGGAGAATGTAAATCATCAAATTTCTGTTTGTAAAACAGTACACCCCGTTACCGAATATCTGCTCTGGATTATAAAATAAAGAATGCAATAAAACTAATTAGAAAAGCTTTTAATTGCTTTTATAAAAATGATTTATTAAGGACACTAATGACTTGAGAGAAAAAGTTTGTCGATGAATAATTATTTTTTTAAAGAATTGTTTTCATTTTAACAATTATTAATTATATTATAAATCGTTTAAAATTCTGAATTACATCAGTCTAGTTAGGTGATATTGTTAAGTGAATCAAAAATTGAAAAGCTCAATAAACGTTGTTTACATCCAATATTTAAAAAAATGTTTTTTTATGTCCATAAAATATTAAGTAACTTGCCCCTGTTTGAAAGTATGATCGGTCATACATGACATTACCAGAAAATAAAAGCTATGACTATAGTAAATTTAAATTCAACATTCATAAAATTAGATTACGGAGAATATTTTCAAACATTTTTTAAGATTACTGACTACTTAAAAATTATATAAAATCACTCACTCGTCATTTTCTTAAATTATGTTTTGACAGATAAAGTATCCGTAGAACAACAGTAAAGGTGTTAACAGATTTTATAATTTCTTGTCATGTCATCTACGAGTGACAAGCGACGGTGCTAAGCGCGTAATCACCGCTACCATTTCTTTAAAAATACATTTCTCTGTTATTTTAAATTTAAAGAAAGTATTTTTTGTTCAAATCAGTTGAAGTATACTTTAAATCAACTAATATTCCGCAAATAAAGTTTCAGAAAAGTATAGTTTATTTTTGGAAGATTTTTAAAAGCAAGGATTAACTTTATTTTACAAATGTGTCAAAAATAGCCGATTTTGTGAAAGCGACCCAAAAATTGAGATTCCATTCAACATAATTTCTATTTGAAATATACCAGAATATTTTTCTTACTGCAAATAGTAAATGTAATTATCTAGCTTTGAGTTAAAGCTAAAATGAAAGCTTCAAGAATGCTTTTTCAATTTTAAGAAATCATTTTCAACCTTATGTATCGAAAATTTACTGGAAGTACCTAAATTAAACAGTATCATAGGTCTGTATGTACAGGAAAAATATTCTACACACACACACACACAAACATATATATATATATATGTGTGTGTGTGTGTGTGTGTGTGTGTGTGTGTGTGTGTGTGTGTGTGTAAGTATAGCGTATGGTAGTATCTCTTGAACGTTTGCAAACTTCCACAATATTCGCTTTACTGTAGGTCACCTACATACGAGCAAAATCATTACAATAGATATGGTCAATGAGAGAAACTTACCGCACAGTGCTTCACAGCAGCGAGACGATCAGTAAGCTGTTTCACTGTAATTATAAAGGTCACAATAATGAAAGTGAAAGTAGAAAAGAACAAATTCCAATAATATGAGAAGAAAAGCGGCGAGTGTTAAAAGCACGGGAAACATGGAAAATATAAAATGAAAAGAAAAAAGTAGAAAAGTAGAACCAAGACGGCAAATCAAGTAAACGAAAGATTTTGGTAATGCTGAAAAGAAAACAATGAAAAATCAAGAGGCAAAAGGCGATTACCGGTAAAGTGAACTGCAAAAGAAAAAAAGAAAAAAAAGGCGAGAGAGAGGGTGTCGAGTGTAAGCAAAAGCGAAGCGGGAACGCGAAACGAAATACTCATAAAAAAAGAATTTCAAACATGTCCAAATTGGTGCATAAATATTTTTTTAAAAAAAGAAACAAAGCAACAAACAAAAATGCGTACGAATAAAAAATAATAGTTTTGCGATGACAATTCCGACACGTTTGGTGACACCCAAAGCTTCTTGATATTTTACGGTTTCGCTTCTAATCAGCCAAATGACAACGAAACTGACAGGCGACATTCTTCAAATGTTGACTTTTTTGTCGTTGCGCACTTGTTGCTTTATTCTTAACTTGATCTCCATAACAACGCAACCCGTTACAAACATTTCCATTGTTGATAATTTCTTACACACCTGCAATAAGAATGACTAGCTATTCGTTTCCGAGTACGGTAGGGTGATTAGCTGATCCCTGTTGCAGACACCTACACTGGCAAATCAGAGCTAACTTGTGGTTGACACTGCAACCAAGCCGATCGAACTATAGTTACGCTCAATTTCTCAGTGATAATGACTTGCGACTTCGTACGGGCACTGACATAGGATAACGGACATATGCTTAACCACCGGGTTTTATCTGCTCACTGAAGTTAAGCAATTTCAAGCCTGGTCAGTATCTCGAGAGGTGACCGCTTGGGAATACCAGGTGTTGTAAGCTTTCATATGTGGGTAGTGGAATGGATAACGGTTTGGAATAGGGAACCAGAGAGCCGAGTTCCAATTCCAGTCGGGTTCGTTATATTCACTTACGCGCAAATATACTTAGGAAAGGTATGGATTCACTTGTTCCCCCAGCTATGAGTTAAATAGTAGAACTTTTATCAGTAAATTATTATCATATAGAACAATTCTATCACTCTAAAATATTAGCTGGCTTTAAGTAACCTACAGAAGTTTCATAAGTCGTAAAAAAAAAATTGACCATTCGTGCTGGCACAACTATTGACAGATTGAAAAAGATTTCGTGTAACCAATATTGCTCAGGGTGCATCGGTCAAGTCTTGGCATAGTTTTGAGGCTTTTCACAACATAACCGCTCAAGCGGGATCATCTCCCGAGTCTGATATAATCACGAAATAACCGCTTTGACAGACCGAAATTGGTGCAATATGTGTCCAAATCAGTGTTGTTGGCAATATTGGGAACAGTAGTAGAGTTTTATGCATTGTTTCCTGTTTAATATTGGGCTTCCGGTTGCTTGTAAAGTCTACTCCAAATCTACATACCTAACGTCTGTCTGCGCACGAACTATAAATAAATCTTGAAATCTTCAAGATTAGAGTTTGTTATCTTTTCTGCTCAACCCAAAGAACTTCACTTCTTGTCCTTTCTTACGCTAACACAACACAGTAACGCTTTACGTATTCGGTGAGTATTCTTTTTCAAAATAATAATAGAAATCTCATACTGTCACTGAACAGAGTGTTAATATTTAATGCAGGAGGAATTTTATAGATTAGACGCTCTAGTATGGCAAACTGTAACGGTGAATATATTTCTTTGGAGATCGGATTTAAATAAGGTGTTGATATACACGCCATGATACACTTTCCAAACTGTGGATCCTTTCATTGTGAGATTTCATGCGATTTCTGCAATAATTTGAAATAACTTGAAACATGAAATTTACTGGGTTTATAAGCACAAACTATCTATCTATCTATATATATATATATATATATATATATATATATATATATATATATATGTAATTAAGTAATTCATCGAGTCTGAAACCTCAACAGAATGCTGAAAGCACTGTCGCAGAAAGCACTGGACGGCCGTTTCGTCCTATATTTGGGACTCATCTGCAGTGCGCATCCACTACCGAGAATTGAAACCCTGAAAGTTAGGTTGTCAAGCGAACACCCTACCAACTGTTCTACGGGCCTCGGTAGAGGCAGCAAATCAGACTCAATAGGACGAAACGGCCGTCCAGTGCTTTCTGCATTCTGTGACAGTGCTTTCAGCATTCTGTTGAGGTTTCAGACTCGATGAATTACTTAATTACATTTATCAAATCCTCCTAATTATTACATATATATATATATATATATATATATATATATATATATATATATATATATATGTAATAATTAGGAGGATTTGATAAATGTAATTAAATCTCATATATGTAATTAAATCTCATATATATATATATATATATATATATATATATATATATATGTAATAATTAGGAGGATTTGATAAATGTAATTAAATCTCATATATGTAATTAAATCTCATATATATATATATATATATATATATATATATATATATATATATATATATATATATATATATATATATATATATATATATATATATATATATATATATATATATATATATATAGCTTTTCAGTACATTTTCCATGCACGTTTGTGACAGTGTAGGCTTGCGAGGTTTCGTTTATTGGAAAGGAGAAAGATAAAAAATGATTCGCGCACAAGGACACGTTACACGATTATGAACTGTTATCAAAACTGAAAAGTTAGAATTGGGCAGCTCCGGGTTAGACATGACTGCACTAATCCATTTTTGGTCTGATCTGACTATTGTAAATATGGAGCATTATATCACTCACTATTTTCTAATGCTTTAACCCCACCCCAGTTCATGATCAGCTCTTTTTTCTAAATACATGATCAGCCATACCTGATTTTCTTATCCTAGCTCTACGTATTCTTTTTTTATATATATATAAGCATTACATTTCTGGAAACAATTGTCGATTGCTATGTATTTTCTACCAGCAATTCATGGTATGTTGTCCGATATAATGTTGTTTCCCTCATCTGCTGATCTGACCATTATGTAGCCTTTACAAACTGTAGATTTACTGTTAAAATCGTTTTCATATGCTGTTATAATCATGTATTATTTAAAAAGAAAACATGAATTGTAAATTCTATAAAAGAAAGCAGTCTAGATTTCTTACATTTTTTTTTTCTATTGTTTCATTTCTTGGGATCTGCTATTGACATACGTCATTGTGTGCAAAGATTTCATTCGAGACAATTGCAATCAGAAAACGACTTTCCCCAAGTATATAAGAATGGTAAGCCATTGTCTTCTCTCAATCGATGTTTAGAGCTGCGGGCAAAACTACCATAACGTATGGAACGATAATTGCAATAAATGAGAAAAAGCGAATCGATATTTCTCTCACGTTTTATTGCGAGAAGACACTGAAGCGCCAGCCGACAGGAGAAAACAGAAACTGTGAAAATGGGCAAATAGTCGTGCGGATAAAAGACGAGGTGAAAGTTGAAGGTGCTCTTAAGCGATGTTTTCATTTCTAACTAATAGAAAATAATAAACATTTACATTCACATAACTATCATCAACTTATGATTCGTGTTGCTCCCGACACTTAATATGTGATGACCGAATACAAGGGACTAACGAGGTTTACAAGAGCAACTGAGAGATCATACACAAAAGTACATGTAACAAAAGACAAGAACGCACTAAAATTAAAAACGATAATAAGTATAGCGAAAAAACGGATATAAATAGCGACGAAAAGAAGAAAAGGATAAAAAGAGAAAAGGCTAAGGAGTGAGTGGAAAGTGGAAAAAAAATAAAAGAAACGAAGTAAAAGACAAATAATCGTGACACCCTACGATAATACACCCTAGATGTACGCAATTCCGCGCAGACGGTGTAAAAATTTCTACGAATTATCCTGTAAAAAAAGACAATTTGTATAAAATAAAAAAAGACAATAAGAAAAATGTGTGGAGATTTATGGCAAAAAAACGAAAGGAATTTATCGAAACAAAGTAGCTATTAACAACAAACAAAATGTCGTTAGTAAGAAAAAGAATTTAGAAGCGTATTTGTAAATTCATCTGACCAAGTGAATAATTAAGTCAATTACTTTGTTTTCGCATGTAGAAATATTTTTGTTTTTCGGATTCAACCGTTTTCTTTTGATTTCTTGATATATTTGTTGTGTAAGAATTGGCTTGGGAGAGTAGTGATTCTGTTAGGAAAGGTGATATTGGAAAAAGGTAACTTTTACTTATATATATATATATATATATATAAAAGTGAACATAGAAGTCAACACTTAGAGGCTACAGTCTGTTTCATGCTAGATGCAATCGTCTGGCCACGAGTGCTGTTATTTTTCTCGGCTATTTATATATACGGGTCAGTAGTGCATTGTGGGTAGTCTATTTTGCCGCTTATTTTACCGGAAGTCGTTTATTTGTTTATTTATTTATTTGTGTCAAATTATTTTGCTTGTTTTTATTTATTTTTATCTTTTTATCTTATATATTTTTTATTTTTTTTATTTTGATCGGTGTTTTTATTAACGTAGTAAAAATTTGTTTCTATAGCTTATTGTGGATAGTCTATTTTGGCGGTTATTTTACCGGAAGTCGTTTATTTGTTTATTTATTTATTTGGGTCAAATTATTTTGCTTGTTTTTATTTATTTTTATTTTTATTTTTATTTTGATCGGTGTTTTTATTAACGTAATAAATATTTGTTTATATATATTTGTTTATACAGTTGCATCTAGCTAGTTCAACAATATAGCGTTGAGACTAAATCCATGTAGACGGAGTGTTGTGGCCTTGTTAGGGCCAGAAATAAAGACACAAAGAGAGGAATTGAGTTAACAAATATATTAACAGAAACAGTAATGCAAACATATGCAAACGAGAGTGTTACAGCAAGAATGTTCGGTCCGACTGTCAGAGCTGACTGCTGAAATCTTCCCTCTCCAAAAGGCAGTACCTGCTCCTATTTATAGCTGGGAGAGTCCATGCGGACGTGGGTAAATTTCCATAACACGGGGCATCGGTACAAAAAAGGTCGTCCGAGCAGTTACCATGAAAATATTTGTAGAATAGACAAAGGGAGTAAGTGACTGAAGACGATATGCCTGCTCAGGTTATATTTTATTGCAGACACTTCTCTGAATTTTTCTCAAGAATCTCTAGATGCACTGTAGGAGCACGAGACCAGAGTAACAAGGATACTAATAGAAGAATATTGAAAATACTAGTGTCTTGAAGTGACTTCCTGTTGTTTGATCTTCTGTTACGACTTGTGAGTGTGAAAGCAGATTGTATAAAGACGAAGAAGAACAAAACTTGATGTCTCTTGATCTACAGTTTTTTCTATAGCGTTCAACGCAATGAAATCTTTTGAACTGTACTTATTAAAATGAATATTATTGCCATTGAGAAAATACTGGATATGCACCCAAACAGTTTGCGAGAGGAACGGACATAGATAACCATTCACTTCAAGCCAATGATGACAGTCCGTGTCCATAAGAATTACTTCAGAGACTTACGTTCATTCGTTCTAAAGCCATTTTAAAGTCAACCATGCATTAAAGGAATACCGTCTTAAGTCATGAAATAAATCAGTTCGCAAAACGGGATCCGCAGATGGCTTGTCCATCTGAGAACAGTATGCAATAAAACCGCCAATTTGCGATATGAAATGATGCTAACATGAGAAAAAAAAACCTGCAAAGCGCGCTAGAAAACGAAGTGAAGAAAAGATATGCTGATTGTCTGATTGATGAAATATTGGATCGGAAAAGAGCTTAGAGGATAAAACTCAATCAATACAGATCGATAACGATAAAGCAACGATAAAGCTGACGTGATAATCGATTGCGGGATGAATTAGGCGTTTTTCAGTATAGTGCTAACATCGATTACGCAGGCAATCGGTAAAGGTGAAAAGGTACAGCCCGGGATGACAGTACAGGAGAAAATTGGCGCAAAGAAGAGGTTGGCAAGTACGTGCCAAGATAGTTGTAGGATAAAGTGTGCTCAGAGAATTGAGGTTAACTGAATGGGCAAATTACAAAAAAACTCCTACGTGAATCAAAATTATTTTTCCGGCGTAATGTGTTTTATCGATCGTTGAATTCGGTCTCATATATATATATATATATATATATATATATATATATATATATATAGTGGTATTTAATGGGCATAGAGAATTTTACAACTCCGCCCTTAGAAATAGTCGTTATAAATGTACAGAGATCCCATTATTTATTACAATAATAAGAAGAGAAGATCTAGGAAGGTTATTCTGTCTACACCCTCTTTCAACCTAATGGTTAAAACTAAATTAGATCAAAAATTCCTAAACCTTATTAATAACATTTTCCCAACGATAATCCACTTAGTAAAATATTTTATAAAAATACACTCAAATTAAGCTATTGTTGTGCGGAAAACCTTGAGAACATCATTAAAAAACATAATAATCAAGTTTTCACCAAATATAAATATCAAAACGTAATACATATAACAATGGTGCAATAAATGATAATAATTCTAATAATACTAAAATGAATTCAGTAAAAAAAAAAATAAAAAAATAATATAAACTTGGTGTCTTCAGTTTCCTGATCTTATAATTTACCTGATTTTTTTCACTGTCAGTGTTGTTATAACTGTCCCGTTGCTATCCTGATGCAAGTTTCTTTTTTTTCATCACCCGTCTAAACGAGAAAATATAATCGAATCTTTATCTGTATATAAACAACTATCATAACTGTCGTGACAATAATTTGGCAGTATGTTTTCTCTTAATTTTATGATCCTTACGAAAGAAAATTGCTACGGTAGAAAATGATAGATGTATATAGTAAAATGTTTAGTGCGTTTTGGGATACGATGCAGTCGAGATGTCGCGGTGTATTGAATTATTTACTATTGTAAATCGAGGATGTGCAGCACGGAAAGTGAAATCGGTAAACCGAGTTCAAATTCCATGCTATCCTCTCACTTTGCCGTTTATGCAACTACTCTTACGAAAGGCATGAATACGTCTCTTATCTCCCAGGGATTAAATAGCATAGACTGGGTTCTCAATCTTTGGATTGCTGTTTGAAAGAATGAAAGGCAATAGGGCACCACTCCAATATATTTCGCCCAAATCCCCGGAAATTTATAGATTTAAAGAAATGCGACCCATGGAGAGACATGATTGCTTAGAAGAGACGCGGTATTTGAAAAAAAAATGTTTAATCTATTGTTATATTAAACTGTAACATTTGAAATACCTGCGTATGTACAGTGTAACCCGGATATAAGAGAGTTGTCGGGACCGGAGAAGAATTATCTTATATCCGGTTTCTCTTATATCCGGGTTTCTCTTATATCCGGATTTGGTCTATTTTGTTTAGGTAAGTATGGCTCTAATTTGGGACCAGAGAAAATCTATCTTATATCCGGTTTCTCTTATATCCGGTTTCTCTTATATCCGGTTTCTCTTATATCCGGGTTACACTGTATATACATGTACACTGACACGCATAAGAACAGAGTCAACTCACCAATTAATTAACCAAAATCAATTTTCTTAATTTTTACCAAGAAGTTTTAATTTTCTTTAATGTATTATCAAGAATAGTTTCTCAGATCATTTGGCAATTCACATTGACCACGTACGATAAAAGTTACAGACTTGGACGTATCTTGATTCGGAAAAGAGGCCATACAAAAGCAAAGAGTCACTAGAGGAAACTGAATTAACTGATTTTATTGAAAGAAAATGCACAAAATAAATGTATTTATATATTAGTAACATTAATATAAAGGGTTTTATTCTAGTGAAATAAGACCAAGAACCCCCTTGGCTAAGTGGACATGATGTCTCATCTGCCCGGTCGCAGCCGCCATTTGCAATTTAGGTAAAGCGTATGCGTAGTTCTAGTGCTTTTAAAACTATCGCTAATTTGCATGCTTGGTCGAAAATCTGAATATACGATCAGAGAGAGAATCTACCGACCTTGACATTTGCTGAACCGGTCTCGTTGCGACTATCAACCACAATTATAGTGGGGACTTACAATATTCATTGATATCATCATGAGCTTTGCAGAAAGCGATACTTCCTACAGTCTACATTACTGACATAGAGCATTACTAAATCTCAGCCTTCTGTGTCGCCTCATTATTAGACGCCTCATTACTATTTATCAAATAAAAGTAAGAAAATGTGTCCACCGGCAGTGATGGCGTCTATTTCAAATAAGAAGTGCCCACTTTTAAGATTGCTACTAGATTGGCATCTAGGTCCTACCCGCTTACTGTTGAAATAGCTGAATACAAACGTCACTTCTAATTCAACAGATTTTTTTACTTGCTTCCTTGATAACTACAATCTTTAAAATAAATAAATGCAACATCAATCGCCATCTTCTGTCTTCTTGGATCCCGTTCATCTTTTATCTTTTCCTCAGTCCTCGCAATATTCATTTTTTCACTCTTTATACCTCCTGCGTATTAATGGCATTCCCGCCCTGCTTGGAATAAAAAGATTTAAAAAATAGCGCCTGAAGAAATGAAAATACCAGATTTAAAATAAATCCATTTATTCTTGTGGGATTCTTTTGTTTTCGTTTCGCATACGAAACAGAGTTCTCGAGAATAATGATCTGTGTGAAGAGAATGTGTGATAAAAAGCCAAGGGGTAGATTCCACTACAAATTGGACGCAAGTTCGATCCCTACTTGAGAAAAATCTTTACGAGGATTTCTTCAGTAAAATGGCTTATAGACACAATAGATACTGCTTAATAAATAAAAATGGGGCATCTATTTCAAATAAATGTTCACAATAATATCTTAAATAGTAATGTGTTAATTTTTCTACCCTTTTCATGTCATTCCTCCCTTTATTCTAACTTCGTTTATTCTCGATCTCTTCTCCCTTCTAAATACATCTTTATGTCTATCTTCTCTTTCACTTCTCCTTTCCTCTCCTTTTCTCTTCCTTCCTCTCTTCTCTTTCTCTTCTCCCTTCTAAATACATCTTTATGCCAATCTTCTCTTTCACTTCTCCTTTCCTCTCCTTTTCTCTTCCTTCCTCTCTTCTCTTTCTCTTCTCCCTTCTAAATACATCTTTATGCCGATCTTCTCTTTCACTTCTCCTTTTCTCTCCTTTCATCTTCCTTCCTCTCTTCTCTTTCTCTTCTCCCTTCTAAATACATCTTTATGCCAATCTTCTCTTTCACTTCTCCTTTTCTCTCCTTTTCTCTTCCTTCCTCTCTTCTCTTTCTCTTCTCCCTTCTAAATACATCTTTATGTCGATCTTCTCTTTCACTTCTCCTTTCCTCTCCTTTTCTCTTCCTTCCTCTCTTCTCTTTCTCTTCTCCCTTCTAAATACATCTTTATGCCAATCTTCTCTTTCACTTCTCCTTTTCTCTCCTTTTCTCTTCCTTCCTCTCTTCTCTTTCTCTTCTCCCTTCTAAATACATCTTTATGCCAATCTTCTCTTTCACTTCTCCTTTTCTCTCCTTTTCTCTTCCTTCCTCTCTTCTCTTTCTCTTCTCCCTTCTAAATACATCTTTATGTCGATCTTCTCTTTCACTTCTCCTTTCCTCTCCTTTTCTCTTCCTTCCTCTCTTCTCTTTCTCTTCTCCCTTCTAAATACATCTTTATGCCAATCTTCTCTTTCACTTCTCCTTTTCTCTCCTTTTCTCTTCCTTCCTCTCTTCTCTTTCTCTTCTCCCTTCTAAATACATCTTTATGTCGATCTTCTCTTTCACTTCTCCTTTTCTCTCCTTTTCTCTTCCTTCCTCTCTTCTCTTTCTCTTCTCCCTTCTAAATACATCTTTATGTCGATCTTCTCTTTCACTTCTCCTTTTCTCTCCTTTTCTCTTCCTTCCTCTCTTCTCTTTCTCTTCTCCCTTCTAAATACATCTTTATCTCGATCTTCTCTTTCACTTCTCCTTTTCTCTCCTTTTCTCTTCCTTCCTCTCTTCTCTTTCTCTTCTCCCTTCTAAATACATCTTTATGTCGATCTTCTCTTTCACTTCTCCTTTCCTCTCCTTTTCTCTTCCTTCCTCTCTTCTCTTTCTCTTCTCCCTTCTAAATACATCTTTATGCCAATCTTCTCTTTCACTTCTCCTTTTCTCTCATTTTCTCTTCCTTCCTCTCTTCTCTACTTCTCCTTTTCTCTCCTTTTCTCTTCCTTCCTCTCTTCTCTTTCTCTTCTCCCTTCTAAATACATCTTTATGTCGATCTTCTCTTTCACTTCTCCTTTCCTCTCCTTTTGTCTTCCTTCCTCTCTTCTCTTTCTCTTCTCCCTTCTAAATACATCTTTATGCCAATCTTCTCTTTCACTTCTCCTTTCCTCTCCTTTTCTCTTCCTTCCTCTCTTCTCTTTCTCTTCTCCCTTCTAAATACATCTTTATGTCGATCTTCTCTTTCACTTCTCCTTTCCTCTCCTTTTCTCTTCCTTCCTCTCTTCTCTTTCTCTTCTCCCTTCTAAATACATCTTTATGTCGATCTTCTCTTTCACTTCTCCTTTTCTCTCCTTTTCTCTTCCTTCATCTCTTCTCTTTCTCTTCTCCCTTCTAAATACATCTTTATGTCGATCTTCTCTTTCACTTCTCCTTTTCTCTCCTTTTCTCTTCCTTCCTCTCTTCTCTTTCTCTTCTCCCTTCTAAATACATCTTTATGTCGATCTTCTCTTTCACTTCTCCTTTTCTCTCCTTTTCTCTTCCTTCCTCTCTTCTCTTTCTCTTCTCCCTTCTAAATACATCTTTATGCCAATCTTCTCTTTCACTTCTCCTTTCCTCTCCTTTTCTCTTCCTTCCTCTCTTCTCTTTCTCTTCTCCCTTCTAAATACATCTTTATGTCGATCTTCTCTTTCACTTCTCCTTTTCTCTCCTTTTCTCTTCCTTCCTCTCTTCTCTTTCTCTTCTCCCTTCTAAATACATCTTTATGCCAATCTTCTCTTTCACTTCTCCTTTCCTCTCCTTTTCTCTTCCTTCCTCTCTTCTCTTTCTCTTCTCCCTTCTAAATACATCTTTATGCCAATCTTCTCTTTCACTTCTCCTTTCCTCTCCTTTTCTCTTCCTTCCTCTCTTCTCTTTCTCTTCTCCCTTCTAAATACATCTTTATGCCAATCTTCTCTTTCACTTCTCCTTTTCTCTCCTTTTCTCTTCCTTCCTCTCTTCTCTTTCTCTTCTCCCTTCTAAATACATCTTTATGCCAATCTTCTCTTTCACTTCGCCTTTCCTCTCCTTTTCTCTTCCTTCCTCTCTTCTCTTTCTCTTCTCCCTTCTAAATACATCTTTATGTCGATCTTCTCTTTCACTTCTCCTTTTCTCTCCTTTTCTCTTCCTTCCTCTCTTCTCTTTCTCTTCTCCCTTCTAAATACATCTTTATGCCAATCTTCTCTTTCACTTCTCCTTTCCTCTCCTTTTCTCTTCCTTCCTCTCTTCTCTTTCTCTTCTCCCTTCTAAATACATCTTTATGCCAATCTTCTCTTTCACTTCTCCTTTCCTCTCCTTTTCTCTTCCTTCCTCTCTTCTCTTTCTCTTCTCCCTTCTAAATACATCTTTATGTCGATCTTCTCTTTCACTTCTCCTTTTCTCTCCTTTTCTCTTCCCTCCTCTCTTCTCTTTCTCTTCTCCCTTCTAAATACATCTTTATGTCGATCTTCTCTTTCACTTCTCCTTTTCTCTCCTTTTCTCTTCCTTCCTCTCTTCTCTTTCTCTTCTCCCTTCTAAATACATCTTTATGTCGATCTTCTCTTTCACTTCTCCTTTCCTCTCCTTTTCTCTTCCTTCCTCTCTTCTCTTTCTCTTCTCCCTTCTAAATACATCTTTATGCCAATCTTCTCTTTCACTTCTCCTTTCCTCTCCTTTTCTCTTCCTTCCTCTCTTCTCTTTCTCTTCTCCCTTCTAAATACATCTTTATGCCAATCTTCTCTTTCACTTCTCCTTTTCTCTCCTTTTCTCTTCCTTCCTCTCTTCTCTTTCTCTTCTCCCTTCTAAATACATCTTTATGTCGATCTTCTCTTTCACTTCTCCTTTCCTCTCCTTTTCTCTTCCTTCCTCTCTTCTCTTTCTCTTCTCCCTTCTAAATACATCTTTATGCCAATCTTCTCTTTCACTTCTCCTTTTCTCTCCTTTTCTCTTCCTTCCTCTCTTCTCTTTCTCTTCTCCCTTCTAAATACATCTTTATGTCGATCTTCTCTTTCACTTCTCCTTTTCTCTCCTTTTCTCTTCCTTCCTCTCTTCTCTTTCTCTTCTCCCTTCTAAATACATCTTTATGTCGATCTTCTCTTTCACTTCTCCTTTTCTCTCCTTTTCTCTTCCTTCCTCTCTTCTCTTTCTCTTCTCCCTTCTAAATACATCTTTATGTCGATCTTCTCTTTCACTTCTCCTTTTCTCTCCTTTTCTCTTCCTTCCTCTCTTCTCTTTCTCTTCTCCCTTCTAAATACATCTTTATGTCGATCTTCTCTTTCACTTCTCCTTTCCTCTCCTTTTCTCTTCCTTCCTCTCTTCTCTTTCTCTTCTCCCTTCTAAATACATCTTTATGCCAATCTTCTCTTTCACTTCTCCTTTTCTCTCCTTTTCTCTTCCTTCCTCTCTTCTCTTTCTCTTCTCCCTTCTAAATACATCTTTATGTCGATCTTCTCTTTCACTTCTCCTTTTCTCTCCTTTTCTCTTCCTTCCTCTCTTCTCTTTCTCTTCTCCCTTCTAAATACATCTTTATGTCGATCTTCTCTTTCACTTCTCCTTTCCTCTCCTTTTGTCTTCCTTCCTCTCTTCTCTTTCTCTTCTCCCTTCTAAATACATCTTTATGCCAATCTTCTCTTTCACTTCTCCTTTCCTCTCCTTTTCTCTTCCTTCCTCTCTTCTCTTTCTCTTCTCCCTTCTAAATACATCTTTATGTCGATCTTCTCTTTCACTTCTCCTTTCCTCTCCTTTTCTCTTCCTTCCTCTCTTCTCTTTCTCTTCTCCCTTCTAAATACATCTTTATGTCGATCTTCTCTTTCACTTCTCCTTTTCTCTCCTTTTCTCTTCCTTCATCTCTTCTCTTTCTCTTCTCCCTTCTAAATACATCTTTATGTCGATCTTCTCTTTCACTTCTCCTTTTCTCTCCTTTTCTCTTCCTTCCTCTCTTCTCTTTCTCTTCTCCCTTCTAAATACATCTTTATGTCGATCTTCTCTTTCACTTCTCCTTTTCTCTCCTTTTCTCTTCCTTCCTCTCTTCTCTTTCTCTTCTCCCTTCTAAATACATCTTTATGCCAATCTTCTCTTTCACTTCTCCTTTCCTCTCCTTTTCTCTTCCTTCCTCTCTTCTCTTTCTCTTCTCCCTTCTAAATACATCTTTATGTCGATCTTCTCTTTCACTTCTCCTTTTCTCTCCTTTTCTCTTCCTTCCTCTCTTCTCTTTCTCTTCTCCCTTCTAAATACATCTTTATGCCAATCTTCTCTTTCACTTCTCCTTTCCTCTCCTTTTCTCTTCCTTCCTCTCTTCTCTTTCTCTTCTCCCTTCTAAATACATCTTTATGCCAATCTTCTCTTTCACTTCTCCTTTCCTCTCCTTTTCTCTTCCTTCCTCTCTTCTCTTTCTCTTCTCCCTTCTAAATACATCTTTATGTCGATCTTCTCTTTCACTTCTCCTTTTCTCTCCTTTTCTCTTCCCTCCTCTCTTCTCTTTCTCTTCTCCCTTCTAAATACATCTTTATGTCGATCTTCTCTTTCACTTCTCCTTTTCTCTCCTTTTCTCTTCCTTCCTCTCTTCTCTTTCTCTTCTCCCTTCTAAATACATCTTTATGTCGATCTTCTCTTTCACTTCTCCTTTCCTCTCCTTTTCTCTTCCTTCCTCTCTTCTCTTTCTCTTCTCCCTTCTAAATACATCTTTATGCCAATCTTCTCTTTCACTTCTCCTTTCCTCTCCTTTTCTCTTCCTTCCTCTCTTCTCTTTCTCTTCTCCCTTCTAAATACATCTTTATGCCAATCTTCTCTTTCACTTCTCCTTTTCTCTCCTTTTCTCTTCCTTCCTCTCTTCTCTTTCTCTTCTCCCTTCTAAATACATCTTTATGTCGATCTTCTCTTTCACTTCTCCTTTCCTCTCCTTTTCTCTTCCTTCCTCTCTTCTCTTTCTCTTCTCCCTTCTAAATACATCTTTATGCCAATCTTCTCTTTCACTTCTCCTTTTCTCTCCTTTTCTCTTCCTTCCTCTCTTCTCTTTCTCTTCTCCCTTCTAAATACATCTTTATGTCGATCTTCTCTTTCACTTCTCCTTTTCTCTCCTTTTCTCTTCCTTCCTCTCTTCTCTTTCTCTTCTCCCTTCTAAATACATCTTTATGTCGATCTTCTCTTTCACTTCTCCTTTTCTCTCCTTTTCTCTTCCTTCCTCTCTTCTCTTTCTCTTCTCCCTTCTAAATACATCTTTATGTCGATCTTCTCTTTCACTTCTCCTTTTCTCTCCTTTTCTCTTCCTTCCTCTCTTCTCTTTCTCTTCTCCCTTCTAAATACATCTTTATGTCGATCTTCTCTTTCACTTCTCCTTTCCTCTCCTTTTCTCTTCCTTCCTCTCTTCTCTTTCTCTTCTCCCTTCTAAATACATCTTTATGCCAATCTTCTCTTTCACTTCTCCTTTTCTCTCCTTTTCTCTTCCTTCCTCTCTTCTCTTTCTCTTCTCCCTTCTAAATACATCTTTATGTCGATCTTCTCTTTCACTTCTCCTTTTCTCTCCTTTTCTCTTCCTTCCTCTCTTCTCTTTCTCTTCTCCCTTCTAAATACATCTTTATGTCGATCTTCTCTTTCACTTCTCCTTTCCTCTCCTTTTGTCTTCCTTCCTCTCTTCTCTTTCTCTTCTCCCTTCTAAATACATCTTTATGCCAATCTTCTCTTTCACTTCTCCTTTCCTCTCCTTTTCTCTTCCTTCCTCTCTTCTCTTTCTCTTCTCCCTTCTAAATACATCTTTATGTCGATCTTCTCTTTCACTTCTCCTTTCCTCTCCTTTTCTCTTCCTTCCTCTCTTCTCTTTCTCTTCTCCCTTCTAAATACATCTTTATGTCGATCTTCTCTTTCACTTCTCCTTTTCTCTCCTTTTCTCTTCCTTCATCTCTTCTCTTTCTCTTCTCCCTTCTAAATACATCTTTATGTCGATCTTCTCTTTCACTTCTCCTTTTCTCTCCTTTTCTCTTCCTTCCTCTCTTCTCTTTCTCTTCTCCCTTCTAAATACATCTTTATGTCGATCTTCTCTTTCACTTCTCCTTTTCTCTCCTTTTCTCTTCCTTCCTCTCTTCTCTTTCTCTTCTCCCTTCTAAATACATCTTTATGCCAATCTTCTCTTTCACTTCTCCTTTCCTCTCCTTTTCTCTTCCTTCCTCTCTTCTCTTTCTCTTCTCCCTTCTAAATACATCTTTATGTCGATCTTCTCTTTCACTTCTCCTTTTCTCTCCTTTTCTCTTCCTTCCTCTCTTCTCTTTCTCTTCTCCCTTCTAAATACATCTTTATGCCAATCTTCTCTTTCACTTCTCCTTTTCTCTCCTTTTCTCTTCCTTCCTCTCTTCTCTTTCTCTTCTCCCTTCTAAATACATCTTTATGTCGATCTTCTCTTTCACTTCTCCTTTTCTCTCCTTTTCTCTTCCTTCCTCTCTTCTCTTTCTCTTCTCCCTTCTAAATACATCTTTATGCCAATCTTCTCTTTCACTTCTCCTTTCCTCTCCTTTTCTCTTCCTTCCTCTCTTCTCTTTCTCTTCTCCCTTCTAAATACATCTTTATGCCAATCTTCTCTTTCACTTCTCCTTTCCTCTCCTTTTCTCTTCCTTCCTCTCTTCTCTTTCTCTTCTCCCTTCTAAATACATCTTTATGCCAATCTTCTCTTTCACTTCTCCTTTTCTCTCCTTTTCTCTTCCTTCCTCTCTTCTCTTTCTCTTCTCCCTTCTAAATACATCTTTATGCCAATCTTCTCTTTCACTTCTCCTTTCCTCTCCTTTTCTCTTCCTTCCTCTCTTCTCTTTCTCTTCTCCCTTCTAAATACATCTTTATGCCAATCTTCTCTTTCACTTCTCCTTTCCTCTCCTTTTCTCTTCCTTCCTCTCTTCTCTTTCTCTTCTCCCTTCTAAATACATCTTTATGCCAATCTTCTCTTTCACTTCTCCTTTCCTCTCCTTTTCTCTTCCTTCCTCTCTTCTCTTTCTCTTCTCCCTTCTAAATACATCTTTATGCCAATCTTCTCTTTCACTTCTCCTTTCCTCTCCTTTTCTCTTCCTTCCTCTCTTCTCTTTCTCTTCTCCTTTCTAAATACATCTTTATGCCAATCTTCTCTTTCACTTCTCCTTTTCTCTCCTTTTCTCTTCCTTCCTCTCTTCTCTTTCTCTTCTCCCTTCTAAATACATCTTTATGCCAATCTTCTCTTTCACTTCTCCTTTCCTATCCTTTTCTCTTCCTTCCTCTCTTCTCTTTCTCTTCTCCCTTCTAAATACATCTTTATGCCAATCTTCTCTTTCACTTCTCCTTTTCTCTCCTTTTCTCTTCCTTCCTCTCTTCTCTTTCTCTTCTCCCTTCTAAATACATCTTTATGTCGATCTTCTCTTTCACTTCTCCTTTCCTCTCCTTTTCTCTTCCTTCCTCTCTTCTCTTTCTCTTCTCCCTTCTAAATACATCTTTATGTCGATCTTCTCTTTCACTTCTCCTTTTCTCTTCCTTCCTCTCTTCTCTTTCTCTTCTCCCTTCTAAATACATCTTTATGCCAATCTTCTCTTTCACTTCTCCTTTTCTCTCCTTTTCTCTTCCTTCCTCTCTTCTCTTTCTCTTCTCCCTTCTAAATACATCTTTATGTCGATCTTCTCTTTCACTTCTCCTTTTCTCTCCTTTTCTCTTCCTTCCTCTCTTCTCTTTCTCTTCTCCCTTCTAAATACATCTTTATGTCGATCTTCTCTTTCACTTCTCCTTTCCTCTCCTTTTCTCTTCCTTCCTCTCTTCTCTTTCTCTTCTCCCTTCTAAATACATCTTTATGTCGATCTTCTCTTTCACTTCTCCTTTTCTCTCCTTTTCTCTTCCTTCCTCTGTTCTCTTTCTCTTCTCCCTTCAAAATACATCTTTATGTCTATCTTCTCTTTCAATTCGTCCCTCCTTTCTTGTTCCTTACTCCATTCTTTCCTTGTTTTTTTCTTCTCCCCTGATTGCCGTTGTCCTTTTCACGCCCTCAGTACTAATTTCAGTTATCTTCTATTTCCCTTCTTAAGACGTCTTTGTCGTTACATTTTAAAATCTGGCAACCAAACAATTAATTCCGGACATTGTGCAATAGGCTCCAAGTTTTCAAACACTCTGTCTACTTTAGTTATATTTCTTTGACACCATTATCCAGTCACAAGAAGGTGAAGTGGCCTTCCTGGACGAGAAGTCAGCGAAGGAGATAGTGACATAATAAATTTGGTGACCTTTCATCTAGTCACCCATGAGAAAGAGAACATTATCCACTTCGGTACAAATGAAACTGGAAATTTGTTCGCTTTTGGGGTTAGAGATAAATTCCCACTTTGACCGAAGACTGACCATTGTATTAACGGTTCGCCATCTTTATTCTTTTTCTGATCAATGTCTTGGCAGACATGTACCCTTAGACCCATTTCAGATTATTTTAGTTAGGGTTTTCTCGATGAACTTGTAACGCTTGTCTCGCGGTCACTTGGACGTCATTTTAAATATCTCGGAATTTATGGCTCTCTAATGAATTCGCTGACATGAGACACATCTGCAGGAAAGATCAAGAACAGCCTTGTACTGCCGTTCAGCAAGATGATTCGGTGTTAGACAGGAACACTGAAATTGATACCTAACTGACGACACTCGGTTTGAACATGATAAATCGCAAAGATAGGCAAAGTTGAAAGGAAACCGATAAAAATTCGGCGGATGAAATAATTAGGGAAATATTCTTGGTTCGTCAAATTATTTATTGTTTATCATGAGATACTTTCAAGAAAAATAATAATTGATTGTGTAAATTCGTGTATGTTTAAATTTTGTATATATAGTAGAACAAACAGCGCAAAGCTATCGTGTTTTGTTTTGTATATATTACTAACATATAGCGTTTACAACAGAAGCGGTAAAATTTAATTTCCATAACAATTTGTGAAAACGTATTTTAATAACTGTCTATATATATATATATATATATATATATATATATATATATATATATATATATATATATATATATACTGAGATGAAGTATTGTAACTATTTACACTATTTAAATTCTTGGGACTGTTGTCGCCATATTCTTTGTCATATTCAAGACGTTTCGGTCACTGTACACTGCGGCCTTCTTCAGGTGATATACTTTGGACTTTCGATTCGAACCCTTCATTTAGTCCACTGGAGTAGATTGCTCTTGTTCCACGTGCCATGCCTCTTCCAGATGTCTCAGTTTCAGTTACTTCCCTTCAGTAACTCAACTCTCCAAGTCTTTGTTCACCGCTGCTTTTGCCGCAACTCACAGCACTTTGGGTCAAGTCACTGGATTACCACGATCTACAATTGAGTACCTCGAGTCTTGTCTCGCTAAGACAATTACGACTAAGTAGTGAGTTCCATCCTCACTGAGTACCCCATTTCGGCCCTATGCCACATCTAACCTAAACTTGGAAAATCACTACTCCGATCTACGCTTGGGTACCCAATGTTTTTATACAGACATTTCACATTTTATGAAGTTGTTTTATTATATATTTTTGGCGCATAAATATTTAATAGGAGTAAATGGGTTCGGCTATCATCCGGTTCACACTCCTCCCCATTCTTTTGAACAGGAATAGAGTTTTATCGCGTTTTTTCCCTTTAAGCGTTGGGTTTCCGGTTCTTTCTAAACTTTACTCATTCTCTTTCACTCATCGTAACTCTTTGCGTCTTAGTGCCATTATCGCCTTATATAAGATGAATAGGTAAAAAGAGCTAAAAAGAATAGGAAATGGTAAAAATGCATGTTTCATCAAGCTTGGAATAAACAAGGTACATATAAAAGATCTGATCCTACCTAATATTTTATTGAACACAATAAGACATCGACAATAGGATCTGATAACAAAATAGATGCTTTATAACCCTATAATGTCATTTAAAAACAACAATCTAATGTAAGACATAGAGATTTCATTTTGACCAGAGATTTAAACAGTGCATGGTACTTTTCTTTACTCTTGAACTTTAAACTTTCAAGTTTAGAGGAAGCATTTAATTGCTTCTCCCTGGCATATTTGTATTGGTAACATTACCACTTTAACTCGATTGGGCCATTATTATTGTTTAATTGCAATTATTTATTTCTGATTAATGCACAAATTGTGGCTATCATTGTTTACTTATGTGTGTAACGATCGATTTGTCAGGAAGGAGACTTCCTTATATTATCGGACTGGAGGTATCGATCCCGGCGTGTGGCACCTTTGTAAAGTGCCTGAAAACCATACCACGTTTTAGCCCAAGCCTTGTGAGTGAAATTGGGTAGATGGAACCCTTGGAGGCCGTCGATAGCCGTACTGACACGAAGCCACAAGTCACTGTGCAGAGGGCTTGAACCTGCTGGGATTGTTCAAATTGTTGATCACGCCCTTTCCCAGAAACTGTAACTAGAGGCTGTTCAACATAGTTGCAGTATAAACCACAGATGCGCTCTGTGGGTTTTGATTAAGCACAACTGAGCCTGAGTAAGCGTCTGCAATAGGGATTGGCTAGCCGCCCTAGTAGACGGGTATCCTCGGCCAGCTATATGCGTGTAATTGACATTGATGTTGACAAAATATAACTACTCAGTAGCAGGATTGCTTAAGTTTAAAACCTGCTTACAAGATTCTACTATGCATTTATTTCAGTGAATAGGACAGATCAAGAATGTCGCTTTTGTACAAAAGCTGGAGAAAGTATTGATTATCTAATAGATGGGTGCTCTAATTTCGCCTCAGATGGGTTTTAACATAGACATGCTACAAATACGAAGATATGCCAAACCTTATCCACTCTTTCGTCGTAACATATTATATTCGGCACTACTGTGGTCTTCCTGATAGAAGTTTGACCTTGATCGCGCCAGGTTTCTTGCTGCTATTACAGTGTAAACATGGCCGCTCCGTTAGCAGTGTACAGCACTGATGAAAAACGAGCAGCGATCCGATTTCTCTGGTCGGATTGCGTGTCATGGGATGACATTCACCGGAGGCTTTTAACACAATACGGCGACAGTGCACTGGCGTGTAGAAGTGTGTACGAGTGGATCGAGAAGGTTAAAAGTGGCCGGACATGCGTGACACACAAAAAAGAGCAGGACTCCCGTCAACCTCTACCGCTGACGCGAAGATTCAGCAAGCTCGAGAGATGCTATTGGTGAACAGGTGAGTTATCATCAATGAGGTAGCATGTTCTCTGTATTTTCCGGTCACTTCTCATTATTCCTCCTTAGTGTGCACTGTAAGCAGAGCAACCATTTTTACACTATAACAGCAGCAGGAAAAACAGGCGCAACCAAGCTCAAAGTTCGATCACTGGTCCACAGAAGTACCAACTATAAACACACGTGATCAGAACGCAGTGTACGAAACTTTGTACGAAATATGTTATAGCAAATGTGCGGATAATTTTTGACTTACCCTCGTACATGCATTGAAAAATATTAATTCCTACCCCCGTGTAGAAAGATGCTATGTACACAAACCCCTACCAGTGCTATGCGAAAATGCTACAGTGGTCTGGGACTTTACGCTACATACAGATTATACCATTCAACATTCGAAATAGAATAATTCTTCTTCTTCAATGTGTCATCTCCCTTCAGAATGTTAGCGATCATTACATTTCACAACTGCCTGTCCTTTGTAGCACTTACAAAATGTTTCCCGTTTGCTATCCATCCTAAACTCTATTCTGCCACCCTGTTGTAGCCTACCTCCTACGACGTGTTAAAATTAGTCCAAGGCTTAATGAGAGGATGTCATACTATCTTCCATCGCAAAAATGTCCCTAATTTACATCGTGACTGTGAATGACAGGTATACTAGGAATACTAGGAATGATTAAAACAAATACTGACACATTCATTAATAAAATCCCCCCCAAAAAAACTCTTCACAATTTGAGATAAAAAAAAAGATTGTGCTCAGGAACATCGCTCACATACTCACATACAGAGACTAACTGTACTACAAATAATAATTTGAAATTCCAGGAACACATGAAAACATCCCAACACGTCATTATAATTCTATTCGTATCTCCCTTAGTTAACACCACTGTTACGCCCTGCCAATACCTCACAAGCTCGTGAGTTATGCGTTGTTTTCTTCTTGCTCTCTTGTCTTCAATCTGTCTTGTGAGTGTCAATTATTCTAAGCCCACTGTATTCATTATGTGTCCGAAAAAATTCAATTGCGTTTGTTTGATGTTAACTATGTCTTTTCCCCCTATTTTCTCTCAAAATTCGTCGTTGCTCATCAGTCCATGGTATTGTCCATGGTATTGCTCATCAGTCCATGGTTTGTCCATGGTATTGCTCATCAGTCCATGGTATTGTCCATGGTATTGCTCATCAGTCCATGGTTTGTCCATGGTATTGCTCATCAGTCCATGGTATTGTCCATGGTATTGCTCATCAGTCCATGGTTTGTCCATGGTATTGCTCATCAGTCCATGGTATTGTCCATGGTATTGCTCATCAGTCCAGGGTTTGTCCATGGTATTGCTCATCAGTCCATGGTATTGTCCATGGTATTGCTCATCAGTCCATGGTTTGTCCATGGTATTGCTCATCAGTCCATGGTTTGTCCATGGTATTGCTCATCAGTCCATGGTTTGTCCATGGTATTGCTCATCAGTCCATGGTATTGTCCATGGTATTGCTCATCAGTCCATGGTTTGTCCATGGTATTGCTCATCAGTCCATGGTTTGTCCATGGTATTGCTCATCAGTCCATGGTTTGTCCATGGTATTGCTCATCAGTCCATGGTTTGTCCATGGTATTGCTCATCAGTCCATGGTATTGTCCATGGTATTGCTCATCAGTCCATGGTTTGTCCATGGTATTGCTCATCAGTCCATGGTATTGTCCATGGTATTGCTCATCAGTCCAGGGTTTGTCCATGGTATTGCTCATCAGTCCATGGTATTGTCCATGGTATTGCTCATCAGTCCATGGTTTGTCCATGGTATTGCTCATCAGTCCATGGTTTGTCCATGGTATTGCTCATCAGTCCATGGTTTGTCCATGGTATTGCTCATCAGTCCATGGTTTGTCCATGGTATTGCTCATCAGTCCATGGTATTGTCCATGGTATTGCTCATCAGTCCATGGTTTGTCCATGGTATTGCTCATCAGTCCATGGTTTGTCCATGGTATTGCTCATCAGTCCATGGTTTGTCCATGGTATTGCTCATCAGTCCATGGTTTGTCCATGGTATTGCTCATCAGTCCATGGTATTGTCCATGGTATTGCTCATCAGTCCATGGTTTGTCCATGGTATTGCTCATCAGTCCATGGTTTGTCCATGGTATTGCTCATCAGTCCATGGTTTGTCCATGGTATTGCTCATCAGTCCATGGTTTGTCCATGGTATTGCTCATCAGTCCATGGTATTGTCAAAATAATTCTTCAAAAGTACATTTCTGTTGCTTCTATTCTCTTCTTCATGTGTGAGGAGATTGTCTAGCATTCACTGTTTTATATGATGAATGATATTAAATATCAGTCCAGTAATCCTTTCTTTGTTTCTAACCAAATTGCCCAGTTTCTTAATACTTTGTTCAGCATTTGAAAGGCATATTTCGCTATTCCAATTCGCCTTCGGATTTCGGTGTCAATCTTTCATCCCCATTTCCAAGACATTTAACTTTCTGTGCTTGTTTGTTTTGGGTATCTACGAATTGTAATTTGGATGTTGGGCTGCTCCTTTTGCAGACAACCATACATTAGAAAAAGTATAAGCGCTATCACGCTGAATTGGCCATCTCGTCTGATAAAAATAGCTCACCAAAAACAAATGAGAATCATTCAAAGTATAAGCACTTGGACATGTAAATTCCAGGATATGGTATTAAGGCACAGACGTCATTCCAATAACACTACGAGCACTAGGAATGATTAAAAGATTGGGCTCAGGACCATCGCTCACAAACAAACATACTGAAAAAACCTGTACTAATAATAATAATTTGAAATTTCAGGAACAGATGAAAACATTCCAACACGTCACTATAATAATTATATTAGTTAGCACAACCGCTACGCCCTGCCAATACCTCACAAGCTCTTGAGATAATTTATGCGTTGTTTTCCTCTGGTTCTCCTGTCTTGTGAGTGTCAAATTTTCTAAGCTTACTGTACTCATTATGTGCCTTAAATAATTGAATTGCGTTTGTTTGATATTAACTATTAGTGTCCTTTTTGTTTCCATTTTCTTTTGCAGACAAGCATTCGTTAGAAAAAGTATAAGCGCTATCACGCTGAATTAACCATCTTGTCTGATAAAAATATCTCAGTAAAAGGAAATGAGAATATTTCAATACATAAGCACTTGGAAATGTAAATTACATGAGTGTGGTATTACGGCACAAAAGTTATTCCAGTAACACTAGGAGCACTAGGATTAATTTAAAAAAAAATAGACACATACATTAATAAAATCCCAAGAAACCATAATCTGAGACTTAAAAAAAAAAGATTGTGCTCAGAAACATCGCTCACATACTCACATACAGGAGAAAAACTGTTCTAGAAATAATTTGAAATTCCAGAAACAGATGAAAACATTCCAACAACATGTCATTATAATCCTGCTTGTAACTCCCTTAGTTAGCACAGCCGTTACGCCCTGCCAATACCTCATAAATAATTAATTATTCCGTTTATATCTTGTAGAAGGATGCAAAACTTTATAGACGCTACTTGGTTTCAGCGAGAAAATGAGAGAAAGAAAGAAAATAGGGGTGATAGAAGTGTATAACGTCTCCTGTAAATAACTCATAAATAATGTGCTATTCAGTCTTGATCGAGCGGAATGATGGAAAACATTAATGCGAAAAAAACGGCGAATTACCTCGACAAACCAAGCGACGGCATGTCGCGTGTATCCTACGACGGACACCGTGGTGAAAAAGAAAGTTACTTGCCGAAAAACGGTCACGTATTCTGCATGATATGCTGAAGACGGAATATTTAAATTAGAAACAAGTCAGTGACAGGAGTCGCCATAAAAGTAATTTGATATGCTAATATTGGGCGTCCTTTCCCAGTTGTCGACGAATGGGAAAAAATGCTCGGCCGATAAAAGCAGTTTGTGTTCTCGAATCGGAGAGAGCGTCTTGGGTAAGACCATAAACTACGCCCAACAGTAAGGACTCTGATCAGGAGGTTTTGAGGAGTGTGGAACCACCTCTTAATTGCTGGTGTTCCCAGGACCACCCTGACCCGGAGTGGTAGCACCTGTTAGGGTCTCGGCTATGGGCAAATAGTTAACACCCAAATTCGTGTAAAAATAGGTTTTAATACCAGAAATACTTCGTAATAAAAAAAATATTACCAAGAATAATTTTTGTAGGAAATATTATCTACCAAGTGAGAATTAAAAAAAAAAACTTTTTTGCGAAAATAAAACCATCCAAGATTGTAAATTTCCTAAAAGAAGTTGGATTGTACTAAAAAAATATGAATAATTGAAAAATGGTTCAAATATATATATGTATATATACACACCTTTTTTTACCAAACTATCGATATGAATCTATTTGAAAAATGTTGTTGGCATTAAATGACCCACTGAGGTTGATATGCCATAAAACAAAGCAACCAACCAACGAATCCTGGAGAAAAAAGCCAAATTTCGTGTATTTAGCCATCGCGGCGGTCGTCAGTGAGTGAGTAATTTTTGCTGACTGGTGACGTGCATTGTGATTTGTGCATCAAGATTTCGACCTATCTTTCTGCCCCCAGATCTTCGAGTCTGAACTTGCAGTGATTTGTTGTCTTTGTGGAAGTAATCTGCGACAAATATTTTCCTTTGCAATCCAAGAACTCTTATATACATAAAAAAACGCTACTTAGTTTCACTAAAAGAATAAAAGAAAGAAATATTTAACGTCTGTTGTCAAGATATCTCTTCATTTGTACCCACTTTTGGTTAAAGTTCTTAAGCGCAGATATTCAATGATGCGATAGGGGAATTTCTGCAGATAATCTATTTTTGTAGAACTCACCGTGAGTTTTTTTTTTATCATTAATTTAATAATTAAAATTTATCAAAAAATTCAAATAGGAAAACCGTGGAAATTTCTCAGGCATTTCTAGTTACTTATATTAACTAAAATATTGCAGAGATTTCTAGAGTATCGTGAAGACCTGCTGTCGCTTGATCCCCTTAACTTGATAAATGAGTCCATGGCGTAATGAGAGGATGTCACACAATCTTGCATCGCAAAAATGTTCCTAATTGACATCGCATCAGGTGAATCGCTATTTTAAACAACCTCGAATTTGAGATCCTAATCATTATTTATTTTTACCATTTTTTTGTAAATTAATTAATTTTTCAGTTATCAGATTACCACGTTTCAAAATGATTCTGCAGGTGTCGTGTTTGGAAATTTCGGATATTACTCTTAGAAATTATTTCTTTGAAAAGCATTTCTTTCGAGAACATTTCGAGGAAATAGACGAATGAAGAAGCCGACCACCTGCAGTTTTTTTTAAAACATACCTTTCTGACATTTTGTTTGTTCGGCGAACTTATTAATCGAATTTTATTTTTTTATAATTCTTTTCAAATAATTTTTTTCCATTGTCAATTTTATACGTAATTAGTGACAGTAAGATTGGATTTATTCCAAAATATCAACTAAAATCGTTCACCAGACTCTAATATTTTACTTTTGCGAAAATAACTGTGAGAGTTGGAAAATTATTATCTCGGTTTGATTCGAGAAAAGAAAATGATTTTAATTCAGACGAAACGCTAGTAGCCATTAGTGATTCCGTTTTCGATTTTAATCTTGTTTATATTGTTAATTAATGCATTTTTACATGATATTTCCTGACTAATATCCTCATCTTTTTCTTTGATTTTCATAGAAGGCTTTTGTCTTTGTCTGAATGGAGATATTATTTAATCTACGGGGGTAGACTGCTCTATAGCATTTCAAGTTCCAGTGGGGAATAATCAAGTTCAAGTTGGATTAATTAAATTCAGTTCGGTTGTAAAACAAACTGAGACTAACCAATTTCAAATTGAGATTAACCAATTTCAAATTGAGACTAACCAATTTCAAATTGAGACTAACCAATTTCCAATTGAGACTAACCAATTTCAAATTAAGACTAACCAATTTCAAATTGAGACTAACCAATTTCCAATTGAGACTAACCAATTTCCAATTGAGACTAACCAATTTCCAATTGAGACTAACCAATTTCAAATTGAGAGTAACCAATTTCCAATTGAGACTAAACAATTTCAAATTGAGACTAACCAATATCAAATTGAGACTAACCAATTTCCAATTGAGCCTAACCAATTTCAAATTGAGACTAACCAATTTCAAGTTGAGACTAAACAATTTCAAATTGTGACTAACCAATTTCAAATTGATACTAACCAATTTCAAGTTGGCAAATATATTTTTCAACAATATATTTATAACTAAATATTATTTTAAATGAATCTTTAACTTCGTCAGGCGTATATCGATCTGGGTCACCTACAGGAATTCTGAACTGAATCCTTTATTTAATCTACGGAAAAGACTCCCCTCATTCTACTGCTTGTTATCAGAGTCCTACAGTCTTGGTTAACGCTATTTTATTTTATATTCATGGATTTTACTATGGAAATTTTAGAAAGAATAAAATCGATTTCTAAAAATATCCTCTTCAATGCTTCAGTTTTGCATGTCAGTTGCCTGAACTTGATCAACTGAGCATGTCTAACTACATGCTGAGCCGACGTAGTGTGCGAGCCTGATGATCTGGTGCCAAGATTTTTTTATATTTCACGTATCAGGCAGCCGAAGTCGCTTGGGAGTTATATCTAGATATTTGAGGACACCCACATTCAGAGACTGTGCGGACTGGCTTACCCGATAATAACGTATTTATTAATCGACACCACTTGCAATGTTTTGTGCTACTTTTAATAAAAACAATATTCTTGGCTGTGTTGCATCTGCTTGGCATACTATACCCAAACTGAATATCATTATTGGTCTATTTGGCTTTGTCAATTCGTTGTCATGATGCTCTCTCACCTAATAATAATAATAATATTAATAACAATAATAATAATAATAATCAAGAAATGAACTAACCTGAAATGCAGGATCTGCGAAAAATATGATTAAACTGTTGACCGTATAATCACAGGATGTCCCGAACTGGCAAAAAAAAATGAATATACCCCTAGACATAACAAGGTAGCGACATATGTGCACTCGAAGATATGCAAGAAGCACAAAATCGAAACCACTGAGAGATGGTATGAGCATTAAACAGACACTTTATTTACCTAAAATAACGAAGTAATTATCCTCTGGGAAATGCCAATTCAAATTGACAGGGAAATGAAATCCAACAGACCTGGTATTATCATAAAAGACAAGAAATTCAAGATGTGTATGTTTATTGATATAGCAGTACCAGCTGATAGAAACACATCCATGAAAATTATCGAGAAATTCTCCAAATACAAGGACCTGGAGATCGAGATTAACAGGATGTGAGGGATGAATACTGAGACTGTAACGATAGTAATCGGATCACTTGGTCACGTGAGCAAAGGAATGGATAATTTTACTAACAGTGTCCCAGGTAACAGCAACATACAAGTTGACCAGAAGTTCGCCCTACTAGGAACATCCGATATACTAAGAAAAGTGCTATTAATTAAATGACAATTCTCCTACAGTGCCTAAGGGCCATAGTTTGGACCCGGCTCAACAGGATGCAAAGCAGGAAACATAACATACACAAATAATAATAATGATAATAATAATAATAATAATAATAATAATAAGAAGAAGAAGAAGAAGAAGAAGAAGAAGAAGAAGAAGAAGCCACATTATGTTGCGCCACAGCCTTATTACGCTGGGTTCTGCTGCCTGACCACAAGTAGGCAATTTTAGTTATCTTCAAGGCTTAAACGTTTTGGTTCCTAGTGAGGATTGACTACAAGCAAATAATATCCAAAATTATGGATATGAGCGCACTTTGAAGATACTAAATAAGGTTTCAAAAGAATGTGAAAACCTTTTGTGAAGCGAACACATTGAACTAACACAGTCTGTAAATCTTCTTTTATGTGCCGTGTCAAGACTGGATGTGGGCGATCAGACTCTCCACAACTTATCTGTTGTTATTCTAAAGTAATATTTTTTTCTCTTCACTATCACTCCTACTACTTGTCCTATCATTGATTTAAAATTGTTCGTTAGATAGTTTATTCACTTTCTCAAACGGACTTTCTTGTTTTGGCTTACGGATATATAACGTTGAAATTTTGTTTCCTTTTTGAACACCGAATTCAAGCAACGTCGAACCTGATCTGTACTTTGACGGATTAAATATCAGGTACTCTAAGCAATAATAATAATAATAATAATAATAATAATAATAAAAATAATGATAATAATGATAATCCGCGCATTCAACCTCCCTCACAAGGAAAATTGACTCGAACACACGCCACATTATGTTGCGACACAGGCCAATCACGCTAGGTGTTGCTGTGGTGGTTTACCACGCAAATAGATTTTTTTTGCCCTGAAGCTGTGTCATCCCCAGGTCCAATCTATTTTGAATTTAAAGTTGTCCTTCACATATACTGCTTGTCAACCAAGGTTACACAGGCTACTCAGCACTGCACTCATAGTTCTTTTAGCGAGATATAGAGCCATACTTATCTCAAGAGTATTTGTGCGAAAGGGAATGCAATGAAACACTCTTAATTAAAACTGAGCACATCAATCCTATTTTCCACGCCGATAATTTCTATATTAACCTTGTCTGTCTAGATAATTACCTTTCAGCATCTTTACCTTGGACTAAGCTCGAACCCTGATCTTTCAAACTGCTGGGAAACATATAAATATATTCCAATGCGATGCATGTTTTCTGTAAATGTTTATACACAATGTTTAATGTTTCTTTTCAACTAATGAGAATTATAACTTCATACTTGTAAAATCGCTAATCTCTAATCTTAAAGAACTCTTCCTGGGATTTTCTCAAAGACGTGAAGTCGTTACAGCGAATTTTATCTAATAATTTGACTCGATTTCATTCCACAATCAAAAGACGACCCCAGGGAGAAAATATCCCCCACTTTTCTCAAGGAGTGTCCAAGGAGGCGTGCAATATTTGGCCTGTCCAGACTGGCATTAATGAAATGTTCGGAAAACGTCACGAATCACAGCTGCTAAATGTGTCATCGTCAAGAACACTGTCATTCTGCCCTTGACCAGCAGTGAAATTACTAAGAAATCTCGCTTGTTTGGAAGCGGAATGCTTGTGGACACTTTCAGGTAGTTACCAAGTCGTGCTAAATCAGTAACGATGGCCACTAACAAATAACAAGCTGACCTCTGATTTGACCAGCGTCTGGTCAGTTGTTCGAAATCTAGACACCTGCCAGTGAAGAGCCGGCGACTCTTGTCAAAAGGGGAGCGCCGAAGGGGGAAGAAGCGGTGCTGTGTGCAATTGAGAGCTCCAATTATTTTTCGAAGTCTCTCTTAACCTTAGGATATTTGTCAGGGACTTAATATAAATCTCTCCCCGACCCTCCATCCCCAAAACTTGCCGAGCAAAACTGGAGTTTAGTGCCAAGCTGAGATGCTTCTCGAAATAGCATCAAAAGTAATGTCTGGATTTTATTTTTTAAAAATGAAAAAGTTGCAGAAAAGAATAAATTTTTGTAAACGACAATAATAAGTAGGCAAGTATAGATTTCTACATTGCGGTCCCCAGTGAGGATCGACAAAAAGCAAATAATGTACGAACACATGGATAAGAGCATACTTTGAAGATACTAAAATAATGGATTCACAAGAATTTGAATATCTAATGTGGATCAAACTCATTGACACAGTAAAACTTATTTTGTGTAACGTATCAATACAGATTGTTCAGGCTCTTCACAACTTCCTATTTTTGCTATCATTCCTACTACTTGTTCTATTATCGATTTACAAATGTCCGCTGTTTCCTACAGCCCTTTTCGTTTTGACTTACGGAAATATAACGTTGAAACAATGCTTCTCGTATGATTACATCAGTTAAGCAATGTCGAGCTTGGTCAGCACCTTCGTTGGTGACCGCTTGAGACTACCCTGTGTTGTAAACTTGGATTTGCTGATGATGGATAATAGCACGGAATTGTTAATCGGAGAGCTGAATTCAAATTCCAGTTGTGTGTGTTATATTCACTTACGCGCAAAAGTAAGATTTGTATGACTAAACCATTATTACTTGCATTATTTACATTATTCGGACTGTTATCCTCATCTTCATTGCCATATTCACAACGTTTCGGCGTTGTACGCTCCAGCCTTAGTTAGGTATTTGGAATTTCGATTCGAACCATTTATTTCGTCCACCAGGGAAGATTGTTCTAGTTCCACGTGTCCTGCCTCTGCCGGATGTCTCAGTTATTTCTCTTTAACTCTCCAAGATTTTGGATCACCACTGCTATAGCTTGGTATTGAACTCACAAATCTTTGGGTCTAGTCACTGGATCTAACCAACGCCTTTATCCACTGGGACATGTGTTCTTGAGGCCGGAGCTTACAAAGCGTTGTGAATATGTCAATGAATATGAGGATAACAGTCCGAATAATGTAAATAATGCAAGTAATAAGGGTTTAGTTTCATCAGAAAACTTTCGACTTATTCCAACACTTCCAGAAATTTCTGAAGAAACAAAATAGACAAATAAATAACGGGAGGTTTTAAATTATTAAAGTTTCTTTTACTAGTTTCTTATTTAATATTACTGTATTACGTATGAGACATGAGAAATTAACCACATATAGAAAATTAAATTTCTGTGTAGTGGATAACGAGGATGGCACTGATGATAATGGCTAACTCAGAAAGAACACAGAAGAAATTTTAGATAAAGTTGTAATGAAGAAATAAGAAGGTGAGATTTTTCTTTCCTGCAACTCTCATCTTAATTCCTTCCCTTCTGCAAAATGCCCAACTCTGTTTGCCTGAACAACGCAATTAGCCAGGGACAGAAACCAATCCCAATCTCGACCGTTTACTGTCAAACAGTCAATTAGAGACAAGAGAAGTGGGCATTCAATTTCTCTCTCTCTCTCTCAATATATATATATATATATATATATATATATATATATATATATATATATATATATCGAGAGAGAGACAGAGACAGAGAGAGAAAGAGAGGAAGTGGAGGAGGAGGAAGCACGTTGGAGTAGTGGATAGCGGTTAGGAGAGCCGAGCTCGAATTCCATTCGAATTCATCACATTAACTTACGTGCTAATACCCTTGGGAAAGGTATTAATCCTCCTCTTCGACCTTCAGCTATGGGTAAATAGCAGGACAGACTGGGTTCTATAGCCTTGGATGGCAACTGGTCTAGCAGGAGGACAACTATGAATTGAAAACCTGCGGAGCGATGTTTAGGGACCTTGTGTCCCGTAGCGCAGCAGGTCTCTGTATTCGGCCCTTCAAAAAGTGTGGTCGGTTCTGAACAAAGCCATCACCACTATAATCAAATCATATGCGCTCTTAAACAGAATCTGCCGTGTATGCACGGAAAGAATAGTGCTCAACACCATACAATATGATACAGAGTTTGTAAAAAAGATCTTTGTATATTCGGCAGAATTGAGTCACTGTAAGTCACTGTGTGTTTATCTAATTCTAAAAATAAATGCGCTAAAATTTACCTTCATCCCTGCCGTGCGCCGACGGCTTAGTGTTAGAATTTCCGACTGACGCCAATTCAGTCGGGTTTCAATCCTAGCTAGAGGCATCCGGACTGATGAGCTGTGATACAGCGAAACAGTCTGTCTGTGGAAGACAATAACATATATATAGAGAGAGAAGGAATACTTATCTTAGCCGACGCGTTTCGTCCTCTGAGGGACTTTATCAAATCAAAAAGAATCACCTACTCCCTTTCATTTATTGGACATTGAAATTTATCACCTCATTTTCATGACCTTGCCTGATTTCTCTTTAACTTGATGAATATTCATTAATGCTCCTATACCTATATCTTTGAAACAGCAATGACATTTTGCCGCGTCGTCTAAGTAAGTGTCCTTTTTATCTTTTTTCCATATTCCCCTCTTACTGTTTTACGCTATCTCAAATTTTTACACAGACATTACACACTCATATATATATATATATATGTATATATATATATATATATATATATATATATATATATATATGTATATATATATATATATATATATATATATATATATATATATATATATATATATATATATCATACACACATATATATCACACACACACACACACACATATTTATGTATATATATATATATATATATATATATATATATATATATATATATATATATACTCCAATTATAGTTGTAAGTTATGCATATTTATGGGTAAAAGTGCTCACTATAAGAGATAGAATATATGTAAATATGTTAATATAAACGTGCATACTGGGGACAACACGAAGTGGCGACAGTCTTTTTCATGCTACCACCCATTTTTTAAGTCATGAAGTTTGCGTTGAAGCAAGAAACAGACAGTCGACACTTGATGTTGACCTCAAATATATATATATGTGTGTGTGTGTGTGTGTGTGTGTGTGTGTGTGTATCACAACTCATCAGTGTGGATAGGCATTAGATTACTTCAAGGCTGCATAAAAAACCCTAACAATTGGACATCAGTCTGAGACTCTCAACTCTAGCTGACGCTCGGAAGAAAGGGAATTTTTAACACGTAAGTATTATTGGCTACCAGAGATACCGGGTGTAACAGCAAATTTTTCCAAATCGTGTAGCTGCGTCGGATAATTGTCCATCCCACAAGATGTTTAATATCTAAAAAAAAAAAAAAAACACTAAAATATATGCGTTTCTTTTTTTCAGGTTTTCACATAAGTCGTTTAGCCAACTTGACAACATTTATTGTAAGTATCACTGAAAGAAAGAGAACAGCTTAAAATCGTTTCGCGTCAGCACAACTTTATCTTCCCAACTGAGCAATGGTGAAAAGAAAATGATCATTCACGCCTTCAATAATAGTACCAACATTCATATTATGGCTTCCATTTTTAAAGTCCTTTCAAACTCCTTCCTCAGGCCCTAATTGACCTGCAGATCCTGTAAGATATAGACCAAACAATGAATAATTAACTTTCCTCCGACTGTTATGATTGGAACGAATTTGTCGGCTTTCTTTGGAAATCCTCATTTAGGATTCTGCTATTTAATCTATCAGGAAATAGGCAGTGAGGATCAGAATGGCTTTCCTAGCGAATATATATATATATATATATATACATAAATTCCCAAGAGGATAGAATGCAGGTTGAACTCAATGACCAGGAGAGAGTAAGAATATAATACAAAAGGCTCAAATACTAATATTCCATGGTTATAAGTTATTACATTGGAATCGTAATCACGATCCAATTCATCGGATCTACAAATTCAAAATAATTTTGAATTTGTAGGTCTGATGAATTGGATCCTTTTAGATATCATATATTTTGCACACACACACGTATATATATATATATATATATATATATATATATATATATATATATATATATATATAGATAGATAGATAGATAGATAGATAGATAGATAGAGAGAGAGAGAGAGAGATGGATAGATAGATAGATAAGTTAATAGTCTGAGTTGAATTAGACCAGAAAACAGCAGAATTAAAAAAGTTGTCAATACATATTTAAATTTCTTTACTATATATATATATATATATATATATATATATATATATATATATATATATATATATTGTCATACACAGGCTGTTTCACTGCTCAAGAATATGCCTAGACATCCGATTGCCTCAAGCTAGATCGAAACACATCTGATTTGGTGTCAGTCGGAGTTTTTTCCCCTGCGCTACACACACACACACACACACACACACACACACACACACACATATATATATATATATGTATTATTTATTTATTATAATTTTATCATATCGACAAAACCATTTTACTCACAACAAAGATGCAACTTGGTTTCAGTACATTTTAACTGCACATCTACGGGTGAAGGTCGGAAATGGTTATAAACGATCCTGTTTGTAGGCAAGCCTGGATGTAAAAGGTCACTTCCTTTTTCCATTTTTGAGAAGAAAAATGTACTTACAAAATATACATAGAGTATCTAAGTGAAACAATAGTGGTTGTTGACAGCAGTTTGGTGCTGAGTGGACCGGGTAGTTAATGTTGAATGGTGTGTGGACATTTTTTCGATAGCTCTTTTTTGAATGAACGCTGCGAACGTTAGAATTTATATATTACTTTCGTTCTCATCGCATCGGATATATATGTATGTATATATGTATGTATGTATGTATGCAGGCATGCATGTATGCGTACACACGGGTTTGTGTGTGTGTGTGTCTTTAAGAATAGTAACCAGTATTATTGCAATTTGTAGAATTTTTCAGAATTGGGAGTCTAAAACAAGACAGGGCTGTCATTATAATCAGTAATTCGTCCTGAGATGTCGAACTATAATGATATCCCGCTTACCCCCCCCCCGATTATTCAGAACAAGCTGAGACCAACAGACGTTTGGCGAAAAGCGTCGTTTATAAGCTTTCCGTTTTGTCTCACCCCCGCGCACACGCATATTTCACACAAACCACACACGCACTCCTGAAATTACTGTTATATATCGACGTCTCTGCATGAATTACTGATTAGTATGACAGCTTCGTTATTTTTTTAGTTTCCTCTTTCATTAAAATCTTACATGGATCTGAATGCCTTGAAAATCAGCATTTTGGATTCCGGTATTTAATCTCTCCCAGAAACAAAAGAAGCACTTTGTAAGCCGATTCAGAATTTATTGGAATATTCCACTTTTCGGATTCTCAGTTTCATTGCTAAATCCCCAAAACTTAGAGCTTGTTAGCGACCAGGAAAAAAGTTAGCAGTCGTAAATGTCATCTATGAATGAAGGACGAAATGCCTCCTCCAGTCAACCAACAATTAAAAAAAAAGATTTTTGAAATACCGAAGGCTTTTGCGCGAACGTATACATGAAAAAGTTTTTAAAAAAACGAGTAAATATGTTTTCGCTTTCATTATATAGAAAATCTATAAAAATTACATTTATTACTATAAAGCAAAAAAATAGAGAAAAATAAAACAAACTGAATATTTTGTTTTAACAGTGTAATAATCCTTGAAGCATTACATGCACAAGAGTGTCGTGAATTCTTGGTATCTAGTTTTGACCAATTTATGCTTCTTTTTGCTTCGAGGCATATGTCTGCAGACATAGTATTGACTTTTCGTTTTTGTTTCTTTCAGCGTTATTTGCAGTCAAATGCTTCACGATGTGAATGGATACCAGTCATTAGTAACTGAGAATTTTCAGTCATTTAAATTCGGGTCATAAAAGAATGATCGTATTCTTGGAAAAATCTTTAAATAATCATTGATTATATCCGCTGATCTCCAACGCCACATTAACTGATGACACTGTTTAAGTCTTCTTCTTCTTCATCTATATACCGTGTCTCTACAGAGCGTTGTCGATCATGTCTCTCCACAACTTCCTGTTCTTTGTAGCTCTTAATAATATCTTTTTCTTTTGGTTATCTTTCCTAAACCTTGTTCCGCCTTCCATTTCTTCAAGTTTGCTAGTTACGCTTTGCCTTCCTGTTATGGCGTAGAACCATAGAAAGATAACACGGACTCGGATATAGGTTAAATAGTATATTCTCGGAAACGTGGTACAAAGGTAAATGTGGACTGGAGAGAACTTTCTCTCATTGGTATGCCGAGTCACTCATTCACTCACTCTGTGGCTACTATTCGGTAACCCTCACTTGGTGACTGGTTATTTAACAACCCTCCCACACGGGTCGAATGTGGCACAAGGCCGGCTTAACATGGGCTTACCGAGCCCGTAGGCTCGGCCAAAAATATGCCCATTAGAACCCGTATACACGGGTTCATGGACTGTCAACATCCCCGGACGAAACTTTGCCCTGCGGCAAAGCCTGGCCCGAGTTCCTCCCCGCCGAGGCGGATAGTTCGACAGCAAAGAACAGTCTAAACGAAAATATCCAGTCACCCAGTGACTGGATATTTAACACCCCCCCCACACACACACACACACGGATCCAATGTGGCACAAGGCCGAGTGAACGTGGGCTTACCGATCCCGTAGGCTCAGCCAAAAATATGCCCATTAGAACTCGTATACACGAGTTCAGGAACTGTCTACCACCCCGGACGGCACTTTGAAGCGGCAAAGCCCCGACCGAGTTCCTCCCCGCTGAGGCGGAGAGTTCGACAGCAAAGAACAGTTTATACAACTGTTCCAGTCACGGGGTGACTGGATATTTAGCACCCCCCACACGGGTCGAATGTGGCACAAGGCCGGTTTAATTTCTCTGCATGAATTTCTGATCAGTATGACAGTTTCGTTATTTTTTATAGTTTCCTAAAAATATTAAGGCCGGTTTAATTTAATATTAATTAAAAATATTAAGATTAAGATTATTTCCAAAAATATGTCCATTAGAACCCGTATACACGGGTTCAGGGACTGTCTACCTCCCCGGACGAAACTTTGCCCTGCGGCAAAGCCCCGTCCGAGTCCCTCCCCGCCGAGATGGAAAGTTCGACAGCAAAGAACAGTTTATACAACTGTTCCAGTCACGGGGTGACTGGGTATTTAACAACCCCCCTCACACGGGTCGAATGTGGCACAAAGCCGGTTTAATGTGGGCTTACCGAGCCCGTAGGCTCGGCCAAAAATATACCCATTAGAACCCGTATAAACGGGTTCAGGGACTGTCTACCTCCCCGGACGATACTTTACACAAATGGACCCACCCAAGGTATACATATACTACTGCCAGTGAATACCCGGCAGTACGAACAGTCAAGTCGGGCAGTAGTAGCAGTAGTAGAACGTTTAGTCGGTTGAGTAGAATAACGTAGCGGCAAGAGTCATAGTAACAAGCACGTAGACTCAGTAAGAATTCATACAGCGATACGTCGATACCAAAGACTATATATATATATTTGTCTACTAACCCCGCATTCCTGTAACTACTAACCTGTATTACCAGTTTGTATTATTACGTTAATACATTTATTTCCTATATTCATTCTTGGCGTTTGTTATTATTTGATACCGGATTTCATCCCGGAATCCACAACACTTGATAATGGCAAGTACCGAAAATGTCTGTAATAGAATTGATGCATCACAGTTTCACCCAGCATGGACTTCCCTACTTCAACGGAAAATACGAAAAAAATAGGAGTATTTATTTCTACTCTGGTTTGAAAATGGCATTTCTTTCTTTAGGCAATTCTCGCGCTTTCAGATTCTTACGCATGTGTCGCGAACTCAGTTTGCTCGAATTCTTTTGTTAATTTGAATTTATAACTTATACAATGTAGCTTAGTCACTGTTTCATTTATTTCTCAAGAGTGATCAAGGTATGCAAAAGCTTTCCGAAATATATCTGTTTTAACAATAAGTTATCCGCTGGAATTAGAAGTTTTTATTCTTTTTAATCCCACTTCACCAAACAATAGAATAGAGCGATTCTACTTAATACTTTGTTTAATTTTTGGAAGGCACCTTTCGCTATCCCAATGCGCCTTCGGATTTCAGTGCCGGACATTCAAACCTGTGTGAAAATAATTCTTATATATTTAAATAGTTCTACTTGTTAGATATTCTTATGCCCAATTGGTAATTTGCAAATTGGGCTATTGCTTTTGCAAACAAGCACGCATTCTGTTTTCTTGCAAATGAGGTTTAACCATTTCTTCTTGCTGTTCTTCTGAGTTATTGTACTTTCATTCCTCTCTCTACTATAAACACTGTGTCGTCTGCATATCTTATGTTCTTAGGGTTGTGGGCGCCATTAATGGATCTTATTAGGACTTTTGATTCTCCCAGAATCGCCTTACTGTATAAGTTGAAATAAGTCCAGTGAGAAGAAATATTTGTCTTACACCCCTTTCTACTTTTGCATATTTTTTCTTTTTATGTGCCGTACCCTTTCAGGGGGTAGGCGATCATGGGTCTCCACCTACTTTTATCCCTTGCAGCTCTTAAAAAGTTCCCTCCATCTTTCACCTCCACCAGACCACGTTCCGTCATCCACTTGGTTAAGGCCGTCAGGTATGTCACACGTTGTTTCCCCTTGTTTCTCTTTCCCTCTATTCGACCCGTGAGTATCAGATTCTCGGGCCGTCCTTCCTCATTATGCGTCCCAGAAAACTTCAGCTACCGCTTCGTGATATTAAGTATAAGCCTCCTCCTTGCTTGCAACTTCTCTAAGACCTCGTCGCTGCTCACACGCGTCCTTAGAGTCCTTCTGTAGAACCACATCTCCGTCGGCACGTGTCTCTTTTTCATCTTGAAGGAAATCGTCTAACATTCGTTGCTGTATAGAAAGACAGATGGGACGTAACAGCTCAATATTCTTTAATTTGTTATCAAAGAAATCCTCCTGTCTCGCAGTACTCTTCCCAGCTTTTTGAATGCGTCCTTGGACATCCCAATACGTCTACGGATCTAAGTGTCGCACTTACCGTAAAGAAGGACAGATGTCACGTGACAGCTCAGTATTCTTTTCTTTGTTACCGAATAATCCTCCTGCCTCAGTTCTCTGCCTAGATTCATTTTCTATCTCTATGCAGAAGCTTTGTCCTCAGTACATGCTCTGGGTTATCCTAATGTCCTTTCCTCATATGTCAAGGTTACCTTAAAGTTCCAACAGTTACTTTTTGATGTTAAAAATCTTTAAAACTTGTTTTTGCTTATCTTCAACGCTAAACTTCGTTTGCATATGAATATACAAAAATCCTTGATAGAGTAGAAAATGCTTTACGCGGTCTTGTAGAAGTAGACTTTACCGACTCTTTTCTACAGGCACAATGTTGGAAGCATACCGCTATTTCCATGACAAATGTCCAGACGATCTGTATCCTTGTTTTAACAGTTCAAACTTTTATAGTTGGGATTCTCCATTATAACAACGGGGGGGGGGGGGGCAAAAAAGGCGGTAAATTCGAAAATACGTGAGGCAGTCAGTGACGACTGATGTGACTGGAAAATCCAGGAATAATTTCTGCACATTTCGTCAATCCCCACGTTGGATGTTTTTCTTTGAAAAGTACGATAACTTTACACTCAAAATCAAAGAGTCGTTCAGTCATCTGAGAAGAGTAGAACGAAAGACGAAAGCAAATAACCTTTAAATATCGAAACACGAGATCGAACAGCAATTAATCGATCATAAAAGAAGCAATCAGAGTTAAGTGATTACACAAGAGTCGAATTATTATTCGAGTTCATGAATATTTAAGAAATTTATTCAGTTATTCCTGAAAGAATAAACAGAGATAATAAATTTGCCGCTTCTTTTTTTAAACTGCGCATCCTGTAGAATGCAAAGCCGACTCACTCTCATCTCCCCTCGTATTCCATTTGTAAGGAGGAGGTTCCACTCAGTTTTCTTATCCAAAGAAATGCTATTAGTTAAACATGCCGACCTAGAAGATTCCCTGAAAACTGGAACTTTAACCTCTTCAGGTCAAATTTCAGTCATCATCTACCCTCGTTATCTCTCATACTTTCCAACACCTCCGCTTGCAGACATCATTTAGTAACTCTACCTTGAGTTGCTCTCGTGTCTTGTATTGGGTGAAATTATTATAAAAATATAGATCTCCACACAGCATCTGTTGTTGTTTAATATTATGATCTGTTTTGATTTCGTCTAGACACTCCCACACGTGCGTGCGCCAGCCACGTGCGCACAGATGAAAGCGCGCGCCATTATCTGATGCCACATATTTTATGTGTGTCTGGGTTTTTTAAACTTGGTTGCAACGCACACAAACGACAAATATGAATATACAACGTAAGAGGAGGGGACCCCCAATATAATGATGTTGTAACAAATAACAAAAATGAAAAGTCATCGCATTAAATATTCCTTTATATTTTTTTAATACCATGCTCATCCATCTTTCGATTAAGTCTTAGGTTAGTGACGGTCACATTAGGTGTGGCGCATTCGTGTGTGTGTGTGGCGGGGTTGAAGTATGTTGGAGAGAACTGGTTTTGACGGAAATAGAATTAATGTTCTCCCTAATCAACCATGATTCTCAACCCGGAAAAAGGGAAGGATCTGGGTAATGGTGTGAGGAGGAATTGATAGAGAGAGAGAGAAGAGAGAGAAAACTAGAAAAGGGGGCGAGGTAAAGAGAGAGAGAGAAAATGAGAGGGGAAAAGACGAAGAGAGAGTGTTAAAAAGAGAGAAAAAGAGGGGGAAAGAAAGAGAGATAGAAAACGAGAGAGAGAAAAGGAGAAGGAAAAGAGAGAGCGAGAAAAAGAAAGAAAAGAGAGAGGGGAAAATTGAGAGAGAAATAGATAAAAAGAGAGAGAGAGATAAAGAAAAAAGAGAGAGAGCTGAAAAAGAGATAGAAAGAGAGAGAGAGACCGACCGACACCTGCTTAATTAATTATTAATCTAACGTTAAATTTTTTGTCTTATGTCACACAAATATTTTTTCCAATATTTTGAACAAATAATCAAAAAGGAAAATTTATCGCATTCTAAGAATCATTTGTCTTTATTTACTAAGACATAAAGCCAGGTCTAGAAGAACAAAGGGAATAGAGAGAGTGGATAGTAAAAGTGATAGGGAGAGAGAGAAACGGAAATAGAGAGGAGAGAGTGAGAGAGAATGAGGAAAAACAATGTAGATGAAGAGAGAGGGGTATGTACACAAAGAAGGACGGTAAATGAATAATTGAGAAAGAGAAGAGAAAAAGTGAAAGAGCGAGCGAGAGAAGAGAATATGAGGATAATTAAAAGGAAGGCGATAAAGAGAGAGGGGGAGTGGTCAGAGAACAAAAGAGAGTGGGAAAGAGAAAGAAATAAGCAGAAAGCGAGGTAGAGAGATTGGAAAGAGAGAGGAAGGGAGTGGGCAGAGTGAGAAAAAAGTAAATAAAAGTTGATGGAAACAAAGGGAGATATAGAGATGCTAACCTGCGTGTTTCGAAAGCCGGTACTCAAAAACCTTAGATTCAAATGGCAAGATATATCTCTCCGGCATTCTATCCTTTTATATATTTATATAAACGCGCCGCTTGTATAAATTATCCTGTGTTTGTGGCTGCCATAATCACCGTTGTGAGGCCATCTGGTTTCACATACACCTATAATGTAGATGTTAAGTCTGTTCATCTCTTAGCATTGGTGGCCACACTCTTAACAGCATAAGATACGCAAATGACACAGTACTGATAGCAGACACAGAAAAGAAATTACAAAATCTCCTACAGAAGGTGGCGACAAAGACTGTGAAGAAGAGACTAAGTATAAACAGAATGCATGGTTATCAGTAAAAGGATGAGCCTGAAATGCGATTTGCAGGTCGGGAATACAAGAATCAGGCAGACACAGAAGTTTAAATATCTGGGAAGCGTTCTGACAGAGGACGATAAACGTGACACTTAGATCCGTAGACGTATTGGGATGTCCAAAGACGCATTCAAAGAGCTGGGAAGAGTACTGCGAGACAGGAGGATTTCTTTGATAACAAAGAAAAGAATACTGAGCTGTTACGTCACATCTGTACTTCTTTACGGTAAATGCGACACTGAGATCCGTAGGCGTATTGGGATGTCCAAGGACGCATTCTAAAAGCTTACAGAGTATTGCGAGACAGGAGGATTTCTTTGGTAACAAAGAAAAGAATACTGAGCTGTTACGTGAAATCTGTCCTTCTTTACGGTAAGTGCGACACTGAGATCCATAGGCGTATTGGGATGTCCAAGGACGCGTTCTAAAAGCTTACAGAGTATTGCGAGACAGGAGGATTTCTTTGGTAACAAAGAAAAGAATATTGAGCTGTTACGTGAAATCTGTCCTTCTTTACGGTAACGAATGATGGACGATTTCCTCAAAGATGGAGAAGAGACTCGAGGCGACGGAGATGTGATTCTACAGAAGGATGCTAAGGATATCATGGACCGAGCGTGTGAGCAACGATGAGGTCATAGAGAGGATTCAAACAAGGAGGAGGCTTATACTTAACATCATGAAGAGGCAGCTGAAGTTCCTGGGACACATCATGATGAAGGGAGGCCTGGGGAATCTGACACTCACATGTCGAATAGAGGCAAAGAGAGACAAGGAAAAACGCAACATATCTAGCGGCCTTAAGTAAATGGATGGCAGAAAGTAGTCTGGGGGAGGTGGCAAAGAGAAGGAACTTGATGAGAGCTGCAAGGGATAGAGGGAGGTAGAGAGCCATGATTGTCTACGTCCTGAAAGGACACGGCACATAAAAAGAAAGAATATAAACACACAGTGTCATATATATATATATATATATATATATATATATATATATATATATATATATATATATATATATATAGGTGTTTGTCGGTCGATCTCTCTTTTTCTCTCTTTTTTCGTTCTCTCTATTTACTCTCTTTTTCTTTCTTTTTATCTCTTTCTGTCTTTTACACTCTATTTTTTTTCTCTCTCTCTCTCTTTTTCTCCTCTTTCTCTCTTTTCCTCTCTTTTCTCTTTTTTCTTTTGTAGGGGTAGCAGCACATGTTCTGAAGATAGTATTCCGGATTGAAAATGAGGAGTCTCTATGTCGTGTTGTCCACAATGTCCACACAATTTCAAAATGATCCATCTTTTTCCCTGTAAATACAGTGAATTTTGGCATACCGGGTGTAACAGAAAAATTGTCCAAATCGTGCAAAATTTTTCAATTGTTAAATTAAGCTCTGAACTGTCGTATCTTAGAAATGATTAAAGATATTATACTGGAATTCTCTGAGGTTTTTATAACACTATTAAACTCTACTTTGAACTATAGGAATGTATTTAACACTAAATTGAAATGATGATCCCTCTTCCTGTTGTGACCTCCTCATCCAATTTCCATCTTTTTAAAACTTATTCATCGTTCTCTTGATGATTATTGAATCTTCTTTGAAGTGTATGAATGTTGGTACCATTAGTGAAGGCCTGAATGGTCTTTTTTCCTCTCACCATTGGTCAGTTCTGAACAATGAGAGTAGGAAAATATGTATTAATTAAATAAATAATCTAGATTCATCAAATCTAATTCATATCAAATACTTTGTAAGAAAATCTACATATCAGCGTAAGTAATCTAAATTCTGCTTTTTATTTAAAGCATAGCATACGACCCACAAGAAACTGTTGCGTTACCTAAATATATTTCTATGTCAGTTATGTGCTCTGCGTGATACACACTTAGGCGATCATGTATCTTTCGATACATGATTGACGGGGTAAAATTTTTCCCACAGTAGGTTGCTATTTCTTTGTGTGGTTGACCAGTTGCCATCCAAGGCTATAGAACCCGGCCCGTCCTACTATTTACCCATAGCTGGGGTGGAGAAGAGGATTCATTCATTTGCCAATGTATTAGCACGTAAGTGAATTTCAGTCAGTTATGTTGCCATGCGGGAAAAAACGCTTAGGCGATCATGTGTCTTTCGATACATGACTGACGAGGCAGATTTTTTCTCGCAGTAGGTTGCCATTTCTCTCTGCAGTGGACCAGTTACCATCCAAGAATACTGAACCCAGTCTGTGCTGCTATTTACCTATAACTGGAGGGAGAAGAGGATTCTTAACTTTTCAAAGCGTATTAGCACGCAAGTGAATGTAATGAATTCGAACCCAGCTTTTCGATTCCTCAATATATACATTATCTAAATATCGCCCGACAATGACCGACAGCGGGTGAAAATGTATTAATCTATCTAGATTCTTTAAATATAATCCATATAAAATACTTTATATATATATATATATATATATATATATATATATATATATATATATATATATATATATATATATATATATATATATATATATATTATCCATATCAAATACTTTGGAAAATATCACATTAAATATAATCTATATCAAATATTTGGATAATGTTAGCCTTTAAGTGAGCTAAATTCTGCTTTTTCTACAGGAGTCTATTATATGACCCAAAAGATACGGTTCCATTGCCTCTATATACTTCTGTGTACATTCATTAAATACCACTCGACAAAGACTTTCAGTGGCCGAATATGTATTAACCAGTCTAGATTCAGTAAATATAATTCATATTATATACTTTGTAAACCATCTATATATCATCTTTTTAGGGTTCTAAATTCTGCCTTTTCCATTTGCTGTATATTATATGACCCAAAAGAAACGGTGGTGTTTCCTCAATGGACATTGATAAATACCACCGACAACGATCGTCACCGGCCGAAGAATATCCATAAAACTATAAAGATTCACTAAACCTAATTGATATCAAATACTTTGTATGGCTTTTAGCAGCTTTTATTTTAAAGTATATTATATTGCCCCCCCCCCAAAAAAAAACGGTGCCGTTTCCTCCATATATTACTTCTATGTACATGCCTCAAATACCGCCCAACAAAGACAGACTGCGGCCGAATATGTATTCACCTGTCTAGATTCAGTAAATCTAATTGATATCATATACATTGTATAATATCTAATTGTCAGAGTTTAATGATCTAAATTCTGCCTTTTCTTGTGGAGTATATTATATCAGCCAAAAGAAAAGGTGTTGTTGCCTCAATATACAAGGTTGTTCTGAAAGTCTTGGGAACATTTTGACATTGAATATCTCGAAAACTCTTAAGGATATAAAAACGCGCCTGGCATATTCTGAAAGAATTTAATCTCAAGTTTTGCCTGGAATGTTCAAAGATGTCCAATGTGATCACCATTGATCACACGGCGCACATCAAATCCGTCATCTTCCAATTTCTCTTGCATTGCAATGCAAAAGTCACGACGAGCTGGTTTATCAGTGTCCTGCAACTGTTGGGTTAACTGTAGCTTGTAAGGTGTCGTGTGCAGTCGTCTTTTTAAGACACGCCAAAAAGTTCTTGTAAGAAGCTGAATTTCCTTCCTGGCTCTTCTGATCGATTTACGGGGTCTCCGCTCGAAGGCAGTTCGAACTCGCTCAACCGTATCATCTGAATTTGAGGGGCGTCCCGTTCTCTTAGCTGGGCACAAACACCCATCCTTCATGAATTTACCATGCCATCTCAATATGGACTTCCTTTCTGGCGCCTCTTTTCAAAATTTTGTGCGAAATGCACGTTGAACAAGTGTCCATGATTCGGTTTTTGCAAATTCAAGGACGCAAAACGTCTTTTCTGGCTGAGTGAACGCCATTACTGGATCTGAAAAAATATGAAAAAATCATTAGCATTACAAAAAACTTAATGAATTTGGCTTTAAAATGGTATCAGTTTCATCTTACTACTGTTCAGAGTTTAGCAGATATGAGAAAAACCCTGTACTTCTAAGTACATTCACTAAATACCGCCCGACGACAGACCTCGGCTAACTATATTTTAACTAATTTAGATTCATTAAATCTATTTCATGCCAACACTTTATAAACCTTATTAATATCAGTGTTTAAGTGATGTAAATTCTGCCTTTTTATTGGTGTATATTATAAGTACCTAATGAAACGGCCCCATTGCTTAAAATACTTCTATAAACATTCGCTAAATACCTCTTGATAATTAATAAATAAAATAAATATAATATATATATATATATAATACAATAAATATAATTCAAATCAAATATTTTGTATAATATCCATTTAACAGCGTTTATGTGATGTCAATTCTGCCTTTTCTAGTGATGTATATTGTATAACTAAGAAGAAAAGATGCAGTCGCCTAAAATATTCTTATATAGAGTTTCCGTAAACACCGCCCGACAAACTACTTTCATTAAATCCAATTCCTGTCAAATATTTTTATATCTTCTAAGAAACAGCATTTTACTGATCTAAATTAAATCCTTTATGTTGGTCTATATTACATGACCCAAAAGAAACTCTACACTTGCCTCAATATACAGGGTGACTCCAAAAATCGGGAATGTTTGAAGTGCGTATTGCCAGACATGAGCAAGTGGCAACACTGCGAGACAGTGACCTTGAGCAAGTAAATATTTCGCCCTTTTAGTAACGAGAATGAAATTCACAGTATCCCAGCTGAGATGTTGCAGCAGTCAGTGAGGAATCTCAACAGCAGATTTCAAGAATGTATTCGTACAGGAGGACGCCATCTACAGGACGTAATTTTAAAAACATATGAAAATTCCTTCATTGTTTCTTAAATGGCATCTTTTAAGGTTTCAATTACTATGAATTAAATATTTTTTTCCATCACTCTTGGTTTTATTGGATTGTTAAAAAGTTCCCGTTTTTTGGGGGGTCACCCTGTACTTCCATGAACGTCCTCTAAACACTGCCCGATAGCGGCCGAATGAGCCAATTTACATTCATCAAAGCATTTTGCAAATATTCTTGTCTTGAAAGTATTGTTTTCTCTTTTAATTAGATTAGCATTTTTATATCACAATTGTGGGCACTCTCGTTACGATGAGCAGCTAAAACGTTGCTTTTCATGTAAAATATCCTTTGGTTCATATGACCTTTTATTTACATTTCTTGATTTTTTCCGTTGTATTCTCTGTGGCAATCACTGCATGTAAAGAGGAAATTTCTCCTTCAATTTGTAGCTAATTATTTTGTTTTGTATTGATTAAAATGTCATTTCTTTTAGCTGCGGTTGTGACAAATTTTGTGATTTTTTTGAAGAAAAAGAAATTTAAAGAAAAATGATATTAACACAAATATTAACACATTTAACGAGACTGACCACAATCTTGATATAAAAAAAAGTATTCTTATTTAAAAAGAGAGACCTATTCCTTCAAACGAAAATGATTAAAAATGATTTAACCGATAGATCATGCACAATAACTTTGCGTCCATGTTCATACAACGTTTCATCATTCTTGGTAGATTTTCTTTTATGAAAATATGGGATACTTAATAACAAAAGTGATGGAAGGAAAAGAAAAACGTATCTAAATTAGATTGGTAGGTTATATACTCGAAACAGATAAGAAAAAAATTTCAATCTAAAATTCCTAGCGTCTCTCGTTCGTGCGCATGTGCAGTTTCATCAACGTGAAGAAACTACTTTGTCCGATGAATTCTAAAAGGACGAAACGCGTCATACGAAAACGTTTTCACTTTGCCATACATCTTTCCCTATATATATATATATATATATATATATATATATATATATATATATATATATATATATAGTAATGATACAATATGGGGATTCGTTTGGAATTTCCAGGAGGATATAGATCCAGGGAGAGCTCTATGCCAAAAGACAGCAAAATTATTATTAATTAAAGAATTGTGAAGAAATGGGTGAAGAAAAATATATATGTATATACGCATTTTTTGACCAAGTTAGAGGCTACGCGGTAAAACGTGTCTCTTTTAAATTAATTTGGAATACGTCTTTAACTAAACTCATGAACTTAATAAATATTCACTAGGGGATTAACTCCGATCTAACTTTACATTAGTTTCAAGTACATTCATATCCTGCTAAATATTAATAAATACATTTAGGATAAAAACGTTCAGGACTCTAGGTATACAACATTTACAAATAGGTTTCACTGAATATTAGTAATAATCATTTAATTAAAAACTTAATTTAAATTTCTTGTTTAATTATATAAAATGCTTATGAAAATTTTTCGCTATTTTCGAAATTTTTAAAAATGTTCCTATTTAATATTATTTACAAATAAGTTTTGAATGAAAGATATCGGCATTGAAATTTTGGCCGTTGACAGGACCGAACGGTATACTTTCCAATTCACACTGAACTAATTACACTTTATGCCCACTCCCTGAAATGACATAATAATGTTAAATCTGAAGATAGTATATCAAAATAGGTCAAAACTCTCTGTCCTTTCCCACTCTCTAAATAAGATAGCAATATCTCTAGATTTTAACCCGGCGATTTTATTTTTCATTTCATTTGTGATTTCGTTTGTAGGTCTTGAAGAGTGAGACCTGCTTTCTTAGAGCCTTAATGAAACAAAAATTATTACCTATGTTATTTTAGGTGTTTGATATTCTTTAATTAGTAATATATATGTATAAGTATATATTCTTTAATTAATAATATATATGTATCTATATTAAATGATAACTCTAACAGTTTTAGACATTTAAAACAGCATGCCTGCCCGTGTACTCAATTCCGGAAAATACTTGTTGATAACACAATTATACTTAAACATGAAAACAATAAACAAAAAATTGAAATTCTTGAAGCTATATACATAAAACAGTTGAAACCTTACCTGAACAAAATAAACTATGAAATCTCCACAAATATTGTTAAATGCCTATAGTTTATAACAGAAGCCATTGATTTATACCAACGGCTTCCCATACTTAAAACTTCTCGTTTTTCACTCTCGCGTGGTTATGTGTGACGTCACGAGCTGCGACGCGATTTTCGCTTCCGCGTCTCGTATATACGAATTTGTCGTTACTTTGAATTTTTTCATGCAGCAAGGGTGGACTATCATTATTGTTTCGTCCGTGTGTTGTTTGATATATTGAAATCGTCATCTTTGATAATGGCTTATGTAAGCCGAAAGCTTAGAATGAATTTAAACATGTATCAATATGGTGTTTTCCTGACGTCTTTCGACGATAATGTGAATAAGCTTATAAGGCAATATGAAAGGAACTTACTTAAAATAGACAAAACTTGTCTATATTATTTAATGAAACATGCATTAATGATCTACACACACACACACACATACACATATATATATACAGTGTAACCCGGATATAAAAGACTCGGATATAAGAGAAACCCTGATATAAGAGAGATTTTTATTGTCCCAAATTAGAGCCTGTGTTAATGTATATATAATAGGCCAAACCCGGATATAAGAGAAACTCGGATATAAGAGACTTCTTCTCCGGTCCCAACAACTCTCTTATATCCGGGTTACACTGTATATATATATATATATATATATTCCTAAATCCGACCTACTCGAGATGTCAATTCTATCTCTTCCCAACGAGCAATGTCTAAATAGTACAGTAGATTCGTTCCTTCTTGCTTTTGTCTCTGTCCAAAGACTTAAAAATAAGACATTCTGCGTGTGTTTAATTCACTGTTTCGTAACGAATATGATTGGTTTCTACTTCATAATTTAAAATTGGGACTTAACTAAATTCATGCTTGTAATATTATTATCTACACAACAATTCTTGAATCAAACAAGGCCAAATTCAATTCGGCCCCATGAAATTAATAAACAAGCTTTCTTTCATTGTTCTAATGGTAATCTCAGAAACGTGCAGTCGTGCAGAAAATTAACAATCATAGATGTCTCGTCCAGCTTTAATGATGTAAGTAAAATGCGATTAAAATTTCATATAAATTCCTTTATTTGACAAATACGCGTATAAGAAGTACTTATAGTTATTTAGTTTGGCCATAAGACGACTATAATGGGGTACTCAGTGAGGATCGAATCCACTGTATGATAGCAAAGATATGTAAGACTAGTTTTAAGCGAATATCTTTCTGGGCATGCCGATGAGCTTCATCCAGCAGCAAGGCCTCTGATAGGACTCTTAATGGCTATTGTTCCAATGGCTATTTGACCCGGAAAGCTATGAGCAATTATTGCCCCCCCCCAAATCAAAAGATAATTTTTATAGCAAAATGACAAACAATACAACACTAAAAAATTATAAAGATATATTTTTCTAAAAATACTAGCAGCCATACTCAGCTGGTCGCTCAGAAAAAGCGTTCAATTAGAATGGAGCAAAAACAGCATCATGTTTAAATGTAAAATAGTCTATCTTCTTCAATTACTTTAGAGTGCTTTCATTAAAACATTTTGAATTAATGCAGTTATTGATATAACAGAAGTAGTCTGTATTTATTCAATTGAAGTTAGCCGAAGGGGTAAAACAAGCGATATGAATACCCAATGCAGACCACAATTATTTTGAAATTTTTGAAATTCAATTTGTTAGTGTTCTACCATGGATGTAAAAGAGGATACATTTATAAAGTAATTTTATAAAAATTGGTTGAAAGATCAACAAAAATAAATAAAACCATTAAAAATCGCCATTTTTTCGCTATTTACGTGGGTTTTCACTATAAGGGTAGACTCAATTATCAAGTTCAATGACTGTTAAACGATCAACTTATTGTTGGCTACAAATGAGTTCATTTTCTATTAGATTTCATGAAAACTGAGAGAATTTTTATTGAAATCAATTTCTGTTGATATCGATATTTCGTTTTTCACTATTTTTCTCTAAATGCAGTGGCTTAGAAATATAAATGAAGTCCCGTTGTGCTCGCCATAATGTAAGTAACTTACATACCGAGTTTGAACGAAATCGGAGGAAAAAAGTTGCATTTATCGATTTTTGATCGTCATTAACGATCATTGATGTTTTAAAAATTAATAATTTAAGCTAAAAACCTATCTTTTACATTGTACAATATATAAGCCAAGTTTGGTCAAAATCGGTTGGATAGATTTCGAGTGAAACGGTATCACACAGACAGACACACAAACATCCCCTGTTTTATATATAGAGATTACCAGCGATAGATAAAAAAATACCAATACATTTTATGATCTACAAACTATGTATCTAAGAATGATTCCTTTAATCTGAAAGTATAAAATTACGTACAAAATATTTAGATTCCGGCATTCCCATAAAGGTGTTGATATGCCGCTTAACAAAATCCATCATCAACATCATCAAATGAATATGAGACCTAATGAACAAATATCGTGTGTTATTTTAATTTCTTATTGGTCTACAAAAGAAACTTCCAGCGTCATCTGCATTGTTTAAATTGTTTTTCTATGATGCAGAGTTATTATGACTAGAATTATAATACGCCATATATATACACACACACACATATATATATATATATATATATATATATATATATATATATATATATATATATATATATATATATATATATATATATATGTTTAAGATTTTGTGTAACAATTGAGGGGTAGTGTGCAAAGAGACGCACAGAAGACATGACCCCATTCACGTTCACACGCAAAAAGCTACCGCGCTGATAATCTACAAAGATACCGACCCAAACAACGGCGACACAGTTCACAGTAGGAACTTTTTTGTGTGTGTTTAACAATCCTTCTTTTCAGACTGAAATTACAGATTGAATCTACGGACTGTCAAGGATATACTCAGACCTTTCAAAGTTTAAACAAAATATATTGTGCTTTGGGAACTTTTGCTCTAACAAAAATTTTGGTTGTAAAAATGTAACATTTGTTTGGATCAAATACGGGTATCTTTCATAAGGTTTTTATAAATTGTACATTGTTCAATTATTAACGTTAACAACGAACAATGTACGTTACAAATTTGTACTTGGATTAAATGAAAATTACTTACAATATAATACATATTACTTATAATACATTCCTTCTTGCCATCAATTTTGACGGCACGGTTACACTCGTATTACTAATAAATAATAAATAGAAAAATTCACCTGATTTAATCGCCCGTCCTGGGTATGACGTTAAACTGCACCCGAGTCCTGGGTAAGACGATAAACTACATCCAACAGCAAGGCCTCTGATCAGGAGGTTTTGAGGAGCGTGGAACCACCTCTTAATTGCTGATGTTCCCAGGTCCACCCTGACCCGGGGTGGTAGTACCTGTTAGGGTCTCAGCTATGGGCAAATAGTGAAATCCCAAGGTGTGTCCACGTCCTGGGTATGACGATAAACTACATCCGCGTCCTGGGTATGACGATAAACTACGTCCAACCAAAAGGCCGTCTGTCCGATCAATCGGCTGGTCATGTCATGCCCCATCACCTCTAACCCATCCCAAAACAACTACAACTTACAATTAACTTTCCCTCCCAAACCCTACACTAAATATACTAACACCTTACCCCTAAAATGTGATGGAAAGCGGTGGCTTAGGGTCAATCAATAGAAAAAAATTAAACAATGATGTTGCCAGTCATACGTTTTTTGAAACAATGATGTTGCCAGGGATACGTTTTTGAAACAATGATGTTGCCAACTATACGTTTTTGAAACAATGATGTTGCCAACTATACGTTTTTGAAACAATGATGTTGCCAGCTATAAGTTTTTGATATATCTAGTAAATACTGGATCTGGCATTAAATAACCCATAGTGGTTGATATACCATAAACCCCCAAACAAACAAACAAACTGATTTAATCGCGATGAACGGGACTAGAACTAAGCCCAGACCCCAAATGTAACATCGCTAAAGTTGCTGGAAAAATGCTCAGTTCCCTGTCCTGCCTATCCTTTACCTTAATTAGAGTCATATCGGGATGAAAATGGACTACTGCGGCCGTATATGTGTCGGAGCTGCCCGGGTTTCACTTTCCAATCTGTCGTCCAAAAGCGTCTCTGCGTGGTTGTGGGTGATGAATTGTTTTCCGCACGATAATCTTTTTCTTACAGATGAAATGTCGCAAGACACTTTCTTCTCTGTCGCTATTTCCATGGAATAGAGTTCAGATGAAGTACATTCATTAGTTACCCCAGTAATAACCATGACTGCTAAAACGCGCCATGCCAGGCACATTGTCGCGAACCAGCCTCATTCCCTTCATATACCTTTCGTGAGATTCTTCCCACGAACCACTACCTTGCAGAATCGACTCCCAAGAGTATGCTTCTCGGATCACTGCGGTCTTAAACGGTTCATGTCTAAGGTTAACAGATTTCTTCCACACATATCCGCATAAGTTGTACTTTACTCTCTGATATAAGGTGAATATCATTGTAAAAATAAAATTCATAATAGACAATCATCCTTTTGGAAACTATTCTCAAAGAAATCGCCTGGCACCACATATCATAGCGAATAAGAAGGGAAGGAAAGGTATAGAGCCATTGTTCTATGGCAGGGGTTTGAAACATATGAGATTCGCAGCGACCCATTTCCTGGCCATTATTTTCCTCAAATTTTAACAAATTTGTCTTAAGTCCCTTTCAGACTTTTTCTGAATTCAATTTAATCTATTCACTAATTGCAGACAATCAGCAGGGTGTGTTCTCGTTCCTTCCCAGGGAGGAGAAGGAGAAGCGATTTCCCCAGCACTGCGAATTCTTTGTCCGCTACCAGAAAAGACGTTAGAAATCTACTTTACGACAATGTCTACTTAATTTTTATAAGAAATAAACTTGACATATCATATAAGGGAATGCTGACTTGCATCCCCCAAAATGTTTTTGTCATTACCTCTGATCTGTGCATATAAGACAAAGAGATGTCAATGCTAGAAAATGCACTTTTACCAGTGTGTACCCATTGGAGCTGATACCGCCCAATAGATGCAAGACATTCCTACTAATAGATGTTTCTCGTCAATTCGCCCCCAACAAAGCAATAATGCTACTAATATGAAAAGATTTTAGAAAGAACTAGAAACCCGATCCTATACAAAGAATAAGAGATAAACATCTACTGCTGTTCAAAAATATGAGGAGGAGTATAAACCGGACAATAGACGATTCACGGTCCTCCCCAGTCTTTTGAACAGGAATCGAGGTTCTTTGCGTAATAGCCTTAAGTTTGAGTTTTCTGTTCTAATGATTTTTTCAAATATTGAATATAGACTATGTTTGTCTATATTTCTGAGATGAGGTATTATGTACATTATTCGGACTATTGTCCTCATCTTTGTCGCCATATTCATTATAACGTTTCGGCCGTTGTACGCTCTGGTCTTCTTCAGGTGGTTGGAATGTCGAACTGAACCATTTATTTCGCTCACCGTTCTAGTTCCACGTGCCATGTTTAATGGATGTCAGTTATCAGTTATCTCCTATTAATTCCTCTCTCCAAGTTCTCCACTGCCTTAACCGGGTATTGAACTCACATTCTTTGGGTCCTGACACTGGATCTAACTAACGCCTTTATCCACTGTGCCATGTGTCCTTGAGGATCGAAACGTTGTAATGAATATGGCGACAAAGGTGAGGATAATAGTCCGACTAATGTAAATAATATAAACAATATTTTAATGAAAAATTAGTTCAAACAAGAAAAGCAAGAAAAAAAAATAATCTTTCCATGAAAGCTCTTTTCAAAAATTGTTTAAATTTGTGACAGTCTTCGAAAATTAATTTTGGAGAAAATTTCTGTAGATTTTGGATTATTTAAAAATGTAAAAATAATTCTCGTTTCCATGGTATCTTTTTTGTTTTGACTTTGTGAATATAAACATAATTTTTTTTAATTAAACTATTATTATTATTTTTACTTTAAAAACGGAATTGTATTTGTAAGTCATTTTTATAATGTGGAAATGGATTGTACCGGACACATAGGGGAACAGAACGACGAAATGACGGAAATGGTTGATAAAGAAAAGGCTTTGATTGAAGTTGAATAAATGTGCGGCCTGTCGAGCCGCATTCCCAGCAACGGAAGAATGGAAGAGATTCACGTATATGGTGTGCATAAGGATTTCAAGAAAAAAAATTATTACTGGATATGTGATAATTCCATTGGTGTTGGCAAAGAGATATCGCGCACATGTTTCTACAATTGAAACATAAATTTACACATAGAAAAATTAATAAACAAATGAAGGACAAAGTTAGGTTGGAAAGAAAGAAAGAAAGATAGAAAGAAAGAAAGAAAGAAAGAAAATAAACATGAAAAATAGTGAGTTATGATATATATTTGGGAAGAAAGATTGGTGAATACAAGAGCAATGGTGGACACGTTGAACTGGCTATTTCTTTAGATAGATAGATAGATAGATAGATAGATAGATAGATAGATAGATAGATAGATAGGTAACCCTAGTAGAAACATATATATATATATATATATTTAGTTTACGAAAAACTAGGTAATCCGTATGGGTAGACCCAAGGAGGATAAAATCCAGAGAGCTCAATGTAAATCAGAGCTAATAATTTAAATAAAAATAAAAACAGACCACTTTAAGGTTCCATGTAATAAATTATTTCACGACAGCCCTTTTAAAGGACCGCGGATCATCAGACTTTACTTCCAAAGGTTGAAACGAAAAATGAAAAGAAATTTACACATTTTTGACGAGGAGTACTACGCATATGTAAATTAACGAAGTGAGGAAATGAGTGGGGAGAGAGACATGATTGAGTTAGATGTAAAATTTCTATTCTTTCAAATTTAATATTGTTTGAGGAAGTCCAGACATTGACACATTAAATCGGTTAACTTAACGGAAGTTATATATTGATATAGAAGGGGGAGAGGTGAAAAAAGACATAAAGAGAAAAAGAGAGAAAGAAGTCATGAGAGAAAGTGTCACTAACTTTCTTTGGAATGAAAGGCCCGAAATAGACGCTGTTGTTTTGCTTTACTTTGAGAGTTCATAAATATTATAATGTTTGATATAAATTTGAGTGTTTAAACAGTCTATAAGGAATTTAATTTGATGTTTGTTAGCGATTTAATTGTTTTTTTTTAATTTATTACAAAAATTTTGGGGATTTAATATGAAATAGTCGATTAGAAAAATATTCATAGAATTTACATTAAAATACTAAAATTTTATTTTAAAATATAAGTTTACTTCTAGTTGTAATTGATTATTAAGGTGATATCTCTATCAGTTTGAATTTTATTCATGAATTTAATTTGCGACTATTTTTAGAATGGTAATTTCTCTTACTTAAAGTTTAGTTTTTAAGTTAATATGGAGTAATATTTGAAGGTAATATTAGAGATCTTGCTCTGTCATATATTGTATACACATCCATGCAAGTTTCACATATACATACGTTCTTTTACATGTGCAGTCACTCATACAGGTACAAATGTAACGATATACACGTGTAATTTCATGTATTAATACCTACATATATCTTTTTAAATGTTTACGCATACATACACACATATATATATATATATATATATATATATATATATATATATATATATATGTGTGTGTGTGTACTTAGTATTCCCTAAAAAAAAAGAAAAATTTAAAAATAATATTAGGTGATGACTTTAGAATTCAATTATCAAAAAATCTAAATACTTTATCATCAATAATGATTATTAAAGGGTAATACATTTAAATTCAAAATTAAATTATCAATTTAAAAAATTTACCTCCATATTGTAAAGAATTTTAAACTCACAATTCCAATTGGAGAACATTAATAACAGACCTGTATTTTTTTTTTTAAATTCTACATATCCATATATATATACACACACATATACCCACATCCGCACACGTGCACACATATATATATAGGCATATATATCTATATATATACACACCCATACACATATACACACACACACACATATATATATGTATATACTCATACATACACACATATGAATGTAGATATACACACGTACATACATACACACATATACACATATATATATACATATACACATACATACGAACACACACATATATATATACACACACATACACACATATATACACATACATACATATACACATATATATATATACACATACACATGCATATACATACACATATATACACATATACACAGACATCCATATAGACACATAACCACATATACAAATATACACATATACATATATATATAATATACATATACATATAATATGTAGCAACCTTTCTTTTAGATATGTTTCATTGAATATGACAGACATGGAAAAATTTGATTAAACTTTTATTTATTATTTCAAACATTTTCCCCTTTGATGGAATACATACATATATATATATATATATATATATATATATATATATATATATATATATATATATATATATATATATATATATATATACACCCACATGTTCCTGTATGCAAAAAAAACATGTCAATATTCAAACGTATTTACATTATTATATTTCACCCATATTATATATACGAACTCACAAACTCATATATTTATACATACATACATACATAGATTACCCGCAATCACATATCTATGGCACGACACATATACCTATTTATACATACACCTACACACACACATAAGATACTTCATTGCATATAACAACTTGTATATAATGGGACTTGACTCGGCATTGTGGTTAAATTTTCGTGCATAAATTATTGTAAATGACCCCCGTCTCTATACGAATGAGTTCAAATCTCGTAAGCCGTTAATGTTCTATCCGGCTAATTATATTAATAGTTCTTGAAAGTCCTGAGAATTGTGATAGAATCAAGAAGAAGAAGAGAAAAGATAACTCATTATTAAAAATTAAACGTTGTCTGTAAGAAATTACGGACAAATAAAATTAAATCTTCATCACATTTTGTTTCCTCTTCTTTTAATATTATCGATTTCTAGAAATATCACAAATGAGAGAGCCAGGCACATAGATCGTGGTAAATTGTCGCGTTTCCGACAATTTTGAAACACAGAGGTAAAAGTTTCTTTTTTTAATAGGTGAAAGTGAGGCCAGACAAAACATTTATGCCGATTCTTATCTGTGTGCAGAGAGAAAATAAACGTCTACTGCAAAGATTTTTCTCGTGTAGATGGCGTGAAATCATTCTTTAAGTTAGACATTCCCCTCAAAAGTGAATAGCATCTCTCTCTCTCCCCCTCTAATTTCTCCATTTTAGTTCGCATTTGTTTACGAAAAGTACTCTATTATTGATTGGTCTGGTCCTTTGAGGACATATAAGTGATGAGAATGATTTTGCTCCTGGTTATTGTATAAGATTCCGTTAGTGTAACTGCGCGCCAAAAGAGCGAAGCGGATGGAGACCTGTGAGAGCCAGACTCATCACATTAGTGCATAACCTAGCGAGACTAATTTCCTAATCATCACACTGCGCAGGCGCGGGTTGGCTGTGCCTCGAATTGTTTGTTTTCACATTACAACTGAAACTAAACGTCGGATATCATAATTTTTGCTATTATTTTTTCAACTTCATAGGATAGTATAAATCATCTACAAGTAACACAATATAACGATTATTTCTGAATTTTGTGATGAACAATCTGCTGTTCTTCCTTTCGTCAGTAAATCATTTAAAACGTGCTTTACGCCCTATCATTATCTCAGATAAATAATAGAAAATGCTGTTCTACTTAACAAGTAACAATCGCAGAAAAAGATATATTAGGGTAGCTGTTTGGTTTTCGCGATAGAAAAGTCGTATATAATAAGAAAAAAAAAAGAGAAACAGTAAGAACAAGAAGATAGAGGCGGTGATAAATCTCTTAACGTCTACTTCAATAAAATGGTTGATTGATTGGTTCATTAATTTTTTTACGGTTTATCAACCCATTGCAGGTTATTTAAAGCCAAAAAATATTTTTAAGATTCTAAAAGTTTTTTTAGGGGGTGAGGACATAATGATGATATGCTGATACAATTGTTACTAATTAACCCATAGTTGGGGGATAAATAATGGATTCATAGCTTTCCCAAACTTATAAGCGCGTAAGTTAATATAACAGGAATTGGAAATCGGCTCTCCTATTAATAATTCCCAAGCTGGTACTCCCAAGCGGTCACCCATCTAGGTACTGATCAAGCTTGACGTTGCTTAACTTCGGTGATCCTACGGACCGGCGTTTCAACGTAATATGGCCGTAAGCCAATCTATGAAACCTTCTGGATTTTGAATTCTGCATCCATGCTTATTTTTATTGATCCAAATCTTATTGCAGTGATTCGAATCTGCATAAAACATGCTACCTCGTCGATGATAACGCGCCGGTTCGCCATTGACGAGATTGTTGAATCTTCCCGTCAGTGGTGGAGGTTGATGTGTGTCCTGCTTCTTCTTCGTGCCTTATGCTTGTCCCCTACCAATTTTAAACTTCTCGATCCACTCATACACACTTCTGCACGGCAGTGCATTGTTGCTATATTGTGCCAAAAGCCTCCGATGAATTTCAGCACATGCACACCTTCCGACAAGAGAAAATGGATTACTGCTCTTTGATCCTCCTTGCGGCGCGGTCATTTTTACACGGTAACTGCAGCAAGCAAGAAAACTGGCGCGATGCTCATTCGATCTTGTGACTATATGAGCAGCAGGCAGTGTGACAAAACTAAAGATATGTTACACCGAAAAAGCGGATAATTTTTTACTTACCCTCGTGGGTGTATGTGTATATATATATATATATATATATATATATATATATATATATATATATATATATATATATATGTAATTAGGCAGAAATCATTCTTTCATCCACATTTCATTGAATACGACAGACAAGGCGCTTTGATTTAGTTTATGATACAATTTCTCATATGATCTAATAATTTCTTTCTTTTCGAAAGATAAATTATATAAAAACTGTCCGAAAGTTCTTTTTATCCAAACACTTTCAGCTATACATTTAGCCATTTTCAAGGCTGAAATACATTAACTGTTAACAAGAAATAGTTTGTTGCGTGTATGTATCTATATAATGTTTTCATTTTCAAAACACTGTTAAGCTACTGTGTCCATGTTCATAGTTGATATTAAGTGTTGTTGTTTTTGTTTTTATTAATGAGGCTTCCATTATTTTTAGACTTTTATTTATTTGCATGTAGATGATGCTATTATCTTTCTGTTGTCAACAAGTATGTTACGAATAGAAAAATAATATTTCACCTCTTAGAACAAAATTAAATCGGACAAATATTATTTACGAATTTAAATGTCAATTAAGGAATTGTATTCCTGATCAATCAAAATTCATAAATAATTATATAGGTTTTGAGGGATCTCCCCTTTTTACACAAATGGACTCATCGAAGGTATACATATACTACTACCAGTGAATACCCGGGGTAGTAATAGTGGAGTCGAGTCGGTTGAGTAGTAGATAGACAGAGTCACACACAGAGTGAGTAGTAGTGGAACGTTGAGTCGGTAGAATAACGTAGCGGCAAGAGTCACAGTCACAAGCACGTAGACTCAGTAAGAAGTCATACAGCGATACGTCGATACCAAAGACTATATATATATATATATATATATATATATATATTTGTCTACTAACCCCGCATTCCTGGAACTACTAAACTGTGTTACCAGTTTGTATTATTACGTTAAAATATTTATTTTCCTATATACATTCTTGGCGTTTGTTATTATTTGATACCGGATTTCCTCCCGGAATCCACAACAACTGTGCAACGAGGACTTCGAACTCACACGGGAAGAAAAAAAAACAATTCTCCCTCGTCGACCACAACAACTTGGCGACGAGGATATCGAACTCACACAGAAAAGAATAAAGAAAAAAGAAAAATTCTCCTTCGTTGCCCACAACAACTTTGCGACGAGGATATTGAACTCACACGACGAGAAGAAGGGAAAAAACAGTTCTCCCTCGTCGACCACAACAACTTGGCGACGAGGATATCGAACTCACACGGGAAAGGAAAAAGAAAAAAGGAAAATTCTCCCTTGCCGACCACAACAAATTGGTGACGAGAAATTGGGACCTACACCGAAAGAAAAAAATTTCTCTCTTCTCACCACAACAGCTTGGGCGACAAGAATTTGCACTTCTCGGAGACTCAAAAGAAAAAAGTTGCCGTTTTTTGCCAGTATCCACAACAACTTGGCAACAAAGATTTACGAGGATTAAGATACGGAAAATCGAGTTTTTCGTAAGACTCTTATCATGGAGGAATTTAAAAGTATTTTAGTAGAACTTGTAAAATACCAAAATGAGTAGCCATTACAACTCCAAGAAAGACAAAATGAACAGCAATTACAATTGCAAGAAAGAATGGAAGAGAAGTGGCAAAAGCAATTACTACAAACGCTGAAGGAAAATCAAGAAAGACAAATGCAAAATGAAGAAAAACAAATGCAACTCCAGGATCTAATATTAAAGGTAGCGGGTAACAAACAACAAAATATCGAAAAAGAGGCGACTTTTTCCCAAGAGGCAGTGTGGAATACGATAGAAACTTTCAAATACTCTCTAGAAGAGGATAAAAATTTCGGGGATTATTGTTATGAAGACATCTACAACATCGATTGTCAAAACTGGACAGAAGCAAAGAAGCTACGTCTGTTGCTCAGTAAATTAGGAACTGAGGAATACACAAAATTTGTGGATTACATTTTGCCAAAAAAGACGAACGAATTAACGTTTAACGAAGCAGTTACATGTCTTACAGAGCTTTTCAGTCCAAAAACGTCACTCTTTCACAAGAGGTGGAAATGTCTTAACCTCGTAAAGGACGAAAAGGAGGTCCATTCCGCGTTCGCCTCAATCGTGAACAAACATTGTGACGACTTCAAGTTGGGAGAATTAACTCCGGACTATTTCAAGTGTCTTATTTTTGTACAAGGGTTAGTCTCAGCAAAGGATAGTGAAATACGCAAAAGAATGCTTTCAAAACTACAAAATGAGCCTGGATTAACACTACAAAGATTATCAGAAGCCTGCCAAAAATGCCTAAGTATAAACAAAGACTCGAAGGATATCGAGGAGTCAGGAGTAGCACATATACGTAAATTGAACAAAAGTTTACGTTTTTTACCCTCCCCGGAAAGAAAACAAAAATTCTAGAATAATGAAAAAAAATTTTCACCCTCCCCAGAAAGAATACAAAAATTCTATAATAATTGAAAATGTACAACGTATAGGAAAAATTATGACAAAAAACAAAGCAAATATAAGCACCCCCTATCTGCCTTTTATCGATGCGGAGAACTACACTGGAATAAGGATTGTCGTTTTAAATATAAAAAATGTCTAACGTGTTGAAAAATGGGTCACAAGGCATCCCAATGTAGGAACAGAAAATTTACTAGTAAGATACGAGCTACTAGAATGTACGACGAAGATAATATTAACATAAGAAAATACGTGGAACTTGAAATTTTAAATAAAAAGATAAAATTACAACTAGATACAGGTTCGGATTTAACGATAATTAACCTACAGACATGGAGAAAGCTTAATAGACCGACCATGATACATACGCAGAAAATTACTAAGTCAATTACAGGGAAGCGTATAAAATTCGAAGGAGAAGTGATCTTAAATGTGAAATTCTACGGATAAACTAAAAAACTCAAGATATTCGTAATGAAAGATACAGAAAATCTAGTGGGCACAGACTGGATACAAAAGTTCGACGCATGGGATTTACCTATCAGTTATTTTGGTAAAAAGATAAAGTGCGAACCATCAGAAGCTATAAAGTTAAAGGAAGAATTACATAATCAATTCCCAGAAGTATTTTCGAGCGGTTTGGGACGAGGTAACAAGTTTGCCGCTAGAATTGAATTAATAGAAAATGTCCAACCAGCAGTAAAAGAAGAAGCGAAACGTGCCGTTTGCCCACAGAATACGGTCTGTGTGTGATAAGTTATTGCCGAACAAGCACAAAAACCGGCATACACCTATAGTACTCAAGAGATCATTCGAACCTGGTACGATAATTAACAGACTAGAAAATGTGATGTACACAGTACAAGGCGAAAAGTTTACCCACAGAAGACATATTGACTAAATACAAAATGAGATTCAAAGACCTCAGGAAGACACAGAAATTAGAAGGTCAAACAGGGAGAGGAAATTTACTGAACCTCTGATTATCGACCATAAGAAAAAAATACTCCCCCTCAAAAGGGATCTAATGAGGGTGGTGTTGAGGGGGTCACCCCTTTTTACACAAATGTACTCCCCCGAGGTATACATATACTACTACCAGTGAATACCCGGGGTAGTAGTAGTGAAGTCGAGTCGAGTCGGTCAAGTAGTAGATAGACAGTCACACACAGAGTCGAGTAATAGTGGAACGTTGAGTCGGTCGGTAGAATAAGGTAGCGGCAAGAGTCACAGTCACAAGAACTTAGACTCAGTAAGATGTCATACAGCGATACGTCGATGCCAAAGACTATCTATCTATATATATATATATATATATATATATATATATATATATATATGTCTACTGACCCCGCATTTCCTGGAACTACTAACCTGTGTTACCAGTTTGTATTATTACGTTAATACATTTATTTTCCTATATTCATTCTTGGCGTTTGTTATTATTTGATACCAGATTACATCCCGGAATCCACAACAATAGGCCATACTATAATATGTTTGCCACGAAGACTCACATTACACCTTTCTGATCATAGCTCAATTAGGTCTCATTCAAATAATTATGGAGACCTACAGGACCGTATTCGTAACATACATACAAACACTCATATATATATATATATATATATTTAGTTTACGAAAAACTAGGTAATCCGTATGGGAAGACCCAATGAGGATAGAATCCAGAGAGCTCAATGTAAATCAGAGCTAATAATTTAAATAAAAACAGATTGCTTTAAGGTTCCATATAATAAATTATTTCACCACAGCCCTTTTAAAGGACAGTGGATCATCAGATTTATTTCCAAATGTTGAAATGAAAAAATGAAAATAAATTTACACATTTATGACGGGCAATAATAAGGAAATTCACGAAGTGGGGGCAGTGTAGGGGGGTAGAGAGACAGCATTGAGTTAGATGTAACATTTCTATTGTTTCAAATTTAAATTTTCGCTGAAATCTAGACATTGACACTTTAAATCTGTTAACGGAAGTTATATCTTGATATAGGAAGTGGGATTGACCAAGAAGTATATAAAGAAAAAAGAAAAAGAGAGAAAAAAAGAGAAAGAAGTTGTAAAAACGTGTCATTAACTTCTATTGGAATAGGCGTTGCTTTTTGGGGTTTTTTTTGTTTTTTGTTTTTTTTTATTAATCCTCTTCTTCTCCCTCCAGCTATGGGTAAATAGCAGGGCAGACTGGGTTCTATAACATTCGATGGCAACTGGTCTTTGAGAGAGGGACAACTCTGAATTCAAAACCTGCTGAGGGTCGTTTGGAGTCTTTGGGCACGTAGCGCACCAGGTCTTTTGTATTCGGCCCTTTAAAAGTGTGGTTGATAGTGCACAAAGCCTTCAACACTACAATCATATATATAATTAATAAATAGGAAACACATAAAATATCTCAGTGTATGGCTGAATTATGAAAAAATTAGTATAGGCGATAATGAAATTGTCAAAGAAATTGACCCTAAAATAGTATGCGTTAAGGATCGTTTTGTCAATCACCCCAAGATGCTACAAAACAAAATTATAAATCTTAAGTTTTCTTCTTAATGTAGAGTCAGTAAATCTTGCCTTTCATATGGATGCCATGCATACCACCCATCCTGTTCAGAAATCTCTAAACACTCAGCCGATCTACAACAGATCACTGATTAATATATATATATATATATATATATATATATATATATATATAGTCAAACCTAATGAGCCAGACACACCTACCAAGGTTTCACTTAGGCAAATCGTCTTTTCCTTCGTGATTGATTTGGCTGTTGTTAAATCAAGAGTTCGAAGGTTTTTCGACACGAGTATAGTTACCTATATTTATATATATATATATATATATATATATATATATATATATATATATATATATATATATATATATATATTATAAATTAACTGATTTAAAATATGTTTTTTCGCTACACAGTAATAACCATGTTTCAAAAATGGAAGCTAAAAGCTTCGAATTTAATTTTGTTATTAAATTAAATAAAAATATCTATAAGAACACCGGATTATATAGCTTACTGTTGCTTCTTTATATATATATATATATATATATATATATATATATATATATATATATATATATATATATATATATAACTTCAATTTCCTAAAGAGGTTTATTTTTCATCAAAATTCGTGGAATGTCGCTAGAGAATCACAAAGAACTGTACAACCCCAAAAAACAAAAAACAAAACAGAAACCACATCACTTGAACACATTCAGTAGCAGCAACAACTAAAATGGATAGCACAGATAATTCGAACTGAAAATAAAGGTAAAAAGAAAACTTGACTTTCCCATTTATTTCAGGCCAAAGGTAAGGAAGAAATCCCCCTTCAAGAATTGAAAATACAATAACAGTGGACTTGAGAAACCGATTTTCTTGAAATAGTATTTTAAGAGAAATATGTCATGAATTTCAAACGGCAGTAATACTGAGTGTTCGATCTATGGAAGCAGTTATTCTCAATATTACCATTAATATATCCATGCATGAAACCTGACCGGAAAGTATTCAGCCATTTAATATAAATGCAATTAATTAAAAAGGAATGGTACCTTTGTTTCCTACTTGTACTGTTCACGTTAATAATCGACACATGTATCCTAATTTCATTGCACTTTTTATAAACATTCTGTGAGATCCAATTCCGCGATCACAGTCATCTGCTTTAATGTGCTCTCTTTAATCTCGTCCATGATGTTCCAACATCTTGTTTTATATTTGGGAAAAAACGTTTAAAGTCGCAGGGAGTCAAATCCGGAATGTAAGGATGCTTATAGACCTCGGTGAAGTGATTGTTTTTGCCAAAAATTCCCAACACAAAATGCGAACAATCTATTGTTCTAGTTATTGTGCATACATCTCACTGAAATAACCGACTGAGTAACCACAAGAAAAAAAGCATCTATTTAAAAACGCGCATTAAGATACTATCTAATATGTTGTACAAGACGGCGCAACTTCGTTTTGGATATATTCAAAATGATTATTAAATTTTCGGACAGATACGAAGGTGGACTGAAAAGTTCATAGGCTGACTATGAAGGAGTGATTCTAGAGCTGTGAAATCTTGCATGCATTCACTTCAAATCTTCTTAATCATAACTGCATTGTTTCATTGTTTCCAGGTAAGCTGACACCTGACTAATCAAAGTAGACTGTTCATCCTGCTGATCAAACAGCAGATATAACGTCATCATCTCTGCGATACTGATTCCGAATTTTTGTGTTGATGATAGTCAAATCAGGAGAATAGGCAGGGTGATTCTTGTGATGTCAACGAACACTCGTTTGACACTTTTGTAATTTCAACGAATGCTCGTTGTCACTTTCGAAATGCTCGTTGTAGTAGATACTTTGTAATCGCAGATACAACTATAGTAACGCCGTTGAACAATACTGGTGTCAGATGCCTTCGAATAACATTCGTACCAATAGTACTTACTCGATAATACTCGATCGAATAGTAATCCGTAGAGTGATCCGAATAGAGAAATAGTATAGTGAATAGAGTAGAGGATAGCGATGTGAATAGTAATAGAGGACAGAGTAGAAATAGAGACCAATCTAGACGTCATGTGACCTTCTAGTTATGCGTTTCCTCTATGGTCACGTGGTCTACTTAATTCAATAATAGAATCGCCTGTGTTTGCTCACTGGCAAACTCAAGTGTCGGCAGCGGCACTTTATTCCTATATAACAGTGATCAACTAATAGCCACACACAGCAAACCTTGAAACCAAGGACCTATGTGCTGGAATATTGTCCTGATTGAAAAAAATCCCTTTTGTTAGTCTCCAATGTGTTCGGTCTTCATAGCCTTTCGTAACTGTCTCTGCAAGTTGGCATAGTACATTCCATTGATGGTGCGTCTCTTTTAATGACATTCAATAGACACACCGTCTTTTGCATGCCAAAAATCTGATTCCATCACTTTCTCTGAAGATGAAACGACTTTGGTCTTCTTTGGAACAGGTGGGGAGGGGTGTTTCCATTGCATGTGATTTTCGAATGGAGAAAATATATCGGAAAACTGAGTTCTAATTCTTTACATTCATTTACGCTCTAATAACCGTGGAAAAGATGTGAATACATCTTTTCTCAACTGGGTTAAATAGCATGGTGGTTTAGGCTCTTTAGATTGATTGACAACTAGCCCAGAAGTATAACTCGGAACACAAAACCTACCTACTTCATCACGTAAAAACCTACATGCTACGGAACTATTGAAGTATCGCCTTATGATGTTGAGAGCGGTGATCACATAATCACAAGCGGATTCTACAGCATTTGAGTGAAAGACGCACAACCGAATCACAGAGGAAGCAGAGAATAGGTGCACAATAAATAGGTCTACAGACGAAAATAATACCCTGAAAAAGTCATACTAATAAATAGGGTTTACACAATCTTTTACTCACTATGTGATGTAACCTTGAAAAGGTTACTGAATGAGGAATAACCAAAACGGAGGTTGGAAATGAAATGGTAATCTTTATAACATAAAAAGATACAATACTCGCCAGCGGCTTGAAGTAGGTAAGCCACTGCTTGTGGTGGACTATTTACACAGCATATTACAAGTGTCCAACGTATTTATGAGGCTTGGGACATACCCATTAGTGTTCATATGTACGGTGCATAACACAATGGAAACGATTGAACTTTTGGGAAGGCCTAAAATAATAAACGGATCTGTCAAAATTAAAATTCTTACTCTTGTTCGCTCCCAGTGCCCCCTTGCGTCTTAGTGGCATTATCTCCTTCCTTGGCGTGAGATGATTAACAAAATACTTGCAGAACATATGGAAGGTAAGAGAAACAAGGGGTAACAACGATAAATTATGTGTTTGAGTGAGTGGCTGAAAAAACATCAAAAATGAGATATTACAGGGTAAGAAGTTACTTAGAGGTACATAAAAGCAGGATGATGGGGAGAGCCATAATTCTTTTATTATGAGAGGACATGACATATAAAACAATATCTTACTTACCTCAGTTTCTAACTCTCATCTCACTCTCTCTATATCTGTCTCGCTCTATTGCCTCTGTCTGTCTTTCTGTCTGTCCCCTTCTCTCTCTCTCTCTCTCTCTCTCTCTCCATATATATATATATATATATATATATATATATATATATATATATATATATATATATATATATATTAAAAAAGCTAGAAACCGCAAACGTTTTTGGTAATAATGTGAATTTGTTTTAGTATATATATTATATTTTATTCTTCATATTTTTGCTACACGGGTTTCCGGTTTCCGGCTCTCCTCTAGGCAAATAAAAGGAATCCATTTTTAAAAGAATAAATTTCCCTTATGTTCTTTTATTGTTTCATTGTTCATTTTCTGTATTTGTAGTGAGCCTTTTTCTCATTTCTGGACTGTTGGCAAAATTGAATTTCTTCCAAAGTGGTAATAAAACCATTAGGTTTGGTCTGAGTGGTGATGATAGATGTGTTGAGAGATTTTTCCTATCACTACCCTTGAGCCTGTCAAATCTATTTCCATTTTTGTGTATCGTGTGAGCGTGCGTCTGCCCATTAGCTTGTAAATGTATATGTATATTCCCTTCCCATATATACATACTGTCTTATAAAAAGGAATCAGCATATATATATATATATATATATATATATATATATACATACATGCACACATATATACATACACAATTATACATATATACCCACACACATGCAGAAATATGAAGAATAAAATATAATATATATACTAAAACCAATCCACATTATAACCAAAATCGTTTGCGGATATTTATATATATATATATATATATATATATATATATATATATATATATATATATATATGTATGTGTGTGTGTGTGTGTCTGTGTGTGTGTGTGTGTCTGTGTGTGTGCGCGCGTGTTCTTGAAGGGGGAATTGTCCTATCTGAATGAGACAGGAGTCTCTAGTGCTCACAGAATCGTTTCAATGTAAAGGTTATTTCCTGCCAGAATTCATAAATGGCTACAATCTTAATAATGTAAGATATGCAGATGGCACTGTGCTGATAGCAGACACAGAAAGTTAATTACAGGCATTGACACAGTAGATAGTAAACGAAAGCGAGAAGAAAGGACTATCTATTGTAAGAAGACAGAATATATGCCCGTCAGCAAAAGCAACACCCCAACATGCGAACTACGACTTGAAGAAGTACAACAATTTAAATCTCTAGAAAGTATTTTAACAGAGAAAGTAAAATGTAACGCTGAAATCCGAAGGAACTTACAATAGTGAAAGATGCCTTGTAAAAATTAAGCAAATTATGAAGTAACTGGAAAATTTCGTTAAAAATAAACAAAGTTCTGGACTATTATGCAATATCCTTGATCCTATATGGGAGTGAATACTCACTGAAGATGGTGAAACGTCAGGCAGCAGAAATCTGGTTCTACGGAAAAATACTGAGAATATCTTGGACTGAACATGTGAGCAACGACGAGGTTTTTAGGAGAATGGAAGCAAAAAAATACTTATACTTTGAATGAGAAAGAAACGGTTGATTTTCTAGTGTGTAAAATGAGGAAAGAGGTCTTGGAAAATTTAACACTTACAATGCATGCTGAAGGACATAGGATCACAGCAAATAACGTACCTAACGTGATTGTGCAAATAGTTGGCGGAACATTGGATAGGAAGAGATAACAAAAGGATAAACATTGCTACATGGAATTGGAAGTTACGGAGAGCCAACATCGTCCACGTTCTGAAGTTACACGCTACAGAAAAGGAAGAATGATGAAATAGACTTCGTCCGAATATGAACTCGGCACGCTGATTATTCATCCCGAAAGTAGAACCGTTAAGCTACCCACGAACATTATGTGCCTCCGACTAAATTGTCGTCAAGGCATTTCGTGTATTTCCTAAGAATGTCACGCAGGTGTATGGTCCGATCCACTATATCGGATATCCGACTTCCCTGCCTCGGGATCTTCACATCATCGACATTCCAAACACTGACAATTCACAAATATTGCTTAGGGACCAGTAGCTAGATTCCAGCTCACAGGCCAAAGGCTGGTTTTCTCAAAGGAAGTTGCCACAGCTGCTGTTTCCAAATAATTTCTGATAATCTCTTGTTTATTTTTAATCTTTTTCTCTTCTTCTATATGCCGTGTCCCTTCAAGACCGTAGGCGATCGTGGCTCTCTGCAATCTCCTATTTGTTGCTGCTCTTATCAACGTTTGACCCTTTGCAATCCCTCCCCGCATTTCTGCCATCTATTCACACAAGATCGTCAGGCAGGTGGCCTGCTGTCTTCCCCTGTCCGTTTTGCCTTCAATATGTCTCCCTTCTACATTGTGTCCAAGAAATTCTAGCTGGCACTATCTGATTCTTAGTATAAGTGGTCTTCGAGTTTTCATTTTTCCTTAAGACTTCTTCACTCTCTAAAAAATCAATATAAATGATACATATTTTCTTTTTCTTTTTTCGTCTATGTACCCTTTCAGTTCATGATGCGGGCGATCATGGCTCTCCACGATTTACTGTTCGTAAAGTTTTTTTGTTATTTCTTCTAACCTCTGTTCGGCCATCCTTTTACACAATCACGTTAAGTAGTTTACGCGCTACTTTCATCTGTCCCTCTTGCTTTCAACGTCTTGTGAGTTTCAAATTTTCTAAGCCTTTTTTCATCATTATATTGTCTAGGGCAGTGGTTTTCAATCAGGATTCCGCGGAACCCTAGCGTTCCACCAGTAAAACCCAGGGGTTCCGGTATGACTGGGTTAGAAACCCATTTTTGGAATTTGAGCCATCTGAAGAACAGTTTACATTAACAGAAGGAGAAGAACTTGCCAGTGTTTCAAGTGACAGAACATTAAAATTGAAGCAGTCTGAACTTAGACTGGATGCATTCTGGTTGCTGGTTAAAAAGGAATATCCTGCAATTGCCCAGAAAGCACTGCGCCTTTTTATGCAGTTTTCAACATCCTACTTGTGTGAATTTGGATTTTCAGCTCTGACAACCATCAAACGCAAGAAGCTAGCACAATTGCTGTCTGTGGAAGATGAACTTCGTGTGTGCCTGTCAAAAACACGACCCAATATTAAAGATTTGTCCAAAGAACATCAGGCTCAAGTTTCTCGTTGAATTTTTAATGAAAATAAATGCAATCCATTTAAACTGAAGTTTTTTAATACATGTGTAATAACCATAAAAGCAAGATTAAAATTGCATATGGACGTATACAATATTTTTACAGTTTGTCTTTGTATTTTTTTGTAAATAAATCTGAAGATGAGTATTTTTTTTTATTTTAATAATTGAAAGCTTTTGTTTTTTGCATAAGACAATTAATTTATTGCAGGGGTTCCTCGAGCCACTGGAATGTTTCCTTGTGGTTCCGCTCCAGCAAAAAGGTTGAAAACCACTGGTCTAGGGTATGGTGATAAACTACATCCAAGGGAGATTGGAGGTTTTGAGGAGCGTGGAACCACATCTTAATTGCAGACCAGGGTTGGTAGCTCCTGTTAGGGTCAAAGCAATAGGAAAGTATAAAAATACATTTTTATAGTAAAAATAGCATTAGTAGTGTAGCTGGCCATTCGTATTCGAGGATACCTGTCTACTAGTGCGGCTAGACAATCCCTATTGCAGACGCTTGTTCAGGCGCATTTTGTTCAACACCCACAGACCCCATCTGTGTATTATACAGCAAGTATGCTGAACAGAACTTAGTTGCAGTTTCTGGGAAAGAGCGTATTATCTAGCGTGGTCAAAAATTTGACCAATGCCAGCACGCTCAAGCCCTCGTGCTAGCACAGCTATCGACGGCACCCAAGGGTTCCGTCTATCTAATTTCACTCACAACCCGTGGTATGCTTTTCGGCACTTTCCAAAGATGCCGTAAAATAATATCAGGAAGTATCATTATTTATTTTAGGATATTACATCGTAAACATGTCAAAATAGTGACACTACAGTCGTGTTCCTATTGTAGTTATTGATTTCAAACTTACGGGCTAGGACCCATTTATAGAAAATAATTTCTTAATATCTGCTTCTTCTCTTAGTTTAAAAAAAGCAATAATAACAACGAAAATTGCAATATGAGCTCTGGTAAAAATGGTGCTGAAGATATTAGGCTTATAATACCCAAAAAATCATACACAGATGTTCTCAAGGACACATGCACAGTAAATAAAGGTGGTAGTTGGATCCAGTGACAGGAACCAAAGAGTGTGAGTTCAATACCTGGGTAAGACGGTGGATAACTTGGAGAGCTGAGTTAACAGGAGATAACTGATAACTGAGATCCGTTAGACATGGCGCGTGGAACTAGAACAATCTAGCTCATCGAGCGAAATAAAGGGTTTAGTTCGACATTCTAACATAGGATAAATAAGTTTTAACATTACCAGATGAAATGTCATTGAGGGTTATGACGAAAAAAACAAAAAAAATATTTTTTGTAAGATAAAGTCAAATAGACTTAAATAAAATAAAATTGAAAATAAGAAAAGAGAAATGTAATTTCAAAATAATTGTATAAAAATTCACACAGCTTTTAAAAGACAGATGACGCTAGAATAGCATCAACCAAAAATTCAAAGACACATTTAACGTGATGACGTCAAATAAGAGCGATAATAATCAATCTTTATAGGATAAATCATTCCCCCCGCACTGCAGGGTAGATAAAGGCTCACAAGGAATCCAATAAACAAAAAAGAAGAAAAATAATATTATTTTTATCTGTCTATATTTCTGAGATGAGATATTGTAGTAATGAGTTACACTTTCACATTCTTCGGACGGCTGTCCTCATTTTTTTTTTTTTTTGCCATATTCACGACGTTTCGGCGGCTGTACGCATCCCACTTCTTCAGGCGATTGGGATTCCAAACAGAACCCTTTGCTTCGTTCAACGATGTAGATTGTTCTAGTTCCACGTGCCATGCCTCTTCCACATGCCTTAGCTATCTCTCTTTATCTCAACTCTCCAAGTTTTTGTTCATCACTGCGGTAGCCAGGTATTGAACTCACAACTCTTTGGGTCAAGTTACTGGAACCAACCATCGAGTCACGTGTCCGTGAAGAAACGTCGTTAATATGGAGAAACAAAATGAGGACAACAGTCCGATGAATTTAAATAGTGTAAATTATTATTAGGATTGTATTTATTATTACGTCAGTTCCACGATAGTATAAATTTTATAAAGCATTTCTATTAAAATAGTTTTTCAGGGAAATATGTTTTTTAATCCATTGATTTTATCCAGTATTGATGGGTCTTCTTTCCTAAACATATTTTTTTAAGTAGTTTGGAATATCAGCATCTTGATTAAGTCATCATTTTATCTTTGGGTTATGCTATCCATTTTAGTGCTTGCTCTTGTGAAAAGTTCTCAAATGATGTGGTTTCTGTTATTTGGTAGAGTTTTTTCTTTGGGATTCTGCAGCGCCAGACCAAGACCTTCGAAGAAGTATAGTTTTCGCTAAGATCTACCGTCTTCATTCGCTCGAAGCTATTTTTACTTATTGATTTTAGAAAGCGGTTGTATACAGCTGACATTTTAAATATTTCGGAACGAATTTAGTGTCATATATATCATCAACATATATATATATATATATATATATATATATTTTAAAATAGTAAATCAGGCGATCACCCTACATTGGTTTCAACATTTCCGTATATTCAGGCGACTAAATTAGTCAGAATCGACTGAAGATACCGAATGGTTGAAACCATGGTAGCGTGATCGGCGGATCTATTATTTTTTAATTTAAAAGCTGTGCGTGTTTAATTTTTATTTTATTGTATTTATAAATTTATTGTGCACCTTTTAATGCTACAGTTTCCTCTTTCTAATTCAACTCTGACCAATAACCTATATATATATATATATATATATATATATATATATATATATATAATTGATCGATCTGTTAATTTGTCGCGTCAGCGAAGAATTTATTTGACAGGTTTTTGCTACTACACTGCCACAATGGATTGTTCATGTATTATTTTCTCCACTGCATGAACAACAACAACAATAATAATAATAATAATAATAATAATAATAATAATGCAGCTCAGGACCAAAGCCTCGCAACCAGATCATGTCATTGTCACATAATCAAGGACGCAACTAACCCGAAATGCAGGATCTGCGGAAAATATGATGATACAGTCGACCATATTATGTCAGGATGTCCGGAACTATCAAAAAATGAATTTACCCCCATACATAACAATGTAGCGACATATGTGCAAGAAGCACAAAATCGAAACCACTGACAGATGTTATGACCAACAACATGACACAGTTACACAAAATAACAATGTAATCATCTTCGGAAACATGCCAATTCAAACTGACAGGATTATAAAAGCCAACAGGACTGATATTATCATAAAAGACAAGAAATTCATGACGTGTATGCTTATTGACATAGCCGTACCATCTGAGAGAAACACCTCCATAAAAATTATGGAGAAAATGTCCAAATACAAGGATCTGGAGATCGAGATGAACAGGATGTGGGAAATGAAGTCTGAGACTGTTCTTTTAGTAATCGGGGCTCTGGGCCTCGTGAGAAAGGTAATGGGAAATATTACTAACAGTGTCCCAGGTAACATCAACATACAAATTGCCCAGAAGATCGCCCTACTAGCAAAACCCCATATGCTAAGTAAAGTGCTATCATGTAAATGGAAATACTTCTATAGCGCCTAAGGAACATAGTTTGGACCCGGCTCTACAGGATACTTTTGTGGTCTCCTCCTTCTAAATAGTCTATGTTGGACTCTTCCGCCTACTATAAGATTAGTAGGAGAAAAGGCCTTGGAGGAACAGTCGCATAGATTGTTCAACTGTCAAACTCTCCGCCTCGGCGTAGAGGAACCCGGACGAAGCTTTGCCGAAGGGCTATGTTTCGTCCGGGGAGATAGTCAGTACCTGAACCCGTTATTACGGGATCACAGGGTATATTTTTGGCCGAGCCAACGGGCTCGGAGTACCCACAATAAACCGGCCTTGTGCCACATACACCCTCGTGGGGGGGGTCTGTTAAATATTAGCAGTCGCATAGATTGTTCAACTGTCAAACTCTTCGCCTTGGCGGAGGGGAACCCGGACGAAGCTTTGCCGCAGGGCTAAGTTTCGTCCGGGGAGGTAGAAAGGCTCTGAACCCGTTTTTACGGGTTCAAAGGGAATATTTTTGGACGAGCCTACGGGCTAGGAGAACCCACACTAAACCGACCTTGTGCCACATACACCCTCGTGGGGGGGGCTGTTAAATATTAACAGTTGAATAGATTGAATGCTGGTCAACCGACACACACTCACTAGTCGTGTAATACTCTTCTGTTGTACTTACTTTTTAATATATGATATATCTGTAACACTTGTTTTGTTATTTCTTAAACCAGTTACTTGGTCACAACAGATACAATAATAAAATTAACTATCAAAATACTAGGACCTTGAAACCGAAGTCTCAAAAATGTGGCACATGGGGACATCAGCAACACTATTTGTACTCGGAGCCCTCGGAGTGATTGAAAAAGATTTCAATAAACTCATTGACGTGATCCTTGGTAAACCAAGAAATACAATAACTTGTACTCGAAAGTACAGCCCACATATTACAAAGAGCTTTAACTATGTAAAATATGTGTGATCTTAGGTGGCTTTTTTTAGGATGGGGGGCTCAGATATGTTCACTGGAAAATGTCATGATGCCATTTCTGACCTTAGGTCTCAGGTAGGGACCCGGAATGAAATCGGTATATACCTGAAATCAAAGGAAATAAAATGATAAGAACAAGAGCAAGAAAAATGATAACAATAATAATGGTACTATTATCTGTTTCGTTATGAGGAAATATTTGTTATTAAATGGCCGGTGAGTGAGCGCTACATTGGGTTGAATAAAATGAAAATTGGTTTCTCAAATTCAGTAGCTGTTATCGCTCTTTCCAATAATGATGGGTGTTTCTTTCTTGAAATTCTGTCGAATGCCAACATCTTAATTATATCATCTTTCCCTTTTCGATTTACATGCGTTATCCAATTCAGTTGCTGCTATTGTAGAAAGTCATCAGGTGATGTTACTTGCTACTATCCTTTACGATTCGCTAACGTGACTCCACTCTGGCCTAATAACTACGTTCTTCGCTAAGAGCTACAGATTTCATGTCGAACTTTCTGAACCAATATGTCGACATACTCGACATCTATATGAAATGCTCGATCTATTTAAGAACGTGACTAGTTTTTTTTGTTTTTTTTTGTGGGGGTTCATGTTTTGGTTTTATAGAAATTTGAGAAACTTACTTAAGCGCAGCCTAATATATGTTTAATTCTCTTCCGATACAAAAATTCTTAAAGTGATCCATACATCGAATTTTTTAAGTGCTTAGTATTTACTAAATCAACATTCAGAGTTTTTTTGTGTATGTGTCAAGATATGCGCCATAACATTCAAAGAAAAACATTCCTCTGGATCAGGTGCCAGACACAAATTGAAAAATATTGTAAATACCTTAAGAACCTTAAAATAGTATTGAAGTAATTTTCTCGTCTGCTGTGGATTTGGACCAGTTAAGGTATGAGTGACATACATAATTGTATAAGTTGTATAAAATTTAGGAAAATGTTGAAAATTGGACACTTCAATCGAATTCTTATCTGAGTCCGTGGCGAAAGTTTTTCAAATAACAATTTTTTTATGAAATTATTTCTAATTTCAGAAAAAATATTCTGAAAAAAAACTTTTGCAATTTCCAGCTTATCGCAGCAAATCGATCAACTTCTCATAATCGGCCAAATTTAATAAATTTTCCTCAACACATTTTTAATAAAGACATTTCAAACTGAAGGGAAAATGGACAAGAATATATATATATATATATGTCACATCTAAGCCGAGCTTAGAAAATCATTATATATATATATATATATATATATATATATATGTACACACACACACACACACACATACATATATATACATATATATATATATATATATACACACACACACACACACACACACACACACACACACACACATACCGTATATTTATGCGTATAACGCGACCTTTCAAACGTAAAAATTACACCCCAAAAAAGGTGGAGGGCATCTAATTCAACAGTTACAAATAGCTAACCTTAAATGGTAACTATCAATGTAAATTATCTAGTTCAAACAATTCATATTATAATGTTGTACAACAGTTAGAAATGTGATAAAACCACTTTTACTTCTTGATTTCACATTAAAAATGTAATATTCAAGAGACGATTACACAACAACAGGCATAAGTAACAAGTGATGTAAAAATATATTTCATTCTTGATTTGAAGAGCTATAGGTGCGTTTGGAACAATCATTATTTCTCAACATAACGTACATTCTACTGGATGTCCCTAAAGTTTGGCACATAGGCAAAAATGCATATTCACAAGAAATAAAATTTTCAACAACATTTTATTGAATTGGAATATTAACTCTTTGAGCCCTGACAACCGCTTTACCAGTCGTAGAGAAAAATGACTTAATGCCCAGCCACTGGTTGAACAGTGGGTAAACATTTGCGGGGTGTTTTACTATACTTGGGCATCAGGCGAGGCAGCATTTGCTGGGTAGACTGTCACACAAAGAAAGAATTATGCTGATAAAGTGAAGGCATGCAATCATACCTCTCCCTGCTAAGTATAATGCTTATATTTTTGTAACTATTTTTATATCTACAGGGAAATATTACATACCAAATATTTGCGAATTTTGACTCAGGAGCTCAGGTAGAAGGGTTAAAATTATTCAGGAACGCAAGGCTCAAAGGGTTAACTAATAACATCTTCAATATGATCTACATCATTTGTGGCAAAGTCGATTCGATTTGCAAGATTCATGTGAACTCGATGTCATAAATCTACATTGTCGTCAATTTTAGAACATTAACTCTTTATACGTTAAAACAAGTATCTTGAATCTGAGATGTTCATTGATTACATCGTCTCCTTTCGCATGCCCTAGAAAAAGAAGTCAGTTCTTTCTTCTTTCGACGAAACCATGTTTATTCTGTCGGGGGGGGGGTAACAAAAATATATTGAATGAGATTTTCTATGTGTCCAAAATTTAGGGTCACTCTGTAGATTTCTAATTAAAATCCATTATCATTGCGGCGTTAAATAGCAAAAAAATTTTAGTATAAAATGGAAATTTTATTTTTCAAGAACACGCATTATTTGTTTGTTTTTGAGATGTTAAGCAACAAAACGTTTAATATGCTATAAAATCTTTATTGCTCAATGCAGAATACAAAACATAAGACACCCAGATGCAAAATTAAAACCCTTCAAATTACTATGACCATCAACATCTGATGCAAAGATAAACATCGTCATTTGCGGTTTCGTCATATGGGTCCGAGTCGATCATCTTATATTAAGGATGAAGATTTATCTAGATTTTAGATCTCGTATTAAATATAGGGCGTCTTATACGCAGAAATATACGGTACACACACACACACACACACACACACACACACACACACACACACACACACACACACACATATATATATATATATATATATATATATATATATGAAAACTAAGGTCCACACCAAGGTGCAAGGTTTTGTTTGATGTTTGAACGCAGACTTCAGGCCATGAAGACTGAGTTCAAGAATGAAAATGACTGTTGCCTTTTGGTTTTGACCAAAGTGTCCAATTTTATATTTAAAATTACTGATATTGAGCATTTTTACCCCTAAATGTAGCATACCTTTAAACTATATTTTTATCATATATATATATATATATATATATATATATATATATATATATATATATATATATATATATATATCCGTCCTGGGTAAGACTATAAACTACTTCCGCCTCCTGGGTAAGACGATAAACTATGTCCAACAGCAAGGCTTCTAATCACGAGGTTTTGAGGAGCGTGGAACGACCTCTTAATTACTGGTGTTCCCCGGTCCACCCTGACCCGTGGTGGTAGCACCTGTTAGGGTCCCAGCTATGGACAAATAGTTAAGCTCCAAACTGGAGTCAAAACACTATGAAAGTGTAGAAGTAGGTTTTAATACCAGAAATACTTTAAAACATATTAACAGCAATAATTTTTTGAAGAAAAGAAACTATTACCAGCAATACATTTTTGAAAAAAAACAATGTTTTATAAATATATATTAATAGCAATACATTTTTGAAAAAAAATATTACCAGAAATAGATATTTGACAAAACAAAATATTATCAGCTATAAAAATTGTGTCGGCATTATAACCCATTGGTGTTGATATGCCGTAAAAGAAACCAAACCAAACCAAACCATATATATATATATATATATATATATATATATATATATATATATATATATATATATATATATATATATATTAAAGACATTTTTGATATGTTTAACGTTCTTTTTATAGATACAAGTATTTAAGCAAATGCTCTATTTATAATAAACAGTATTAAATAACATTTACCGGCCTGAATGTTATTTAATACTGTTTATTATAAACAGAGCATTTGCTTAAATACTTGTATCTATAAAAAGAACGTTAAACATATCAAAAATGTCTTTAATAAATTGTCGGACTATGACCAATTCAAATATATATATATATATATATATATATATATATATATATATATATATATATATATATATATATATATATATGCACATTTCATTAAAAACGACTGACAAGGTGCTTTTATTTAGTTTTTTATATAATTTCTCGTGCGATCTAATAATGTTTTTCTTTTCAGAGGATAAATTATATAAAAACTGTCCGAATGTTCTTTTTATCCGAGCGCTTTCGGCTATACATTTAGCCATTTTCAAGGATTATATTTCAACTGTTAGAATTAGAAATAGAAATAGTTTGTTATATGTATGTTTTATATAATTTATCCTCTGAAAAAAAAACTTATTAGATCGCACGAGAAATTATATAAAAAACTAAATAAAAGCACCTTGTCAGTCGTTTTTAATGAAATGTGCATGAAAGAAGGATTGCTGCCTAAATACACAATATATATATATATATATATATATATATATATATATATATATATATATATATATATATATATATATATGTATATATATATATATATATATATTCATTGTTTTTCAGCACGAATCCAAATGAGTAATGTGTTTGTTTCTCATCAAATGCAGGCTCAGAGAGCCTCTTATTCTTTATCTGTGTAATATTCTAACCAGTAGAAATATTTAAACATCAAAAGCCCACGCGAATTTAAATAAATAAATGAATGTAGGGGTTTAATACATTGTGTCACTTTTTTAAGTACCAGAAACTTTTCTAGTTTCATCACTATTACCATCCATTTCTTTTCAATCTTTCTATTTAAGTCATTAGCCTGCACGAAAAAAAGCTTAACCCAAAATAATGTATTCAGGTAGGCGTAGAGATCTGAAACGAAAATTTTATTCGTCGCTAAGAGAAAAATCCCAACCCCAAGTAAAAAGCTGTTAATATCTTGTGAATAAATTTGGTTTAAAACGCAGACATTCGAAACATTCCACACAGAAAATAAAATATATTCTTTAAGCAAAGAAACACTTTTTCCTCTTTCTCTACACAACGTTTTCTTAAACACATCTACGCATGCGCACTCAGTGCTTACAAACACTTGAAGAAATTAAAGTAGTTTCTGAAAAAAGTATCTCATCTCATGCTATTATTAAAGAAAATGTTTTATTTTTATTCTTTGAGTGATTTTGATTTTTATTTGTGCATGGGAAGGTGGATTCTGGTATGCAGCGCGAAGTTATTAACGTGTTTTTGTTCGTTGTAGTCGAATTCTTGTCGACCATCAGTTTAAGCGCAGACCTGTAACACTGTTGAAAAATAGATTTTTTTTTCTTGTAGTCAACAAGTGGAATTAGTTTGTGTCGAAAGGAAAAAGGAGAAAATTCTATTAGAACTTCTGTGATTTGCAAGGGAACTTTTATGGCTTGCAAATGGAATAACTTCAATGAACTCAAAGAGGAAAACGATCAGACGATTGGATTTATTTCCCAAAGGAATGTAGTTTAACAATCACACATATACACAGATAAAGACGGATACTCACACACAAACATACACACACACATCTATTAATCTCACTCTTTCTTTCTCTATCTCTCTGTCTCTCTCTCTATATATATATATATATATACATTATGACATGGACAAAGTCCGACAATTATTTTAAAGACATTTTTATGTTTAACATTGATTTTTTGGGGTTTTTTTTTTATAGATACAAGTATTTAAGTAAATGCTCTGTTTATATTAAACAGTATTAAATAACATTTACTGGCGTGAATATCCGAGAAATTTTCATAGAACATATTCGTCCTCGATAGGATTCGAACCTGTATCCTATACGGAACCGTCATATAGCCTGACTTGCCTTAAACCTTTCGGCCACTAAGGATCGTTCGGTTGGCAAGGTCGAATTTGCTGCTTATAAACTTCAATCTTCCATGAATCTCTCACGTACATTCATAACTGCTCATGGCGTATCAAATGTAAACAAATGACGTCACACATTATGTCGAGGACGAATATTTTCTGTGAAAATTTCTCGGACATCCAGGCCGGTAAATGTTATTTAATACTGTTTATTATAAACAGAGCATTTACTTAAATACTTGTTCTATAAAAAAAAAAAAAAAAAAAAAAAAAAGAATGTTAGACATAAAAATCTCTTTAAAATATATATATATATATATATATATTTTAAAGACATTTTTATGTTTAACACTGTTTTTTTTTGTTTTGTTTTCTTTTTTTTCTTTTTTTATAGCACAAGTATTTAAGTCAATGCTTTGTTTATAATAAACAGTGAGTGGAACAAATATTCGTTCACATACAACTTTTTAATTTATTGCATTTCCAACTAATGATTAAACATTCTTTTCATATTATTAACTGTAAATGGATGCGTAATAACTAATTATGTAAAGAAAACAGAAAGAATGATTTAATAGAAATAAATCCCATTTAATGGGTGACAAAATTACAATGCGAAAAAATCAGTGCAATATAATGTTGATTTAATACTTTGTAGAATCGCCATTATTCACTTCTACAGCAACCAACATCTTCCTGTAGTTCTCAATAAATGATTTGCAAATTTTAGTTGGTATTTTGCCCCATTCTTCTTCGCATATGGTCTTCAGATGCGTGAGGTTTGTTGGGGCTCTCGATTGGATTTCAATTTTCAAATAGCGCCACAGATTCTTGATTAGGTTTTAACATGGGCACTGACATGGAAATTTCAGGATATTTACATTATTTTCAGCAAGCCATTCCTTCGTAGATTTTGCAGTGTGCTTAGCATCATTATCTGAAGTGGAGAACTTTCAGAGGGAAAAATTAACTGGAGATAACTGATAACTGACATCCATTAAACATGGCACGTGGAACTAGAACAGTCTAGGCCAGTGAGCGAAATAAAGGGTTCAGTTCGACATTCCAACCACCTGAAGAAGGCCGGAGCGTACAACGGCCGAAACGTTGTAATAAATATGGTGAAAAAGATGAGGACAATAGTCCGAATAATGTAAATATCTTGTTGGAAGATCCAATCAGGAGGAAATTCAAGATTTATAACCAAATATATTAAATATGCTTCCAAAATATTTTGATATAGTGCGGTATTTATTCCACCATCTATTACTGATAGATTGCAAGTACCTTTTGCAGAAAATCATCCCCAAACCATGATGATGCCACTACCAAATTTCATTGTTGGAATTGTTTTCTTCTGCCTAAAGGCATTGACATCTTTCCTCCATACATGATTTCTAGAATTACGTCCAATCAGCTTAATTTTGGTTTCGTCTGTCCAAAATACTCTTTCCCAATACGATTTTAATTTCAACCTGGCATCTCTTTGTCTTTTCAATAGCAGTGAAGTTTTTCGAGGGTAACCTAACTTTAGATTGTTCTTGATGTAAACAAATCATTCTGCAACTCTTGACGAGTAACCGTTGGATTTCGTTTAATTTGACGCATTAATTTCCTCGAAGATCTTGAAGAAATGTTCCGAGAAGCACCTATTCTTATTCTTTGTATACCTGCAGTGAATGAACTAATGGTAATAAATGAAATATTCAGGTTGTCTCATATTTTCCTGTAACTTTTACCTTCATCTAGAGCTTAACAATCAGTTATTTTTGCGAATATGTTAATTCTTGATTCCTTGCCATGATGATAACCTTCTTGCACGAATATCAGTTAGAGAATGTTCTGTTTGTATTTTTAGACTAAAAATAACTGCTGATAACATTAATGTAATATTCTAGAATAGTCCACTTTAATTATCTAGAGTATTAAAGTGATTTAAAAGTTTTAAAATCTGAAACTTGCGTTGTACGAATACTTTTTCACCAACTAAAATGAAGAAAATGGATTTATTTCTATTAGATCAAAGTGTTTTTTTTTCTGTTTTCTATACATATTTTGTTATTATGCATCTGTGTACACTTAATTATATGATAATTATATTTATTAATTAGTTGGAAATACAACAAATTAAAAAATTGTATGTGTACGAATATTTGTTTCCGCCCACTATATATATATATATATATATATATATATATATATATATATATATATATGGGTAAATTGTCGCCATATTATATTTTTAAATTCGCGCATGCGCGTTGTTTATTTGTTTTTGTTTTTTTTATATTTTTGTCCATGGCGCAGTATAGTAGTGTCAGTTGGGAACCGTCTGTGAGAAAATGAGCACTATGACCCAATGCGTTCCGCCAGAAATTTGGAAACAGCAAATTGTACAACTTGGTATTAGCGCTTGAAGCTCCAGTACGTACATTTCAGAATGTTTGGATGTCAATCAGAGGACAGTACAGTGGAATCGGAGTTGGATGAGTCTAATGGTGATTATGAAGTTGTTTGGAGTGATCACTAAAGATGGCGACGTTATGCCTCCATTCACCTTCACACAGGGCCTCAGACTCAGCATGTGCCTTATGGAGGTAGTTCTGCCCTGGGTAAAGATGGTAGCTACTGGAAGACCCTATGTCTGGAATCAAGACACTTCACTATGCCAAACACGCAATAGGACCCAATCATGTCTGTCCGATATTTTCCGCGACCACCTAACCCCTTACATATGGGAACCTAACTCCTCAGACTGCAACACGATTGTATCGTGTGTTGCGCGGTAGGATGAAAGGCCAATAAAACTTCTTGTAACTCCAAAGATTAATCTAAGGCATGGATTATGACAGCATTTGCCAACTTAAAAAGTGAGACCGTCCAGAAGAGATGCAGGAGATTCCAGAGTCTTCTGGGGGAGGTAGTTAAAGTCAATGGCGAATTTACTGAAGGAATTTACTCTAGGAATTTACACTTTAGTATTTCAAGATATTTTTGTGTAATTTTGGTAAATATATCTTTTAAAATGATGTCAGTGTTATTTTTTTACATACATACATACATATATATATATATATATATATATATATATATATATCATTTCTGTTATATAGAATGGATATATGCCTTTATAATTACCTAAATCCTTCATGTGTTCATACATATATATGTGTATTTCTTGTACATATTTACAGTTTAGATATATACGTTGGATATACTGAAAGTTAGATATTCACATGCATATATATATATATATATATATATATATATATATATATATATATATATATATATATATATATATACATAGATAGATAGATAGATAGATAGATAGTTTCACATGCATATATGTATATATAGAGATATATATTCACATGCATATATATATATATATATATATAGAGAGAGAGAGAGGGGGGGGCGAGAGAGAGAGAGCGGATAAAATTAATTATTATGCATTACCGAAAATAATGATTGTACCATGATGAGGTCTTATGAATTGAAAAGGGCGTTAGTGATCATTTTGATGGCACCATGGGGGTATATGATGGGGCTATTTATGTGAATTTGTTGTGTGTTTTCTGTTGCTTAACCTGAACAATATTACTCACCCCAGTAATCGTAGCCTTTACCATGATAACGGATTAATTACTGGGGATTTTTTTACCCGTAGAAAAGTCGATGTTATTAGGAAGAAATTACATTCGTTGTTTAATAAGTTTGGACTTAAGTTGGATATCCAAACCAATTTTTAAAAATACTGATTATTTGGTTGTAACGCTTAACTTGAGCAACGGCACTATATCCCCATCTAGGAAGAGCAACCAACATCCCTTTTACATTGATGTAGGTTCTAATCACACTAGACAAGTTTTTAAACATATCCTTAATGGCATTGTGTTTAGATTATCCACCAATTCCTCTAATATCAACATCTTTAACCAAAGCAAATATGATTATGAGATGGCGGTAAAAATAGGGGCTATAAAACTAAGGTTGATTATAAAAACACGGATGAAACTTCTAATGTACTTAATAGGGGATATAGGGCGAGGGAAATGTTATGGTTCACGCCACCATATAATTTAGCCGTAGCTATTAAACTAGGGACGGAATTCTTTAGAATATTAGAAAAAAAATTTCCCCAGTCGAACAAAAATACCGTTAAATTGAATTATAGTTGTATAACTAAAGTTGCTAATTTAATTAATAAATGTAACACTAAAAAGATAAAAATAACAATACAGTGTAACCCGGATATAAGTGATTTTCTCTGGTCTCAAATTAGAGCCATACTTACCTAAACAAAATAGACCAAACCCGGATATAAGAGAAACCCGGGTATAAGAGAAACTCCGATATAAGAGACTTCTTCTCCGGTCCCGACAACTCTCTTATATCCGGGTTACACTGTATATCAATTCACACCAAATGCAACTTCTTCAATAAGACAACTTGTCCCCTTAATGGTAAATGCCAATATGAATGTGTAGTATATAAAGTAGAGGTATATAGCAACAGACCTAATAATAGTCGTAATGATAAAAACGTTTGCGCGGGTTCAACCCAATGACCATTTTAAAAAACGATATTATAACCATAGAATTAGTTTTGCACATGATTTTTGCATATACATACGAGCATAAGACTAGTTTATCTAATCATGTGTTAAAAATTAAAAAGGAGCAAGGTGTGGAACCCGTTTTATGTGGGAGATAAAAAAAATGCAGCAAATATAAGGCTGGTTATAGGTATTGCGTCCTATGTATGAAGGAAAGATTAGCTATAGCCACTTATAACAACCCTAATATGTTACTCAACCAGAGATCGAAAATTCTTAGTGTTTATAGACACAAAAAGCCTGGTTACTTGAATAAAATATAGTTTTTTTTGTTTTTTTTTTGTTTTTCGGGTGGCCGTTTTAACCAATAAAATATCTTTTGGCCTACTCGCTTTCTTTTCTTTGTTTTGTGTTTGATTTTTCTATTTTTAAAAAATTTTCCTGGTGGCCATTTTTTCCAATGAAACATTGTTTGGGTCAAACCTATTTAGCCAGTATTACCCTAAATATCCGTTAGTTGAAACCTAGGTAGGTAGGTTCTGTAGGTTATATATATATATATATATATATATATATATATATATATATATATATATATATATATATATATATGGATTTCGATCCTAGCTAGAGGCAACCGGACGTCTAGCCACACTGATGAGCTGTGAAACAGTGAAACAGTCTATCTGTGGATGACAAAAGTATTGGCTCCTGAAAAATTAATTTCGGTTGAGCTCTGTTGGTTTGAGGTGTGAGTTTGTAAACAGTGACTATTTATTGCCAATAACTCAATAAATATTTTCCATTTGGATTTTATCATGGTCAGATATGGCGGCGATATTCAAAGCAAAGGCGAATGAATGTCTTGCTAATTTACATATTCTCATATCTGTATTTGCTAATCTATTCGCACCAGAAACATAAACAAAGTAATTAAAATCAATTATTTATGTCATTCGATTTTAATATAGAATGTAGAATAAACACATAGATAGCTACTCGTAAAATGTGTACACTCCAAAAAGCAGCCTTTAAGTAATAGATTTTATCAGATTAAAAATGATCCATTAACTGCAGAAATTAATTTGTTTACGTTTAGGGTATGAAAATATACGCTTGTCCTAAAAAGGGCAAAACATCCACGCAATACATTCTACCTGGGAAACCGCCTTTTAGACTGGTGTGCCTTTAACCTTTTGGTGACAGAGGCAAGTTAGAGCAAGTCACTGTTCAGTTATCCGTTTAAGAATTATACACTTTAAGAAATGTATATTTGAGAGAAAATTTAGCAATTTTACAGAAGAAAGGTCTAACGAATCCTGCTCCACAAAAAAAATTCTCCCTCTAAATGTTTTTCAAGTTTTTTTTTTTTTTTATTTCATATCAATTTAAGCGTCGATTTTTCTTACAGGTTTTCTATTAGAAGAAAATCGGGAGATCGACTGCACATATTTACTTGATTTCCTACTCGATTTGTTATTCTTCCAGAAATCTTTCTCGCTGCTACAAAACCTAAAAGTTTAATTACAAAGAATTTGTTTAACTTTCTGTTGTATCGTCGAGGTGAATGATACACAGAGAAGAATGAGTGCTTAATATATTTATTCAGCACCAGTATCCGGTTCTAACTGATACATACAAAAACACAGAACAATAAGTTACAAAACAATTAACAAGACAACTTACAAGGAATAGAGGAGGGTCAAATGCTGTATAGCCAAACAAAGTAAGATCAGTCCGAATATTTAACTGTTGAAGTCCTTAATCGGAGACTATTTAAGGTTATGAGCCAGTCTATCTGGTAGAGTGCTGTAGGGGTGCTAGCTTCTCTACAGACTTTCCCTCTTGTTCAGTGCACAGATCGGCGATATAAATTCCTAAATTTAGGCTTATATAGCCTCCATCGAAATCGATCATGACTTTTAATGGTTATCTTCACAAAGTGGTACTATGAAGGAGCAAGCATTGGCCTCAATTTCAGATCAGACCGTCTAATGGGATTCAATATCAACCCAGACATCAAGTGGAACTCCTATAAACAATCCCTTCCAAAAGAGGCTGAGAAAATGATCGGTTTCTTGCACTGCACAAGAAAGTACCTGACTCCTTCTCCTAGGTTTTACCATTACAAGGGAAATCAAACTACAAATTGAATATTACTGCCTTATTTGGGCTGGAAGTGTCCAGTCCTCACTTACCAGCATTGACAGATTTCAATAACGTTTACTCGACTTTGTGAGGAATTACTTATTTTCCACATTACACCCTCTTTCCCACAGACCAAAAGACGCAAGCCTCTGGCTATATTTTCCGACGGGCGCCACCATGTCAGAATTTTAAAGCTAAGACCTGTTATGTTAATGCCACAGTGATGAATCACGCCCATTCCCTACGTATTCCTTTTGCAAGAAGGGCTTTCCACTTGAAAGATTATTTCCAAGAAGTGCTACATCATGGCCCATACTCCCCGATGGATGCTTTCCCGATCACGACAATCTTAAACTCTGGAATTCCAGGGTCATATGTTATCTATACGCCGTATCCTCACAAACATCATCTCTATATATCTACTCTAACGTTCAATAGCAGACCCCTCATTCAGTAACACTCTACTTTGAGTGGCACGTTGAAATTGGGTAAAAAGGAAGACCATCAAAACAAGACAGTTTCTGATTTGACTTGAGATGATCCCAGCCGAGAGTGGAGATCCACAATTCACCCGTTGTCAATCGTAAGAAAAATCGTTGGACTGGTGGATATATAAATGACCGCTCTAGAAGGGCAGTTTGGTCAGTCTACATCGCACACGAGAATGTAAGGACAATGTTTGGGACTTGGGCGATGGGTTGCTCGCGCCAAACACTATCTAAGAATAACTGGTAAAATATTGTTGGTCACAAAGTGTAAGGTTAAACATGAAATATTCACGTTTTGCCTTATCCAGTCAAATCCGTTTTATCATTTTACCTACACACTCACCTCATTAAGAGTTCAGAAATACCTCTGTGTTCCCCACTTTCCTCCGCCATAGCTACGGGTTATGTAATGCTATTTAGGTCTATGAAAAGGCAAACATATTCAAGCTCTTTATATTTTACGTAATTTCTCCAGATGTCGTCGAACGCGGATAAAGATCGCTCGATTCCTTGCTCCTCTCTTGACTTCACTTGCACACACATGTACATAAACACAAGTGTATAAGACAAGCTGGTTTTCCCCCACCACAAACACATACCCAATTCTAATGTTTTTTCATTCTCCTTTTGTTAATCACTCAGTTATGTGTCATGCGTGATACACGCTTAGGCGATTATGTATCTTTCGATACATGACTGACGAGGCAGATTTTTTTCACCGCAGTAGGTTGCCATCTCTTTCTGCGGTAGACCAGTTGCCATCCAAAACTATAAACCCGATCTGTTCTGCTATTTACCCATAGCTTGGTGTGAAGAAGTGGATTCTTACCTTTTCTAAGGATAATAGTACGTATGTGAATGTAATTGATTCGACTGGAATTCGAACTCGGCTCTCCGATTCTTCAATCCGAGCCGCTATCTATTACTCCACCTAACATGTACTAATCTTTTTTTTTTAATTCCGTGTTTTGTATTAATTATTTTCACCCGAACTCACATGAGACTGCCAATATAGTTTGCGGGACAACTGTCCATAAATATTTATTGTACAATGTACAGAAACTCATGTCAAAAACAGGAATCCTCGCAACATAGCGGTTGATTATTTGCTGCCATTTTCGTTATTCTTTCAATTATTGACACCTGTAAAAATATTCATTATTTCGCTTTATCTCTCAAAGTAGACACATGGCACTTTTTAAAATCGTAAATTTGATACGTCAAAATTCATGTTGTTACTTAAGCTGCCGTTTGACTTCTTCTGCCAGAATTTCATCTTAACTCCACAGGTAGATGCTGCATTTAGATTCCTATAAGTGTTGGGTTTCATATATCCACAGAATATGAGGCAGAACAAAATTAGAAAGTCAGTGTCTAGATAGATAGATAGATAGATAGATAGATAGATAGATAGATAGATAGATAGATAGAAGGATAGATAGATAGATAGATATGAATAAGAGGAAGATAGATAGATAGATAGATAGATAGATAGATAGATATGAACAGATAGACAGAGCGAAGGATATCAAAAAATTGAGATAGACGGATGACAGGCTGAGATAGATAGATAGATAGATAGATAGATAGATAGATAGATATGAATAAGGATAAGATAGATAGAGAGAGAGAGAGAGATATGAATGAGGTGAAGATAGATAGAGAGATAGACATAAAAAATGTCGATAGATAGATAGATAGATAGATAGATAGATATGAATAAGGATAAGATAGAGAGATAGAGAGATATGAATGAGGTGAAGATAGATAGAGAGATAGATATAAAAGTGTCGATAGATAGATAGATAGATAGATAGAGAGTGAAACAGAAAAAGAAATATAAGAAAAAATGATCCTAGTCCCAGTGACTGATAATCCATATCAAAACCTCAATATAAGATTCATAGCACAGAGACAACTTCGATTTCTAATGCGCAAATATTCCGAAGCTAATTTTTCATTTAGGATATTTCATTCAAATGGTTGCCGTTTGTTCACATCAGCGCCGAATATGACAATTCCCTTCCTAAATGCGTAGATAGATGTTGACATCATATTGCGAATAAATCCTTAGAGATATAAGTATTCATTTTATATATAGGTACAGTGTGAAGTAGATAATAGAAATTCAGTCCTTAGATAGATAGATAGATAGATAGATAGATAGATAGATAGATAGATTGATAGATAGATAGATAGATAGATAGATAGATAGATAGATAGATAGATAGATAGATAGATGTGAATAAGGTGATGATAGAGTAATTTTGAGGAAGGCGAAGATAGATATCAATAAGGTGAAGATAGATGAATAAAAATATAGATAAATATGCATATATATATATATATATATATAGAGAGAGAGAGAGAGAGAGAGAGAGAGAGAAATAGAGAGAGGGAGAGAGCGAGAGAGAGAGACAAACAAATAGATAGATAGATAGATAGATAGATATGAATAAGGTTATGATCGATATGAACAAAGTTAAGATAAATAGATGGATAGATTGATATGAACAAACTGTAATAGATAGATAGATAGATGTGAATAAGTTCAAATAGGTATGAAGTTAGATAAAGAGATAGATATGAACAGACTGATAGATTGGTAGATCGATAGATAGATAGATAGATAGATAGATAGATAGATAGATAGATAGATAGATAGATAAGGAGAGGGAGAGGAGCGTAAATCAAGAAAGAGAAAAGTATTATTGTGCCAGAATTCTCAAATGTTTTTTAACCCTTGGGAAAAAAGTCCCCGGTCCCAGTGATATGAACAAACTGTAATAGATAGATAGATAGATAGATAGATAGATAGATAGATAGATAGATAGATAGATAGATAGATGTGAATAAGTTCAAATAGGTATGAAGTTAGATAAAGAGATAGATATGAACAGACTGATAGATAGATAGATAGATAGATAGATAGATAGATAGATAGATAGATAGATAGATAGATAGATAAGGAGAGGGAGAGGAGCGTAAATCAAGAAAGCGGAAGGTATTATTGTGCCAGAATTCTCAAATGTTTTTTAACCCTTGGGAAAAAAGTCCCCGGTCCCAGTGATTTTCTGTCCATAGGATCGGATCCCCTGTAATTAATAATATGGTTTCATAATATGAAATTCATGACGGAGAGCCAATTTCGATTCCGAGAGCGCGAAAGCTACCAATGCTTTTTTTTCATTCGTCGAGCCCAACACACAGACATTTATTGGTGAAATCCTTAACAATGGCTTTCTCGATATAACAGCAAAAGCTGGCGTCTCCATTAGAAGTTGCAAGTGTACACCTTCTCTACTTCACTGCGTCGCTGTCTATTTCTCTTCGGCTTCGAGTTCATTTGCCATTGGGAAAGGCTACACACTGTAGTTGCAGTAGACAACTTTTCTTTCTGTCTAGAGATCTATCACTGACAACTGCGATCTCTCTCTCGGCCTAGTAGTCTTTTCCTGATAAATGTATCTACCTACCGATAGATAGATCGATCTATCTAAATCAGCTCATATCTATCTATCTATCTATCTATCTAT
>OZ038497.1:56172497-56184997 GCA_964036315.1 Acanthosepion esculentum | reverse complement strand
ACTGTTTCGCTGTTTCACAGCTCATCAGTGTGGCTAGACGTCCGGTTGCCTCTATATGTGTGTGTGTGTGCCTCTCTCTCTCTGTCTGTCTCTCTCCCTCTGTCTCTGTCTCTCTCTCTCTCTCTCTCTCTCTGTGTGTGTGTGTGTGTGTGTGTGTATGTGTGTGTGTGTGACATTTTCTGTCGCTTTTTATTATTTCTGCTCCACTTTATCCGCTTTGTTCCTCCTCCTCGTCATATTCTGTTGTCTGGATATCTACATTAGTACATAATTCCCTCCCCCACTCTTTCTTTCATTATATAGTACCAACTGTATTTCTCCATTATATTTCACTGTTCCAATATCTGCATTACCCCCCCTTCTCCTTTCGCCACAATCTTATCAACCACCTTTGCCGCTTGACCTTTCCTTTTAGTTTAAGTAAAAACTCTACTTTAAAAAAAAATCAATTATATCAGTCTGTGCGTCATCCCTTTCGCTTTAGATATATTTATGTCTACCTGCTTACGTTCTGGTTACATGGACTCTGATTTCAGCGACATCTTCTTACTGACTACACAATATTGGTAGAAAAGTCTGATTACTAAGAAACGTACTAAAGTCGTTATTGACGAATCTTCAAGTTCCCGGCCCTATCAGAACAAATCATTGAAATAATTGTTTATTATCTTATAAAGTGTAAACTGTTTTAAAAAAAAAACAACTCTTTAAATGGAAATTTAAAAAAGAAATTCCTAGTTTGCAACCAAGACTCTCAAGGAGATGCTTCATTGATCACTGCAATTTCTCATTATCTTCCTTAAATATAGTTATAAACTATATCTCTCAGTCGCAATCTACTTCGATTAGCTCTGTACAGGTTGAACATTATTGTAAAAAAAACAACAAATATTAGTATGATACAAGGCCACTAATACTGAGCACCTAGTTCAGACCAAGCTGCCACTAATTGATTCATGGCAATTGAATTCCTGTTAATTATTAGGTGTTAGTTAATTACCACCTTTAGCAAATTCATTTAATGTACATATCTACATAATCTGTTTTCTTTCTCTGTACCTATCCACCATGAGTGGCTCTCGGGCCTTGTATAAGGTGAACATTATTGTAAGAAAAAAGTGGGGAAGCTAAAGGGAAGTGTTATTTCATTCTGATTGTCTTCAGCTTACATTGTTCATAATATTTTAAAGAAAAAGCCCAAAACCTCTTTAAAATTAATTCATAGCTTGAAGGCTTTCCATGTTAATAGACACTCCGGGAAATGAAAGGCGCATCATATCTATGAATGCCCTAAATTCTTGCGTTTCCAGTTCAAATTTGAATTTTCTCTACTTCACATCTTTTTATTGTAATACTCTCTCTATCTATGTACACACACACACACACACACATATATATATGATTAAGTGGGAAAACTCAACATAAGATATGTTACAACTACATCTAAAACAGTAACTGTATTGGTCAATTCAAAACAATAAGCTAAAAGTTACTCTGTGGCCTGTAATAATTGTCACAAAAATACATAGGAGAAAACTCAAGGAATTTAAATAACATATTTTATGAACACAACATCTACATTTTACAGAACAACATACATTAGTTGTTCACCATAACGAAACTGACCACAATTTTCATATACAAAATGCTACTCCTCTCAAAGGAGAAAACAATTCACTAAAAGGAAAAGGTCCAGAAAGAGCTTTGATCGCAATCACATCCACAATAAATTTAACACTGGCTCTTACAACATCTCGCCATTAGTGGAAGATCTATTAACTTCTATTATCACATTGAGGAATTAAACATGGATTTGAGTTTACTCAAAGAGTAGACTGTCCACAGGGAGAACTGTAACCAATAACATTCCACGGAAGAGTATGTTTTTTGTTTATTCCTCGTATAGTTGAAAAAGAACACAGGCGTGTTCGAAAATTAAGACATTAAATTCCAAGTTTTCGTGCTTCACTTCAGTCAATATCAATTTTATAACCAATATTAGTATCATTTTGTTCTCTTTGTATTCTTCAAATTTTATTAACTAGTCCATTATATATATATATATATATATATATATATATATATATATATATATATATATATATATATATATATATATTATGAAAATAGAAATATCATGAAGATGACTTAAGCGATAATCAGATAATTTCTTCTCCCTTACTCTTTACCATGAATATGGAATATCTCATTAATAACTCCCAACTACGATTATTTGTTTTATATCTTTTGTTTCGTTTTAGCTAATTAGTTTTTTGAATTACAGTTTTTTATATCTGTTTTTATTCGTTATATTTACAATTAATAAGATGTGATTTGTTCAACATATTGTAAAAAAAATAATATATTTACTGATATTCACTTTTACTTTCACGCATGGCCACAAGAAAAGCGTAACCAGAAAAGAAATGGCAAAAAAAAACGTTGAACAAAGATTACAGAACACGTAAAACCGAAAATAAAAACATTCGCAGGAATTAAGAAAAATAAACTACCGCTCAAATCCCTGTTGTAGCGCTTAAGATCTTTCGTACTAAATTATCTACAATCTTGGCAAAGATGTTTAATCGCTGTATGAAAGAGAAATATTTTCTAAATCTGTGGAATTTGTCAGCTGTTTTCCCTCTTTTCAAGAATACTGGTAAGCGTTCATTCCCATCGTATTATCTGCTCATGAACCTCTTTACTGCCATCAGCCAATCCTTTTTTTATATTACAAGGAGAATGTTGATCACTTCTCCAATGACAACTATATGAGCGATAAATAGTATAGGTTTTGCTTCCATATGTCCACTGCTGATTTTTTATTTTACTGTTGTCGTTCACACATTCAGTGAAACGCACGCTGGTAATTTCGCGATAAGAGATAATTGCTTTACATAACTTTTTAACAAGATATGGAGTTTAGCTACGCAGTATCTCCATCTATGGCATCTCTGGGAGAGTTTATACAGTGATTAAGTTCTTTCTCTTGTATAAGTCAAGGAAGGTTGTTTGGAATGGCCAGTCTTCTGAATCTCATGAAATCAATTCAGGCTCCCCCTACGATTTTCTCCTACTCTCTAACAGTTGATCTCTACTATGGCCTGGCTCTAAGAACTCAATTGTTTTTTCTTTTGTTTTTTAACTTTCAGTACCTCAAACATCTAAGTCCGTATCGGTGTTCATGACCGATTAAACTCAGGGTTCTTTTCAGTAATGATGAATGGTTAAACTCTCAGTAAAAGTTCATGCTATTAACACTTTCACTGCTACTTATTTTCCCAGATACGAAACTACCATGACGTAGAGAAAAATCGAGGCTGACAAATAATTTGCATGATAGAACAGTTAGAATTTTCCGTATTTTACGACAGATGGCGCAACGGGACACTCATACCAGCGGTATGCAAAAAACGTAGGTTTCCGTACTTAGCCAGCTGGAGCAAGATAAGAAAAACGAAGATCTCCGTAGTTAGCAGCGGAAGGGTTAATACTCTTCACTTCAGACACCAAGTGGAATACATATATACAATCCATTGCTAAATATATTTGGAAAATGTTTGGGTCATTCTATCGATACTAGGTGTACCTGAGTCCTTTTACCATGATTTATCTTCACATGTGTCACATGAGAATAACAATGGAACATTGCTGCCATATTGAATCGTTGTTCGCTTCTCGTTTCACTCCTCACTTGCCAGCTTCGGTAGAATTTAACATATTTACGCGATCTTGTGGACTAGTGCTTTTAAAAGTACAAAGAGAAGATAATCTATATAACACAAGGAGTGATGCAGAAATATATATATAGAAACCCTTCGCGAAATTTTGATGTTTTGATTGATTTTGTGACGCCGATCCGCAGGAGAACTTTCAGAACTCACGCGAACACACTTGCATATACACACACATATATACACTAGTGTTCAAATGTTTGAAGCCACTCTCAGAATTAACACGGGAAGAACTCGACAGAAGAGTGAAAAGAAAAATGAAAAAGAGCTCCTAGAGCCATTGAAAAAAAAAGAATGGAATCAATTATCAAACTTATACTTTGAAAAACTTGTGCAACGAATGCCAAAAACTTTGTGCTGCTGTAATCAAAACAAAATGAGGATATTTTGATGAGAGCAAAATTTAAACATATTTTTTCTTTTTTCATAATAATATTTCTAATAATTTCTTACTTTTTTAAACCATGTATAACAATTTTTCTCTCATTTAAAGTACAAAACAACTATTAATTTATAACATTACAAGAGGTTGCCTCAAACGTTTAAATTGTAGCGAATAATTCCCATCCACCGGTTCCCTATGTTGAGGATGGGGGAATGACTACTAAAGGCTATTTGAGAATATATAGAATAAGCAGTTACGAACAAAATCATGGGCTGCTCTTTGTCAGGGCACAGTACGCGTTAAGCCACCCGTGCCGGGATACGCGAAGACATCGGTATGCAGGGTGTTGGATTAGCAATTGAAGCAATAATCAAGTAAGCGAGAACTATTCCAGTGGTGAGACAATACATGCTAACCACTGTTAGATATTTTGTCAAGGCGCAACTGTTCTAGTACAGAGTACTGCTCACACTTCTAGGGTGTGGAGACCACAAGTGTATTTCCAGCTACTGAAATCAGAACATGACACAAATCCAAAGACAATACCTATCTTGCTCGATCTGATGACGAATATAGCTAACCAGATATTTCAAGTAGTCTCCGTGCTTGATGTTTTCTCCTTTCAGACTTTTCATACATGTATTTTGATTCAGGCAGATGAACTCTGTCTTACCCGCCCTGACATAGAGGCCAATCTCCTTGGTTCATTATACCAGTAGCGAAGCGATTCCTGCTAACTACTGTTAGATGCCTTGTCAAGGCCCAACTACTCTAGTACAGAGTACTGCTCACACTTGTAGGGAGTGGTGACCGCAAGTGTATTTCTGGCAACTGAAAGCAAAACATAACACAAATACGAAGACATTTATTCTACATCGGTCGTCGCGCGGTCAAACAAATAGAGCGTCTTGCAATGGTGTCTCATTTTTATTTTTCTGTCGAATTTTCCCGACTTGATGATGACGACGATATATATATATATATATATATATATATATATATTAACTGATTTAAAATGTTTTTTTTGCGACACAGTAATAACCATGTTTCAAAGATGGAAGCTAAAATAAAATTCGAAGCTTTTAGCTTCCATTTTTGAAACATGGTTATTACTGTATAGTGAGAAAAACCATATTTTATATCAGTTAATTTATAATATTAATGCTCTGTAAATTTACATTGAGCACTATTGTGTACAAATAAAAATATCTATAAGAACACCGGATTATATATTTTACTGTTCTTTCTTTTTATTTATATATACATACATACATACATACATATATATATATATATATATATATATATATATATATATATATATATATATATATATATATATATATATATATATATATTATTATCATTATTATTATTATTAAAGGCAAAATATATTTTGTGTCGAGTAATTTTTATGAGCATCTTTACCAGATTAGGAATAGTAAGGGGTGTGGAGATTCCATCATGATTGATCAATGTACATTTTGGAAGAAAAGTACATGAAATATAATTTAAGTTTTTGGCTTTCTTAAGTTATCATCAGGATAGGTAGATACTGATGGGTTTTGGAGAATTATTGAGTGTTCAGACGTATACTAGCAATATGACGTAATTATTTTGATTTGTTTTTGTTTTATTGTTATTTTTTTTCACTTGCACTGATGATTACTGATGAAAGTCGAAAACTTGAACCATATTTTCTGTACTTTTGTTCCGAAATTATCCGCGAAGAATTCCTGACAGAAAGTCCTTGACTGGGAATAATTTATTCGTAATTTAGAAATTATGTATTTTTATATATATATATATATATATATATATATATATATATATATATATATATATATATATATATATATTATATATATATATTTATAAGATATATAATATATATATATATATATATGTGTGTGTGTATATATATATATATATATATATATATATATATATATATATATATATATATATATATATGAAGAAATATAGTCTTAAAGTGTGCTATATTTATGGGATAAAGTGCTCAATATCAGAGATAGAGCGTGTGTAAATATAAAAGTGGACATGGAAGTCAGCACATAGAGGCGACAGTCTGTTTCATGCTAATGCAATCGTCGAAACATAATTGTAATTGTAATATATATATATATATATATATATATATATATATATATATATGTATATATATATATATATATATTTGCTCTACTCTGTATTGTGCACTCTTTTAAGAATAGTATTTTTTTGGTTATTGGAATTTATTCTGTATACACCAAACGTATACTTAGGCATACATATATATATATATATATATATATATATATATATATATATATATATATATATACACACACACACACATATATATATGTATATATATATATATTGATAATATTAGTGGTAAATATACACATACATATGCAATTGTATATCTAAAATAGAAATATATACATACATATATACACATACATTCATATATAATGAATAATTCCAAGAGGATAGAATACAGGTAGAACTCGATGTCCAGGACAGAGTAAGGATATAATAAAAAGACTTAAACACTAATATTCCATGGTCATAATTTATTCCATGGGAATCGTAAATACGATACAATTCATCATTTTAGGATATAAAAACGTTAAAAATCACTACAAAATTATAATTATGTTTCGACACCATAAAGAGATGTTAATCTACTTGGCAGTAACATTGCCTGAAGAGACTCATTTATGGTGTCGAAACATGATTGTAATTGTATAGCGATTTTTAACATGTTTTAATGTCCTAAAATAAATTATATATATATATATACATATGTACCTATATATATATATGTACGTATGTATATATATATATATATATATATATATATATATATATATATATATATATATATATATATATATATATATATATATATATATATATATATATATCCGGTACGATGAGAATGTTCACAGTAAAATGGTTTTGTCTATATGATAAAATTAAAATAAATGAGTAATATATATATATATATATATATATATATATATATATATATATATATATATATATATATATATATATTCGATGAAATAAGAGTAAATAATAGCTTGGCAGAAATTCGATTTTACAGTCGTTCAAATTAGAAATTTACTCTTTGATATAGCTACGCCGATATTAATAGCAAGGCAGGCAGATACATAGATAAATAACAAGCCAGCCAATCGCCATGTCAATTCTAATCATCGCTGAAACAACGGACAGAAATTATTCCAGTTATGATTCGTTGTAGGAAGCAAAATGGAGAATTTAAACGGAGAAAACAACGAGAGAAAAAGACGTATTAAAATTTTTAACATATTTTTTGTCTCACCGTCCGTAAATTTTATTTCATTTCATTTTTATTTTAACTTTCTTTAATTAGTAATTATACTGTTAACGATTTGTAATTATACGCTTAACAATAGCAAAAGTCAAAGAAAGTTGAGAGTCATGTCGAAATATGTAATTACTTTTGTATTTACAAAAATGTTACTTTTGAGGTGGTTTCACATTTATTATATTCTTATTCCCACTATAGAAAACCTTATAGCCACTCTAGATGGAGGTTGGTTAAATGAGGATTTTGTAAGAGAGGAGGAAGTCGATCATATTTGACGGTTGAGCTCTAGACTTGAAGCGGCTAATTTGCCCGGTAAACGAGCCCGTTCTTCAATGCGTCAGTTCTGGGGAATAGGCTGTCTGGGTGGAACTTCCTCCTTACTAATGCAATACGAAAAATATAGAATAAGTCGACGCCGTGTACGTGACATGGCGTTGCTGTAAGAACGCTGATAGCTGATGAGGTTAATATAAAAGTTCCGCACGCTCTCTGCTACCACAACAGCTGCAAGCAATGGAATTAATTTTTAGTGAAAATCCAATTTCACGGTTCTGTTTTTGTTCCGTGCAACACCGTCTATCGCTATGTTTTTGTCAGAAGCATGTGTTTTCCAACGGCTGGCTGCTCTCCATGCTGCAACTCTCCTAGGTATGACGATAAGCTACTCATAACAAGGCGTATTCTGTGTTCATTTCCTTTATATTAAATTTATCACAAGTACGCCATACACGGAAGTAATTGAAGTGTTTAGCCTTAATTCCACATCCTGGAGTTTTATGATGGTAATATTAATTTCTTATATAGACAACACATAATATGTCTTATATAGACATATTATGATGGTAATATTAATTTCTTATATAGAAACCCTATATAAGAAATGAATATTTTCATTTGGATTTCACCCATTATAAGCATTATTATATCCTTAATATGGTATAATCAATATGATGCAATATTATAGATATTATTATGATACAATATTAATACACGGACGGAGCAGAATAGCTGGAAGAAAAGGAATCACAAACATGCTTTGTTCTGAAAGAGATTTTCATATGTCAGCATATACAAATATTTACACTTATCCCATGCATAGAAACTATAACAAATGTATATAACAACAAGTAGTGTAAAAATTAGGAGGCATAACATTTTACTAGTAATAGTTCCTAACGATTGTTCCAGATGACGAAGAATTCTTTTATTTTTTCTGGAGAACCCATATTTATATTTCCCAACGTACATTCGAACAGGCTGGATTTATCAATATCTCTCGGGAAAACCGCGAGTCCTGTATATTTCCCAACAAAAAATCTGCGATCCGGAGTTTCTATAATTTGTGCGGGCCGGGATTATCTTCTATGCCTCTGGCGAGGACATATTTCCGAACGGAAAAACGGGTCTATGGGTTTGTGTGCTGGCCAGGGTAAAGGCCTTGCCTCAACCGTGCTAAAAAAAAAAAGCAACTTGCTCGTCTTGACACCAGAAGTCTAAGTAAACAACTCACCGCTATTGTCACTCTACGAACTGACGATACTAAACGGCTGTCATGTAATCCTCGTGACTTCATTTCAACTATGGGGCAATAATTACCTCCTGCATCTCTAGAATGAAGTCAAGATATGTGCGATCGCACACAGGCACTTACTCTAAATCTGAACAGAGAAAAGAATGCACTGGGATTTGGCGATCGTGGTTCTTTCATTTATCATTTAGTAATTTTATTTTGCCAGATTAATTTTTAATAGGATGAGTTATAAGTAAATTAGGTTTTGGGAACTTGATGTAATTATGAATATATCATTAATATCTCTACAATGGATTCAGAATATGTGCTCAATATATATCATTTGGGATAAGAATTATATTGAAAAAAAAATCAACATTATTTACCAAGAATTTTATAACAGAAAAGAGCTATAGAAAAAAAAAGTTTATTTTCCTTTGTCACTTCCCCCATTATGGGCATTATTGCATCAGTGATATAATAACATCGATGGACCGGTCGAAAGGAAAAAGAATGACAAACATGCTTTATTTTCAGAGAGACCTTAATACCTGTAAGACATACACAAAACTATATATACATATGTCCCACGCGGAAAACAATGTATATCTACACATCAAAGCAGAGAAACTAGAAGGAAAGGTCTTACATAGGGAAATTCTTCTGGAGAAGCCATGTTTAGGACTACAGATTCAAACGGGCGGGATTCAGCTATGTCTCAAGCGAGGACATATTCCACGAAGAGGTAACGATGAATCCTTGGTTTTCCCAATTGGAAGACTGCGAGCCGAAGTTTCTTTCTATTTCTGGGTAAGATGTATTCCCAAAAGGAAACTTCACCATGGACTTGTAAACTGTACCATTTGCTGGTGGAGGCGGTTTAGCTTCAGCCTAGGCCCCTTCGCCCTGGTTAAAAAAACAACAGCTCGGTTTAGCTGCGGTAAACAAACTGAATGACTTGCCTCTCTCGTCACTATATGAAGTAACGTCACTAAGTGGCCGTCACCTGACACATGAGACTTATCCATTGAAAGTGAACAAAACTTGGTAAGTTGAGTTAAATGTAAATAACAGATACTGCGACACCAGGCAGAGGCTTGTCTCGTGGACGAAATAAAGGGTACGATTTGAAATTCCAATCACCTGAAGAAGGTAGGAATCCCGTGAATATGGCAACGAAGATGAAGACAACAGTCCGAACAATGTAAATAGTGTAAATAATTACATTACCTCATCTCAGAAATTTAGACAGAATCTGTTCCATAAATGTTCCGGGGAAAGGCTATCTGGGTTTAACTTCCGCTTTGCCCCTAGAATACGAAGGGTATTAGGATTGGGTAGCCTTGTGTACGCGGTATGGTTGGTCCGAGCATTGAAGGATTGAGTCGGTGGAACTAATGAATGAAGATTGGCTATGACTCATGAGTCTTATAGCCCAAAGGGAGATAATCGCCTTAAGTAAAACGGTAAATCTTTTTAAAAAGTTATTATCTTGAATTTCAATCATAGTTTCTTTTTTAAGTTTTATTCTAACTTTCACATCTCGGAAATCTTAGTTAAGGATGTTGATTTATTTTCTTCAATATCATTCCAATCGCAACTATAAATATGTATTTCCTCAGTACAGCCCTCTCAGCAGCACCTGACTAGCCTCTGGACGGATAAAAACATAAACACTGTCTTCTATCAGACTACTCGTTTGGGAGGTGGGATAAAATCCTTAAATGATAAGATTGTTTCACTTTATTATTTCAGTAATCATGCTCGTATGTTTCCTAATCTATATCTTAAAAAAGAGATGATTTTCTGTACGTCACACAGTGTCTTCGTGCGTATTGATTAATTGATTCGTTTTCTACGGCTTATCAACCCTTTGCTCGTTATTTAATACCAGAAAATAGTTTTAGATTGTGGGAATTTTCTTCTTTTTTTTTGAGATAATTATTATTTAGTGATTCAAGGTCTACTAATTAACACATAACTGGAAGAGAAGAGTTGGATTCATGCCTTTCACAAAGCTATTTCCGCGTAAATTAATATAACGAAGGGGATTTCGAAATAGGCTCTACGATTAAATTTTCCGAAGAATTTTTCATTACACCACCTGCACATCCAAGCTTACAACAACCGGTATACCCAAACGGTTACCCATCTAGGTATTGACCAGGCTTAACTTCGCTGATTGTATTGGAACCGATGTTTCAACGTGATGCAGCCGTAAGTCTTCCTGCGTGTGATTTTGTATGCGCGTATCTCTATCTATAAAAGGCAGGATGTGTGTGTGTGTGTGTGTGTGTGTGTGTGTGTGTGTGTGTGTGTGTGTGTGTGTGCGTGCGTGCGTGCGTGCGTGCGTGTGTACCGAATGCACGGCCGTAATTTTCGACGGATTTGCACCAAGATTTACATGCACTAGCTCCAAGTTAGTGAGACGGTCAAGACCGACGTTGCATTTCCCAACTCCCATCGATAGTGGAAATAATCGATTTTTTCATGCTTCTACGGCAGTTTTAATGTAGTTTGCGGCCATTTTCTATGGCCAGAGTGAGAGCCTATAGCTGGTTGCCACGCATAGGAAGGAAGATTCTATTGGCCAGCGTTAGAGCCAACAGCTGACTGACACGAATGTTAACTAGCATGCAAAAAGAAATCGATAGCTTTCTTCGTCACAAGTGGGAAAAATTTAAATGTGCATGGCACTTTACTCCAATTGGCTCATTCGCTTGCTTAAATTCTGATTTCGCAGAACTGAGTTGGGTGTGAAAAAGTATTTGTTGTTAACATTCTTTTTTCATTCGGTTTTTCCAGTTACTAGTCCTTTTTGAAAGCTGATCGTTTTGTGTTCATTTTGTTTAGTTCTTTTTTCGTAACAGATTTAATGTTTAGTATAGAGCTTAGATCAAATTCGCAGTGTGAGATAGGCAAGAAGTAAGGCACGTAGAAACATCAGCACGGCAAAGGGCACTCATTTAAAGACAAGGAAGGGCAAAAATGTTTTAAGTCAAGAGATAACGATTGCTGCATGAGTCGTACGATTTTTGAACCAAGCACGGGCAACGCTGGGCCATGCTGCTAGTATAATGATATAATGTATATCCGTATGTTGTGTGTGACTTGTATGTGCATGTGCCATTTAATGCACACACTAGCAATCGTACGCGCGCACACATAAAGATCTGACCACATAAAACTGATCTATATTCTTCTTCTTTTATGCAGCATATCCTTTGGGAATTTGGTGATCGCGGCTCTCCTCAACGTCGTGTTTTTTATTGTTCTAAGTAACGACAAACAAGCACTCACGACAAAGATGCATATTTGTTTCGATGAATCTCACCTGTCGAGATGCATTCGCATCGAAACAAAAATGCATCTTTGTCGTGAGTACTCGTTTGTCCGTATGTAACATCTTTATAAAAAATAATTATTGCTCTACTCTTGGTATTGAGAACTTTTTAAAATTAATACTATGAACGTTTGAATTTATATTCTTTTCCTTCTCGTTACATT
>OZ038497.1:56162497-56167497 GCA_964036315.1 Acanthosepion esculentum | reverse complement strand
CGTTAGGTTCCTTATATAAAGCTATGGCTAATTTTTCCTCTATACGTAGCTTACAGAATTTTTGACCTGCTTTATATTTAGAACATCTTTTAATATTTCCCATTTGAGGATAGGGTCTTTATTATTTTCTTGCCTAATTCTCCATACATAGCTAGATAGTGTGGTGCTATGTTTAGTTTTTTCATTGTTAAAACTACTCTTATGATTATAATATCTATTTTTAAATATGTCCTGAGTTGCTCCTATATACACTTTAGGGTTTATATCTTTATTGCAGTCATCTATGTCCTTATAAATTTTAGCCTGGTGAACCACGCTCTCCTGTTGACATTTTCCCTGTAGGGGACAGATTTTTTTTGTTCCTACAATTACAACTAGAAGAGGTAATGCGGGGATTGTCCCTAGTTTTTTTTCTTATTAAATCCGCTAATCAAAGTACCTACATTAGGCATACAGCAGTAAATAAGTTTCGAGTTTTTTTTTCTTTGGGCTTTGAACCTGTAAGCTGGAAGATTACTTTCGACAGACGTTCATGTTCCTGGCTCTTTCTTTTTTTAAAACCTTTTTTTCCGTCGATATTGATTTGATCATTGGCAAATCAAGAAATCGAAGGTTTTTCGAGACGATTATATATATATATATATATATATATATATATATATATATATATATATATCAAACTGCCAACTTTATTCCATTTTTTATGGTAATACAGCAAAAACAGATTAAAATATTACCCAAACAAATTTAAGAATTGCAAAACAACAAACTCATTACAACTGAGTCTGGATTATAAATGTTGCTCAAAGTGATTTCAATACAGGAATTATATATATATATATATATATATATATATATATATATATATATATATATATATATATATATATATATATATATATATATATATATATATATATATATATATAACCGCCATCTTTACTCCATTTTTGATGGTAATACAGCAAAAACAGATTAAAATATTACACAAACAAATGTTAGAATTGCAAAACAACAAACTCATTACAACTGAGTCTGGATTAGAAATGTTGCTCAAATCAGAAAGCATAAAAACTAGGAATAACCATACAAGAGACAGACAACTTTTAGACAAAGAATTAAAAAAAGAAGGCATATAAAGAACTTAAAGGAAGCAAAAATATTATAATTAGGAAGAGTGGTAATTTTAATATTTTTGTCATTTTAAATAAGACCGACTATAACAAAAAAACTTGATTCCATCCTAAATAATACAGACAAATTTAAAAAAGTAAAGAAAAATAACATTAATCTTCTTAAGCCACAAATAAACAGATTAATTACAATTAATAATGCAGAAATAGGATCAATGAAACTCAACAAAACTGTGGGTGAGTATTGTCCTGGCTATTTATATGGAAATGTTAAAATCCATAAACCAAACTCGCCACTATGTCTCATAATCTCTCAAATACCTACTCCTGAATATAACTTATCTAAAACTCTATACTCATCCAACAATAACTTATCTAATAAATATAGTGTTAGTTCGACCAATGATTTTGTTTTTATAAACCTAACAATGGCGTCCTGGCCTTGTTAGATGTTAAAAGTCTGTTTACTAAGATTCCTGTTAAAGAAACCATAGAAATAGTCATAAAAACATTTATATAATCACCCTAAGCCCACACCTATAGAGGTGTGAGCTTAGGGTGATTATATAAATGTTTTTATGACTTATAGCAAATATTTTACGTAAACCTTTACTGCCTTCCACCACACAATTAACATTTCACGATCAGCATGGTAACATTTACACACAGAGTGACAGCGTAACAATGGGTTTACGTCTGGGTTTTACATTATTCAATTTCTGCATGAATATTTTAGAAAACAAGGTCTTTAATAATTTCATCAATCCCTCACTATGTGCCAGATATATTGACGACAATTTTATATTAACGAAAAACAAAGATGAATTAAAAACCCTAAAAAGAAACATCAGAAAATAACTAAGGTGTACAAAACATTTATAAACTCAACATTAAACATAGAATCCCTTTCCTAGATGTTCTAGTAGGTGCTAATAATGATGATTTTATCATTTCAATATAAAAAAACACTAGTAAAAATTCATGTCTACTTAATTACAAAAACGAATGTTCAGATATATAAAATAGGTGTGATAAGTAAAATTATTTCTATTTCGGACTCTTTGTTTTACAGAGTATTAAGCAACATAAAACAAAAGCTTATCAAGAAAAATTTCCCAAACCATGTTGTTGATGAAGAAATAATATTCGATTAAAAGTAATCTAGAAAAATATAAGAAACCAACTTTATATAAACAAAAATAAAGAGCCCATTAAATCGTTTAATTGTAATCAAATGCATAGTAATTATAAACAATATGAAAAGGCTATTAAAATTATAATCTGCTGATACATAAAAGTTATAAATCCTAATAATTTATCGTCTGTTATAAAAAAAATGCAAGACTTCCAATTTAATTCTTAGAAATTATTCATCACCACACAAATCTAACCTATGTAAAAATAATGCTATTTACGAATTCTTATATCCTTTGGGAGATTGCATATTCAATACAATGAAATTTAATTAGTTTTTGAGGGCCGTTCGTAACCCGAAATGTTCGTAAACCCAAACACTTTTCCAATAGTTATCAATGTAAAAAAAAAAATTCACAGTACAATAAACTTGGAAACGAAAAGCAGGGCACAACACAACGAATGTATACAACACGACGGTTGATTCAGAAATTATTCCGTTCGGGTGAAAACGGTTCGAGAACTGAAATTTTGTTCAATAACCGGGGTATTTTCATTTTCGTTTCGAATTTTCTGTTCGAAAACCGATTTGTGCGACATGAGAACCGAGTTTGCTCTGTCCTAACAATCGACAAACAACATTAAATTCTTATATTGGCCCCATACACAGCACACTATCCCGTAGGTTAACTTGTCAGATCTTAGTGCAATTCGGGATCATATAGAACATATGATAAATAGACACAATAATATTAACATTAGACAAATTTTCGCTAACAACACTAAGATTGTCTACAGGAACACAGTACGAAGAAAGACTTCAACTTCTGGAGGCTGTTGAAATAAAAGATAAGTCAACATTGGATAATATGTCTTTCTCCATTGAAGCATGTTCAAAAGAAGAAGAGAAATAACGCGCAGAAAAGATTCAGTGTCACCGTTTGCAAAACATCACCTTGAGTGTGTCCAAATCGACTCCATTAAATGTTTGAAACTGATTATATCAAGCGTCATAACGCCTGAATTAGAAACCAGTTGCGTAACTGCACACAGAACAATCTTTGAAAACGTATGAAGAGCCAGTCGAAAATACTTGGGAAATGAAATAACTTAAAATAAAAATTAATATGGAATTTGTCAAATTTACCGATAAAACAAACAGCTTTTCATAACATTGAAAGATTTAAGAACAAAACTAATAGACAGAACTTGTCCATATTATTTATAAAACATGTTTGGGAGAATACTTGCTGCTGAAATGCACACTTATATATATATATATATATATATATATATATATATATATATATATATATATATATATATATATAATCATCTCCTTCACTTTTGTAATCATGGGAGGGGATCCGAATGCAGAAGCCAAAATGAATCTCCTCCACAACGGTCTATCAACGGCAGTCATCGGAAGAATATTTGTCCATTGTTTCATATTGTCCATCCAGTTTTTGCGTCGGCGTCCTCTCCTACGTACACCTTTAACGCATGATGCTCTTACACTTGCCGTCGGGCCTTGTAACCTGTCCAAACCACGACATTTTTCTCTATTGGATAGGGGTGAGTAGAGGTTCCTGGTGGACTACAAAACTTTTCAACCCACTGTTCCCAATAAAAGATGCCAAGTAGTTTTCTCATGCATTTGTTCTCAGATGATTGGATGCTTTACTCTTGTTTCTGCCAACAATGTCCACGTTTCATATCCATATAGGAGAATGGAGACTAACAGAGATGTGTACAGTTTGTACTTCGTTTGAAAACTGATTTTGCTCCTCCATCTTCTTGACAATTTACTCATGGCTGTCATGACTGCAGCAATCCGTGTGTGAAATTACGAGTTGCAGGTACCCTATTTAGATTGCCCCCAAATATCTACAATTGGACAATTCCTCCAGTGAATTCCCGTTCAAGTTAATGTTGACAGAGCTGTTACAGATATTCACAATTACTTTCGACTTTTTGGAGCTGACCTCCATTCTGTAACTATCTATATTTCTGTGATGAGGTATTATGTACACTATTTACATTATTCGGACTATTGTCCTCATCTTTGTCGCCATATTTATCACTACGTTTCGGTCGTTGTACGCTCCGGCCTTCTTTAGGTGGTTGGAATATGTCCTAGACACATGGCACAGTGGAAAAAAAGCGTTAGTTAGATCCAGTGACAGGACCCAAAGAGTGTTAGTTCAACACCCGGTTAAGGCAGTGGAGAACTTGGAGAGTTGAATTAACCGGAGGTAACTGACAAATGACATCCATTAAAACATGGCACGTGGGACGAGAACAGTCTACCCCAGTGAGCGAAATAAAGAGTTCAGTTTGACTTTCCATCGAGCGGAAGAAGGCCGGAGCGTACAACGGCCGAAACGTTGTAATAAATATGGAGACAAAGATGAGTACAGTAGTCCGAATAATGTAAATAGACCTCCATTACATGTACTCCTGCAGTTTGTGCAAACACACAGATACACACACAAACATACACACAAACATATATATGTGTGTGTGTGCGTTGATTATATTTTGGTAGCAAGTATACAGTAAACAAGTATACAGTAACGCAAATTCTCCGTTGAATGTCATATATATATATATATATATATATATATATATATATATATATATATATATATATATACGCACATATATAAATGAAGAAATATAGTTTTAAAGTGTACTGTATGATGGGATAAAGGGCTCAGTATCAGCGATAGA